>NW_010580031.1:43047-62764 GCF_000705375.1 Tinamus guttatus
TGATTTTATCTGAAGGCTGTTAAGGACAGTTCCATGCACAGTAACTTCCCGTAGAATGTGATGCGACAAGCAGATATGGACAGTAACATCTTTTAACAGACTTAGCAGGGCTAGAAGAAGGTATTTGTCCATGAGTCCAACTGGAGAAACAAAGACACGACCCAATTTCCTTGCACTTAGCATATTCTAGAGAGAAGGTACCACCAGCACTGCCTGGCATGGGCTAGAAAGCTTCACGAAACCCCTTCAAGCCTGAAGATACTGATGTTCAGAGGGAGTGGGCAAAAACACAAAAATAAGAGAGAATACCTTTCTTTCCACATCCGAGTTTGATTTGAACACTGTGAAAAACAACCCATTTTCAGCGCATGGGTTGATGCACCAAGCCCCACCTCACCTGGCTATTTCTGCTATCTCTGCAGTTTGTGCAATGAAGTTGTAGGGATCCGGATGATCATCAAAGTCTTCATCATCATCTGTTTCTCTGCTGTTGTGTTTCTGCTTGCTCAAGCCAGGACCACGTATCCTTGGTGTCTGTGTGGCTGTTGAAGTATGGGAGCGTTTGTGTTTAGGGGAGCTGTGATTTGAGCCATATTCTTCCTCCGAAGTAGAAGTGTAATCTGAACCCTGTGGTCGCCGCCTTGATGCTTATAAAAAATGAATTGGTTTCAGACCAAGGAAAGTGGCAAAGAATAACTACAAAAGGGCAAAAAGGTAACACAACACTAGCCCAAGAATACAAAGAAAGGAGAGTTTCTGTGCAGATTTTAGGTTAAGCAACACATTTGTCACAGTTTATCTCAAACCTAAACCATGGCTCTGCCATTCACTATACAAATTTGAAATGAGAAACTCCAATGGAAAAGTAGAATGATTTTTATCAATCTAATCTATTAAATTATCACACTTAGCTTTCCATGCACAGAAGCTCTGCATATAAGAAGAACACATTTCAGACTCCTCATAGTACCCACAGAAGTCCTTTTCTAAAGAGAGCCCATTTTTCAAGCCTGCAGACCCCTTACCAGTTAGCTGCAAGTACAAGGAAAAGGAATATTTTTCTGAGTGAAGCAGAGACTGTGGTGCTTGGCTTTACTTGCAGGAGCCCTCACACTCATGTTCTCCTCCTGCCTCACAAGTCATTTTTAATGATATTCCACAGGAAAGCAAGTGGAGGCTATCCAGGTATCCCAGCGGGTCCTCACTGTATGGGAAGCACTGGGATACCCAAACAGCAAATGCTGTATTTGAAAACTGGGCTCCCAGAGTTTGCTATCTCACTGCGGATATTGCTTCATTCCCTTCCATCCTTTCCTACAGAAAGGAGAGCTACCCAACACAGAAGCAGCCAAGTTATTTAAAATTATGATACTTCACTGTGTTACTAAGATTATCATAACGCTAAGCCCCTGCAAGTGAATTAAGCCAGCATCATAAATCACACAAATAAAAATACTGAATTTGGCATAAAAGATATGGATAATTACCATATAGAGAAGATACTATTCCTAGACATTATTAGCTCTGCTACAGCTGTTTAAAAGATCTTGTCTCAAGATTTAAAAATATACATGCAGAAGAAAAACGTTGGCTCATATTCCAGCTGCAAAATACACACAACACATACTTTATATGTATGTGTGTGTGTATATATATGTATATATGTACATATATACACACACATACATAGATACACATACATATAACACTATATAATACAGTATAATATATATATAATAATATATGTTACATATTAATAATATATATTATACAATACTAGGGTTTAGAATAAAGAGGTCATCTTGTCACTGAACAGGAATTTTAAATTAAGAGCCTGATTTCCCACTCCTGTATGCCAAGGGAAACCACAATAGTCATTCAAATTACACTGGGTAAACGAATCATGTACATTTAGGAGTAGGGGAAGACAGGCCCTTAGCTTTCAAAATTGGTAACTTGGATTATTTTGACATTATAAGCATGTTTCCCATAAAGTTACTTCAGATCATCTGACAATCCACTGGCATTTCTTGTCTCCTGGCCAGATACTTCATTCTGTTCCTGTATTAGCAAGATTATCTTTCTCCTACTGTGACAGTTGGAAACTATGTGATTAGCTAAATGTTTTAAGACATCCTTGAATAAATTTGGCCACATCTGCCTCCCTAGACACAAGGTCTGAAGATCATTATTTTCACTGACTATTGCATCATGCTCATAAATGTCTTAATAGCACAGTGCCTTAGTTAAGTTTATCCAAGTTCCACTTTTGACGTAGGAAGGGGGTTCTAGTAGTTCATTCACAGTGTCTGCAATGTCAGTAGAGGAACATGCACCATACACTAGCTAGAGGAGAACAAAGCACTAAATACACTAGCCCATCTACATCTTGTACAGGGTCCAGAATCCACTCAAGGAATTAGGAGGTTAGTATTTTAAGAGAAACTAATTCAAAGAAAGGATTAGCATCTGCTGCAGCAACTACGCACATGGGAAGGTGTTAGTACCTTGCTACAAAGCTCTGGAAATCAAAAACCAATTCATTTAAAACAAGAACTGGCCAACTTTTATTATTTTCCCCAGATTATTTAAAGTTTCTGGTCCGATAACAGGGAGGTGGGAACAGTACCTCCTGTCTGGAAATTTCTGACCACATTATTGCTTTGGATTTTCTATCGCTTAATAAGAAAAAGTAATAGCAGCATGATCTCAGACAAGGCAAGAGGAGAGACTATACATGTTCTTTTAGCTTATTCACATTGCGATTTACATGCATATACAAATATGTAAGAAAAAAAAAAAGAGAAATTGGATGAGCTAAAACAATCCAAATTAAGACAAGCAGCAAGTAACATTTTTAGCATGCAATAAAAATGAATTGCGCCAGAAGGATAATCATTTCAAGTAGGAAAATAATTTTTCACTTTTGTAATTTATTATTTCAAGTATGAAAGTATATGAAAAGGACACTTCCGGTATTCTAGGACCCTTTATAAAAATCACCAATCAGCTGAAAATTGTTTCTATCCCAACAGGCCTGTGAAAATCTGCCAAAGGAGTTCTTCCCATTCCCTTAACCCTCCTGCCATTCCTAAAAACCCAAACAGATACAATTGGCCTGGTAGGTCAAGGAGCCAGAGCAGACTAGCCCAAAGGTATTAACCATGCCCTGGGCAGTGTCTGATTTCCAATAACTTACTAGAGCTGTCAGGTTGTCCCCATCTCTTAAATAGATTGTTTCATTTTATTTGTATTTTAAACTTGATATCTTGGACATCAGCTATCATCAATACCAATGCAAGTTTTCTTGACGTAAATTGAGTCTTAAAAGTCAAGAGAAAAGTAGAACAGAATTGTAGCACTGGAAAAGAACAAATTCTACTTTTGTAACAAAAACAGTTAATATTCTTGAGCCAAAATGTAATTGCTTGCCCCTAAAAAACAAAGGCACCAAAAAAGCTGAGAAAAACAGATATTTGCAATATCCTTGCAGACAGCTCAATAACATCTCACTGGTGTTCTGCTTTCTCCAAACACCACTGCCCATGAAACATCCCCCGTGATTTTCTGCAACCCTCTTGTATTAATGCAGACTCTTCCCTCCCTCCCTCCCACCCCGGTGTCTACGTGCCTGTTTCCATTTCATACTTGCCAGCGCAGCACTTGGATTCCTGGGACGTCAATCCTTGGCAATCCTGCGCAGCCTATAAATTAGACACGGGGCAAGACGGAGGGAACATAAAGCACAGCCACTTACTGGAAGAGGAGGAATACTTGACGCTGCTGGAGCGGGTTCTGCTGAACGGCTGCTTCGCCGAGGCGGCCGCTGCCGTTTTCCTCGCTGCGGCTCTGACCTCCGAAATCCCCGTTTTCCGGTAGGCTTCCACGCTGCGCCCCGAAAAGCCCGTCCTCGGTTGTGCCGTCTCGGAGTCGCTCGGCACCGTAAACGAACCGGCCCGTTTCCTCGGCATGGCGAGGATGTCGAGCCGGGAAAGCTTCTTCGTCTCCGTGGATTGCTTGGACCCTGTGGCCGCTTCGGCGTTGGAGGTTGTTTTCTCGGTGTCAGCACACTCGTTGTCCGAAGCGTCGCCCAGCCGGGCGCGACGCAGCTTGGAGGCCCTCGTGGGCCGTGGGGTGGACAAGCTGTTGGAGCGGGTGAGGACTTGCTGGATCTTCTGCACGTTCGATGTTGTTTTGCTCTGATCCTCTTTAGCAGCCTGAGCGAAAGGTTTCCTTCTCGGAACCGGTCTGGCTACTGAGTGCTCCTGGTCAGAGGCCACCGCCTCGGGGACCGGCAGGTAGGGCAGGCTCGAGCTTCTCTCATCGTCTGTAAAATCGAGGGACCCTCGAGCCCCGGCACTGCGCTTCATTTGGAAGCGTTTGGTTGCCTCTACTCGGCTTGCTGCCTCCGGCACCTGCGTCTTCCGCTTTTCCGTCAACCTGTCCCGAGCGCTGGGCTGCCCGCACTGGTCCTGGATGGATGGCGTGGAGGAAGATTTCTCCTTCTGCAAACTGGCAACCGCTTTGCGTTTCGGGGCACTTGTGGGGACGTTTTTGCCACTCACCAGGCTGACTGTGCTGGCTGTGTCCACATCAGAGTCCCCAGACAAGGAGTCCTCCAGCTGACCAGCAGTATCCGAGGACTCCAGCTGTTGGCTTTGACTAAGTAACTTGGCTTCCAGGGCTGCCAAGGCAGTTTCAGTGTCCTTGAGGAGAAGATGAGTGTCCTGACCGAAGTCCATACGGGTTGACCGAACAGCCTCTAAATCTTTAAGCAGAGGGTGACTTGAAATATGTGGAAGTTTATTTTGAGGAACGGCACTGCTTGATTTATCTTTGGTAAAACTTTCCTGTCTAACAAAAGATGATGTTTCCTTCCCTGCCATGTTTTCCTGGTCTTGAGGAAGATTCTGATGAAGGGAAATAACCATTTTTCCTGCTGCATTAATGTAAGCGTTAACATCTTTGACCGGTGGCTTTCCAGAAATAGGTGCAACAGCAGCCTTGAAGGAAAACTCCTGCTCCTTGCCTTCTTTGTCTGCTCGAGCACAGGACATGCTCAAAGAGAGCTTGGAAGGGATCCCCACATCGTTGCTGTCATCACCAATGTAGAAGGAAGCAGCAACTGGCTCACTTACAGCTCTCATATTTGAGACCCGGGGGGCTCCTGGCTGCCGGCTCTCAATTTTTGCATCTTCCCCCATCTGCTCTAGCATTTTATTGTTCTCTTTATATTTCCTGCCTTTTTCTGTACTGAAGCCATCGTCAGATCTACTGGCATCGCTGAGGCTATCTGGATCCAAGTCTTCTTGGATGAAGAGCCGGCCGTTGGGATCGCCGTAGGCTTCCACGCAGTGATCCTTTACGATGCTTCTCTTGGTAACCTCGGTGTAGGACTCCTGACAAATCACAACCGTCGGAGTGGGGCTGTCCGATTTATCGCTTGGTGGGAGTTGGGGAAGAAGGCGCCTTGTTCTCGAGGGCACAATGTTCTCTGGTTCCCCGGGTTTTGGGGCTGCACCACTTTCTGAAGAGAGTTAAACAGACACTCATCAAGTGTTGTACAATGATATATTACTTATTCAATAAAGACTTGATCTTGCAAAGTGTGAGTCCACGAAAGCATTTATACAGCACATGCTTAAAATTAAGCTTGTGTTTAGTATGAACACCAACAGGATCAAGCCTTTGCTATGCCTCTGCAGGTTTATCAGCGCATATGCTTAAGATAATGGTATTTAATCCCTTTGCAGGATCATTGTCCTCAGCACCTTCCATCTGAAATCCTGCCTTGACAGTCTTATGCGATCTACTCTTCAATACAATTACACACATTTAGAGACTATGCTATCAGTCTGCCAGCATCAATTTACCACAGATCAGACCACAGGAAAGAGATAAAGACCCATCAGCCAAACCATCATAGAGATGCAATACTCTACATACTGTAGCCCATTTCACTAAATGGATGACATTTTCCACAGCATGAGTTCTTGTATGATCATATCCCACAGCAGAGTCTCAGGAGAAACACTCAACAATGAAGAAATTTTGAACTAGAGCTCGCTGCCCCATCGTGGGCAGACTTGTTGTAAGGACACTCTCCACAAAAAGAGTGTTTTTATCTCCCATGTCACTGGTCAGGACTTTGTATATGCTGTCCCATATAATTACCAGGACAATTAGTTATTTAACTAAGGTAACATTTCAAATGCTCTGGAAGTCAGATTCTTGCACAGGGTGAAAACTGCAGAAGTAATGTCTGAAACAAAGATTCTTTCATCTTTTACTGAGTTAATTTATTTACTGAATTTATAGTTGCTGCTAGTAATGACAAATATTTTCTACAAAAAAAGAGGAGGGGATTCAACAACAACAAAAAAGGGTTTCTACAGGACTTGGGGAGTTTGGAAGCTGCTTTCCTAGCTGCGATGTGGGCCTGACCTCCGCTCACTTCCTCACTCTCCTTCACACCCAGGTTTCTATGCCGATTTCTGCACTTCACACCTACGAGCAGACCCCAAAACTGCCTAAAATCCTCAGCACAGCCAGACACGACAGAAGCACACAAACACCCCGCTAGCAAGTGCCAGTCAGCAACTTTTTCCAAGACAACTTGCAAAAGGCTTTTTTTTCCTGGCATCATAATGCAGTCTAAAGAATCACACAAGGCAAATCAATTCCCAAGGCCCTTACGATCTTTCTGCTTCCCACTGGCACTTTAGTCATGTCAAATGCAGAGCTGAAGAACTTCTTAGATGAGTCTGAAATGCAAACCAGAGACTCTCTCCATTTTTGTTTAGGATTCATGTCTCATACTCCTCCACTAAGAATTTACTCTGTCCTTCCCACTCCCAAGTACATTAGCTAAAATGGAAAACAAGCTACAGACAGACACATCCCTCTTTTCATAACAGTTTAGTTTAGATTCACCAGCCTTCAAAAGGTAACATTTGGATGAGACTTACCTGTACCACCGTCACCCTGCCCAGAAACAGATCCAGAGTCAGAGTAACTGTCTGCAAGGCTTGCCCACCTAGACACCCACTTCTGACTCCCTTGAGATGCCGCTGACATCTACAACAAATTGAGGGAGGCAGCTTTATAAAGTCAGTTTTTGAAGCACATCAAAACTTCACCACAAAACTTCTCATACAACCATCACTCAGTCTCCTCAAAATGGAAATCAGTTCATGCACCACATTCCCTCCAGACAAAAAACCCACCTACACTTCCACCACCCCATCAAATCCACCGGGACTGCTCGTACCTGCGTTTCTGCCTGAGACCCACTCATAGTTTTGGAGGCAAATGCCTGAAGCAAGGGCGACTTCTGACTAGTGCCATTTTCACTGATTAGATGCTGATGAGAACCAGAGTCGTCTTTTTCACCT
This sequence comes from Tinamus guttatus, assembly GCF_000705375.1. The sequence continues at coordinate 50,442 of NW_010580031.1, forward strand.
TTTATTACTGGTCTAAAGGCTGAAGATATTCTGGAAAACTCAGGTGACTCGAGAACACCAAAAACCTGAAAGGGTCGTTGCACAGGAAAGATTAAAAAAGTATTAGCTCAAAATCCAAATTCACAAAGCGTTAATGTCACATGCAAAGTCTGATCTCAAATACCAAGAGACACATGCTAATCCTCCCGTAAAAATGAAATAAATCACTATTCTCTGCTACTCCTTAGTAGCAAAAACACATATACATAGACCCATCACACCCACCTTTTCTTCCTCCCTTGTCATTTCAGTGAGCTGCCTTTAATAGCAGTAACTTTCATAGACGGAAGCTCTGAGAAATTGAGGATGATTGTCATTAAAGTGCTCTGCCAGCTAATTAGTTAATTCATGGAGAATTAAAAAAAAGAAATCCATCCTGGTTAGTGGGCTGACAAAGGGAACACTGTTTTGCCATGTAAAGACCTGGGAAAGGATTCACCTCTGAAGCAGCTGAGTGTTTGAGCTAGCTGGCTAGATCCCCTCTGGAGATAAACAGGCTCTGCTACAGGCATGAACACAACCCATGCCTCAGGAGGGCTCCTTTGGCTTCCTTGACAAAAAAAAAAGTTCAGAGAAGGTGCTACCACAGAAGGTACTTAGATTCAGGCAGAGGTGGCCACTCCAGAGTCCACTCTCACTTTTACTACGTGACGAGATGTGCATGTGTGGCAGAGGACAGCGGAGTCACTGCAAAATGCCAGCAAAGCTGAAATTATTGCTCTACTTCCTCGACAGAGAAACTGAGGTGCAGTTATAAGTTATTTCCCAAGTAGTAGGTCTACATGCCACCAAGTCTACGGCAGAATCAGGGGCTGAACTCAGTCTGCTTGCCTATCAAGGCCATCTCCACTCCCCAGAAATAGTATTTTTGTGCTATCTTCTCTTATTCTCCCACCAGAGCAATCTAGCTTTGGCTTAAACACAAAGATGACCCTGCCCTGTAAGCTTCCGATCATGTCTCAAATTAGATGCCAAGAACAAGTGTAATAAATAAATGAAAGAAGCCTGATCTGTGTGTGCCACCCACACAGCTCTAAAGCCATATTCAATTAAGGCTTCCTTTAAAGCTCACCCTCCTTCCTACACTCCACTAAGTCTTCATAGCAACTTGCCAGTTCCCTTTTCATAATAAACAGATGAAAGTTAAACCTGAAAGTCATCCAAATTCGGTTTGCCTTGGGGTTGTTTAGTCGAGTGGGTATTTTTTAGCCTCTCCCACATCTATTTTTTAGGTTATTGTTCACTTCACTAAATACAAACGAGTATAGATCCCTCTAGGGTTGCCTCTGCCCCAGACCACTCCCTTTGCTATCTGGACTAGCTGCCACTTGCCCTGCCAGCCAGCCCTACCTTTCTAACAAAGCAAAGCCAAACACAGAACCACCTACCTCTACCGGCTTGTGAACGATAAAGAAAAGGAGCCCTTGGCCTGCGTTTCCTTGGGCCTAGCACAGGATGCAGCTCCCGTTTGGAGTGTTGGCAGGAGCTGTGAGAAGTCCTACAGAGCACAGCTGCTCCCTTTCACGGCTCTCAACAGGATCAGCCCAATCTTTATCCCGAGTTTCCTGTTGCCTTTCCCTCTAACATATAGCAAGCCTTGAGCTTTTACACACAAATCCTACTTTGGTAGCAAAGCAGCCTTTTTTTTTTTTTTTTTGCTGTGGGGTTACCTTGCCTGCTTGCACTTGGTGGAGTTTTTGTTTGGTTATGGGTCTTTTTTGTTTGTTTATACCTTCACATCCATCCTTAACATAAATCAGCCTGGACACTTTCCCATTCCTAAACATATAGCCCCCCTGCATCCAAATCAAAAGGGTGAAGGCCTTGATGGCAACCGCTAGTGAAGCTGTGCCCTCAGCACAAGCTGCAGAAACCCAAGCCTTCAGTCCTCAACTTGTTGGCCAGCTCAGAAAAGTGGCACTTACCTGATCTATCATTTTTCGTGCTTCCTCCACCTCTTTATCCTGTGACTCTGTCTCGATGGTGTACGTCCCCGTCTCACTCACGCTGTCTTCCTCATCGTTCCTCCTGGCCTGGGCTGACTTGACCTCGGGAGGTGGAGCAGTGGCAGATTCTGGTTCTGATGATATAACCACCCGGGGAGCTACGGGCATGGGCAGAGGTACTGGTTTCTCAGCACTTGGCTTCCCGGACTGAGCAGTCTCCCGCAAATACTCAGCCATAAAATCCTGAGCCATTTTAGACTTCCTCCCAACGCTGCCGTAAGTTTTGGTTGATGATTTGGAAGCGGAGGAGGAGGAAGAGTTGATCCTATCCTCGGTCTTCTCCCTCTTGAAGGAACCAGTTCTTTGCGTCCCAGAGGAGCTGTTAGCCGGTTTGCCCGCCTGACCCCCAAGGTGGGATGAGGGCGCTGCATTTCCCGGCTTCTCCGTGGGCAACGCGCCCTTGCGCTTCTCAACCTTGGCCTTCAGCCCCGGATCGGTGTCGCTCTGGGAGGAGTGAGCGCTGTGCGTGAAGGACTGCGACCGCTTCTTCCGTGGCGTGTCCTCAAAGAACTCGATGACGAAGGCCTGCTTGTTGTGGAGCATCTCGTGGGGGTCGCGTCTCATCTGGCGCTGCAGCCGCGTTTGCTCTGCGGCGCGTTCGCTGCCCGTCGTGGTCTCCTTCTCTGCCTTGGGCGCCACAGGGTCTTCGGAGTCGCTCTGCGTCCCGTCCTCGTGCCTATTGCCTGGAAATAAGTCGCACAGATCTGATTTTCATGTTCTCAGTTGCTGTGGTCCTGTCACTAACTTGCAGCTGAAATTTATTTATTTTTAGTTAAAAGATATTTCTACTGTGCTATAAGGACAGTGTCAGATCAGGTGAAAAGAGGAGAGGCATGCCATGATCTCACCTTTCACAACTGACTGGCTACCAACTTCCTAAAAACAACTTCAGAAATTATTTTAACCTTACGGGGTTTTGGTTTTTTAACAGTGATTATTTTAGACATCTGATGTCTTGTTTCTTTCTTATCATTTAAATAAAAATAAAGACATTATTTTGGTGTTCTGCTCAATTACTCCAATCTAGGAGCACCTCGTTATGTGCATTTCGTTTTAGAGTAGAAAATTCCCTTGTAGAACTAGAGTAAAAAAAAAAACTGCATTGCATCCCATGGAACCAAATCCCCATGATGAAAAAGTTAAATGATCAATGCACCCATTTTATCCCCTTCTAAAAGAGGGCATAAAACAACAGAAAAGTGAACTTGCAAGATTCTTTATTTTTTTCTGAGGATTTAAGTTACATCATAACACCCCAAGAGTCACAACATCCTATCAAGGAGCAAAAGGTTAAATAATTACACAGAGTTAACTAAAAATAAGCTTGAGCTCATTTTCACTTATGTTAGAGACAAACATTTTCATAACCTTTGCTTTGCATCAGTGATGCTCTGCCCCTTAAGATCTTAGCTCAGGTCTTTCAGAAAGAGAGCCAGTTAAAGTAAAACAAACAGAAAAACAAACTGCATTGCATCCCATGGAACCAAATCCCCATGATGAAAAAGTTAAATGATCAATGCACCCATTTTATCCCCTTCTAAAAGAGGGCATAAAACAACAGAAAAGTGAACTTGCAAGATTCTTTATTTTTTTCTGAGGATTTAAGTTACATCATAACACCCCAAGAGTCACAACATCCTATCATCAGCTGAGCAAAAGGTTAAATAATTACACAGAGTTAACTAAAAATAAGCTTGAGCTCATTTTCACTTATGTTAGAGACAAACATTTTCATAACCTTTGCTTTGCATCAGTGATGCTCTGCCCCTTAAGATCTTAGCTCAGGTCTTTCAGAAAGAGAGCCAGTTAAAGTAAAACAAACAGAAAAACAAACCTTTTTTTGGAGAAGGAAACAGGTGTGAAGGCACACAACACGACTCAGCCAACGACTGGGAACCTGTCATCGGGAGAACGGGGAAAGAGGTCTCTGCGCTCTAGACTGTAACATGCAGCAATATATACTGGCTAAAATACCACGTGTTTGAAAGGGGAACTGCTCAAACCTACTTTGCAAGTTCTCCAGACACAGGAGTGAAGACCATTTATTACCTCGAGTTAGCTGTGAAAGGTGAGAATTTAACACAAGAACCATTCAAACCCAGGAGTCAGGCCTCTGAAGAGTTTCCTAACACCTTCCTGAAGAAAGCCAGCAGACTTTGCATTGTGCCCTAAAGGTTGATAAGTCCCATCCTTGCGAGGGCAAGTTCTTAAAGAGTCATGGCTGAGAGCTCTCCTGGATGTAAAATGGTGAGGATGCAAGGAAAAGGACCCGCTGTGCCTACAAATATCCCTGCAGACCACCATGTCCTTCCCAAAGAGTTGGGACACAACTCTCTAGTCTGGACACCAGGCTTTACGTTTGCCGTGTTGTTCCAAGCGAACAAATGTTACTAAAGAATCGCCACGGTGGATGTCTCTGTATTCCTGAAGACACAAAGTTGGTTGGCAGCCAACTAGGGCCTCTAAGACATCTTCAAAATTTGCCCCAGAGGAAGAACACGTTACACAGCTATCCAGAGTGTCGCAGATAAATGACATGTGCTCCTCTGCCAAAGAAAAGGTGGATAAACACCTTGGGCCACCGACACTGTCATTCTTACTCAAATGCTTAAACAGCTGACTTTCTGATATGCCAATTATTCAAATAAAATATCTCATTTTTTTTCAAAGTCTCATGGACAGTAAAGAACAAATGCAGTCTAGTGCTCTCTCTAGCATGAGCAGTGCGATGAGCAGCAGCAGCCAAGCCCTTTAGTAGTTCTGCACTCTGCTTTTGGAGAAAACTGAATCCCAATTTATTCCCTATAGACAAGGCTCTCCAGCAAGTCAACAAAAGTCTAAAATGTCAGTGATAAAAATGAAAACAAAACCTACCATCTACTGAAAAGAAGACCTTAAATAACCAGGCAGGACAGCTCAGTGATGACAAAAAGAGTTCAATTTCTACGTCATGCCAAACCCCAGGGCTGGAAATGCTAGACCTTCTTGACCATAGAGGCTTCTCAGAAACTGTACCCAAAACAACAAGTTGGAAGCATAACAGGTAAAATTTTTCACATTAAAAGGAGGATTTCTCCAACAATGACTGAGCAAATACTCCCGAGGGAAATTAAAGTAGTGTTCTCTTTTAAAAACATGTTATCCTCAAGCACAGGTGAGTCAGTAACCTTCACAATGACTTAATCATTCAATGGCCCAGTTTGAAACAACAGCTTCTCCAGCACTGCAAGACCTCCAGATACAAAGGCAGTGAGAATTCAGGAAGCAGTAATCTTTTTCTAGCTGTTCAGAGCCTGCTCCAAGAAAGGCTTCCAAGCAACCTGGATCTTGCAAAATGTTTGCAAAAGCTCAAGAAAGAATCACTGTTCCCACCAGCTGCTCTAAGCACAAAGCTCCAAACTACACTTCACACCTTTGAAAATCTCTAACGAATTCCTCACAGTAACAGGTCTGCGAAATCTGGAGTTGTTGAATACAGCAGGATTTCAGAGAAGCTTCAGTTTAAAGAGAAGAAATCTTTTTCCATAAGTATAGCTGCTTTCTCCGCTGCTGACCATGTGCATCTCCACTCTGTCACCAGTCTCCATCTCAAAACCTCTGTTTTCAACCCAAGAGGCTCTGGTTATGACAGATATCAGCAGCTAACCACACTTAGAATCTTTCACGCTACATCTAAAAAGTAAAAGTCATTCCTTCAGGTAGCAGAAGCCAAGAGAAGAAAATCCACTGCTATACCCCTCTTCATCTGTCTGCCCGACCACATGAAGATAATTTCAGATATGTAAAAATCAAAATTCCCTTTTTCCCAATCACTGTTACTGCCAAGATAGGGTTACAGACATGGAGGAAGCAGACAGTCCCAAGGCCAGCATCACATATGGCTTCAGGGCTGGGCAAAAAGCCTGCTAACCAGGCTCAAAGCCATTAATAGTCATTAAAACCAAAAAAATCTTCATTTTCCAAATTTGGGACAGAGATAAATGACTACAATTTTCCTTGATAGAAAAAGGGCTTCTGCCTTGATTATGATGCTGTGGCACAGCCAACAACCAGAGAACCCTGCTCACATGACAAGACATTCACTCACCTTTAAGCGTCCTCACGTGAACCGGCAGGTCACTCTTTGTACTGAACACATCGTCTCCTGGAGACTGTCGTCTCATCAAGCTGGGATCATTCTGGACAAGCCAGTCAGCCACTTTGCTCTCTGCTGACATCACTTCTGTATGAGCAGGGTCCTTACTGAACGGTCTTCTCTGTCTGAGCGAAAATTTAGTTACATGATCTTTTATTTTTATTTTACCGGGGGTACAGTCGTCAAATTCAATGGTGAAAGAGGCATGACTTTGCACAACTGGGGTCACTACTGCATCAACATCCTTTGTTGGTATTTCGTGGACCTGTGTTTCTGGAGACTTTGATGGCTGCTGAAATTCTTTAGTTGGGATCTCAAAGTAACTTGGCTCTCTCCGGAACGCAAACACAGACTGTTCTTGGGAATCTCTATAGGCAGAAATGTTTCCATTCAGCTCCTCTTCATGTTGCGTTATCTCTTTGGATCTTTCTACAGAAAAAGGGCCGGAGGCAAAAAGAGTATTAAATTCACAGACCAGCATTAGCTCAAGTTGCTGAAATGAATGGTGGCATTTTAAGGTTTCTGTCTGCCTGATATGGACAAGAGATATTCTGTTTCATTTCACTGAATTCACTTCCACTTGCACAGCTGTTCAGCCTTTTACAGTGTCATTTCACAGGAAAAACTTGATTGTGCAAAGCTAATCATGTTTGCAGTATTAAGGCTTAATTCTGTAACATTATCAAGGATACAAACACACTCTTGCAGTAGTACCCAAACTCCTTGGCCAGGCGGGTGATTTAACTTCCACTTCTTGACAAAGCTACAACCTCATAACTCCTTTCTATCAGATACACTGCACATGCACAGAAATTAAACACAGCTTCATGCAGTAAAAATGTATGTCCAACAGAAGCATCAAGTTTGCTGTATAGATTAAAAAAAAAAAGCATCTTTTTAGTATGCAGATTCATAATAATGAATAGAGAGGGTTCTAAAGATGATGAGGTGAGAAAGAGTAAACTTCCAGATCAGTCAAATCTAGTCAAAGCATCTGTTCTTAATCTGCCTCCTAGATAAGAAGCTCCTTAAGAAGACAGGTGTACACTATATGGATTAATCACGTGGGCTACATATGACCAGATACAGCACTGCTGTATAAAAAGGTCTCCAACAAGCTCAACAAGGCCTTTTCCATACGCACTAAAGTAGTATGCAACTGCAGGTTTTTTTTTTTTTATATATAACTTTCGCATGTGTCAGGGGAAACATTTCGTTTCCCCATGATTTTTGTTTCACTGGCAGCAATCTACGCATAGCACTGTGCACACAGGAGTACCGAAAGGCAGCAAGTAAAGCCTTAAAGCAGGATGTCTTTGCACAGCAAAGATCAAAAGCATGCTGCATTTCTGCCCCCACCCTAAGAGTTGATCTGCAGTACCTGAGTAGTGCTCCTCGTGTCTTCTGTCCTCCTTGTTATTTGCATCATCCTCCCCCCACCAGGAGGGCTGGCCATAAAGAGGGGTGCGATAAGTGTTGGTCTCTAGAACGAGGATAAACAAATGTTTGGACATAAAAACATCTATCTCCCAGGCAGACTGAAGTTAAATATGTCCCAACAGGAAAAAACAGAGCAAGATGAGCTGACATATCTGTTATATCACAATTAGAACTCAAATAATATGCAACAATAATTATGTTCAGACTTAAAAAAAAAAAATTGCTAATAAGATGGTGATTCCAGCTCCATTCACTTTCTCTCACACCTGTGTTTCTTAAGTGGTTTCCCTCCTTTTCCAGCCTAGTCATTCAGAGAAGGTGGGAGAGTGCTGCCCTTCCTGGCCCCACCACGTATTGATCACAGGTTTTCTGCAACCCTTTACACTTCCGCCCTACACAACACACGTCCTGTAACAAGAAATTCTTGAAATGCTAAAGATCTAGGGAAAATGGTAAAACCATCTCCTTATACATACAAAAAGAGGCAATCTCAAGATTACAGCCAAAGCAAGTAGGTTCTGGAGTCACTCTGGAACAGAGGGTTTTCTCCTGGTGTAGCTTCCTTAAGGATGCTAGATATCGAAGACTTGCTCTGTTTGGGGAGCACTCAGAGGAAAATTGGGCTTCATCACAACAGGTATCCAAAGGAACTGATCCACTGGTTCTTATTTATCTCCCATGAAACAAGACTGTATTTTAGGAATGCCTTGGGCTGCTGCTGCTTATCTGATAGGTAAAAGGAATACACCTCAATTTACCTGTGGCAATGGAAGCTATTTTTAAACTATTACAAAAATATAAGTGACGCAAACAAAACAGCTTGTGCCCCTTCACATTAAGGTGACAGTGACACAAGCAGAGACAAGGGGCTCAGGCCAACACAAGACCCCGTTCCCATTTCATTAGCATCGGTTTGTGTTTTTAAACCGCACGTTGCTTTGTTTAAAGGAGCCCTCAGAGAGGCCTGCACTTCTGCAGAGCCCAGTTTAATAAGGACATGACAGAGAGCAGTTGCTAGCATGACAAGGAGAATGAGAAGAGGAAAGGGAACCGAGTCAAAGACAAGAAAAGACCAAATTTATGTTGCTGTTTCTAACACTACACAAATCCAGTGACCACTGTTTCATGTTTTTTTTTTCCCCTATAATACTTCCAGAAATACATATGCTCATACATTCATACTCCACAGGCAAAAATTTTGCTTTTGAGATTCAGCCCACTGGCCCTTTTCGGAGATCTTCTTCATGTTGCAAAATTAAACACGCGCCTCCCTTCACACTGACATTCAAAAGAGGCTGAAAACATTACTCCCTTCTGCCCAGGGTGCACCGAAGATAAACTGTATTCCCATTATGTAGGCGGCCTTTGAAAGTTCAAAGGAGGAAGCATTTCTCAGCCTGAGTAAATTGGAATTGCCAAGCAATACGTTTCATAACTGTGGATGGGTAAACCACTTTAGGGGAAGAAAAAAGAAAAAAAAAAACTATTCACAAGCTTGTCATTGAACAGAGGAACCCAAACATGTGGTCTGCTAGTCTGAGATCATCTATCATTCAGCCTAGCAGAAACTCAGCACCTCCCCGTCCTCTACCATGTCCCAGGAGGCACCTTTTGGGTAGCTGCTGCAATAGATCATCACTCTCTAAAGCACAATACTAATCTTGGGGTCCATTGACAAATGTGAGCCAGGGCTCCCTGTGAGTCAGGGAGAAGGAGACCACAATTCCAGGGTTGTGGGCAAATCCACCACCAACAATGTCCAAGCTTTTCCTCGGCTGAAGGTCCTAGGGGCACAGTGAGGACCTCAAACCTGAAGAGATCTGTGAGGTTCTTGAGGCTTGTCTCAGATTAACAAAGCAACTCTGACAAGTGTATTAATGACTAATTTTAGGTTGTGGATGGAATAAATATGGCAAACGAAATGCAAAGAGTCAAAGTGGGCTAAGAAAGCACAGTGAGGGCATCCGTCCTGTAGGACAGTCCTCTTCCCAGCATCTTTTCCAGCCCAAAGAACTGTGTTCCTCACACAACACACGGGAGCTACAAGGATAAAGGCAGCTGTATAAACGAGTTAATCTCGGTCGAAGTTTCTGCTTGAAAGGGAACTTTGCCATCACAAGACCAGAAACGCAGGGCAAACGCAGGAGCCGCTGCAGTGAGCACACCAGGTCTGCAGAGCGCACAGACCCAGGGGAGCTTCAGAGGAGCCCCCGCCGGCTCCCACCACCGCAGACGTCCCCTTGTGCCCTCCAGCACGACACGGCCTTCACGGCTCAACCCGACACACTGTCACAGTCGAGGCCATGTGTCATTCTTCATTCTATTTTTCATTCTCCCCCTCTCCCTGCCTCCACGATGAACCACAGCTTAATTTTAAAGAACGCAAAACGCACAGACAGGAAGCTGAGGAGTCAATGTCTCTTGCTGTTTAGGGATATTTTCAGTGTTTTAAGAGCAATTAATTAATTCCACTGAGTCTTCAAATCAATTTGCATTTTGTGCAACAACTTCATCAAGATGCCTTAATTCTCACCTATTCCTGAAAGTTGCCTTAACTACTAAAAGTTTTCCACAATCGCAGAACTACATGAATTTGCCATCCTGCCCAAGACAGAAACTAAAGCCCTTTCTTATTTGTCAGCACATCTGACCCAGCGCTCTCTCCTCCTTCCAGCTCTTAACAAGACAATGCTGTTAAAAAAAAAAAAAAAAAAAAAAAAAGGGGAAAAAGGGAAAAAAAAAAAAAAAAAACCTAAAAAACTGAAAAAAGGATCTTAACAAGACAATGCTGTAAAAAAAAAAAAAAAAAAAAAAAAAAGGGGAAAAAAGGGAAAAAAAGAAAAGAAAAAGCTAAAAAGCTGAAGAATGGAGTTAAAACAGAGGGCTGGGGCAGAAGCAGGCGAGGGACCAGCCACATATGCAGCTGTGGCAGCAGATCCTGGGGGCTTTGCTCTCCACCAGCTGGGCTACGTTTTGGGCAGCAACCTCAACCTGGACCAGCAGTGCCCGGGCAGCAGGTCTGCCCATGTCCTGACGGCCACACAGCTCTGAGCCCAGATTGTTGGTTGTATTTTTCGGTGTACGCTAAGAGCTCCTGCAAACCCACAGAGACTCGAGGCTTGCTCGAGTCAGCAATGAAGCAGGGAACACCAGTGAAAACGAACTACTCACTCATTTTAACGATACGAGACTCCCTCCAACTGATGGCAGCTTGTTACCACCTCTCTCGACTCCATGCCAGGCTGGCCAGATGGTGCCAATTCATTTAGACATATTTCTTGGCTCATGAATTCAGGCAGACAGCCTGAAAACCATCCTTCCAGAGAACTGAATTGAGGTCAGTACAAGCATTCAGCCAGATAAATACCGAGCTAGCAGTGACAGTGTAATACAGGAAAAACTACTGACACGCACACGTTCTGCTCCTGGATTTCAGTGTTTGGGGCAGTCATTTGAGAAAAAAAAATAAAGGCTGCTTTAGTACAGAACAAGGGAGATCCATTTGTTTAACAAGTCTGACAAGAACACAGCCTGTTACATTAATACAGGACTATTGATCATGGGAAGACACCACAATGTGAGAAAACAAGATGTTTGAATACGAAGGAGGTTTATTTATGGAGAAGTGAATCACGTGAAGCAACATGAGAGCGGGACCAAAAATGCAGTGCAGGTACTGAAAGGAGGAGGAGAAAGGCTGCGTTACTGCAGCTTTCTAGGAGCAAGTAGCTCAGCTTTCCTGAGGAACACGCAGCGCCCGCCGCAGAGGGGTTTGATTTCCTTTGAAGGAGGGCTCTCCCCCGGCTGCCTGGCTGGGACAGCACCGAGGGCTGCGCTTCTCCCGGGCCCTCGCAAAGCTTCAAACACCCATGAGACACAGACAAGAGTGGCACATTTCTCTGCTGACAGAGGCACACGCAGCTTTGAAGCCTGCTGCAGCAAGTCATTAACAAAAGCAGGAGAAACCCAGCTTGCTCTAAGTCAAGCTGGTTTTGATTCATTATTAATAACACAAATGTCCATCTGCAGAAGATGCAGAGTAGGCTTCTTATGGCAGAGGCCTTGGGGAAAAAAAACATGATCTAGGTTTAACATTTTAAAAATAATTCCTGACGTCTCTGGCTTCTTTCCTGCTCTCCCAAACAGAAAATTCTAACCTAGCAGGAATAAACATAAAGCAATTCTCTGGCTCTCCACTGCAGTGTTTATTTTGCATGTGTTGCAAACCTAAACTCTTGGTCTCTCTCTTGTTTTCTTTTGTTTTTAGACTGCTGTGAACACACACAAATCCTGCAGGCTTTCAAAAACGACTGATAATCACAAATTCATTTATACCAATTAAGTGGTCAAGTCTGCAGCATGCTGAAGGTACCACCAAACCAGCTCAGATTAGAAGCAGATACACCACTACCAGGACCTTAAATTACAGGCCAGAGAAGGGCTGTGTGTCTAAGCAACTATTACCATGATCTCATGGGGAAAGCAGCCGAGGACCATGGAAACCACTCCACAACCAGGCACGAGTCCTGCTGCCTCTGTCCAAACTGCCCGCTGACCTCAGCACCGGGCACCAACGAGACTTTCCAGTCGGCCCTTCTGCTTAGAAGAAGCTTCACAGCTAGACCAAGACTAAGCAGTGCAGGAGCCTGTTCCACAGAACCAGGCAGAAACTCGAGTCGTGCCCCTGTGTTTGATGATGCCCC
>NW_010580031.1:62802-84306 GCF_000705375.1 Tinamus guttatus
CTACAGTCAGCAGGTATAATATTATCTAGTGCCATCAGCCTGAGAGGGCTGGAAAAAAAAAAAGAAAAGTGTAATTTATGGGCAGCCTGAGGATTAACTATGCGCTGAGATTAGAAAGCCCTAAAGTAGCCTAAGTCATTCAGCCCTCCAATCCAGGTAGCAGCAGATGGGGAATGTGACAGGGTCTTAAAAACTGCTCAGTGCAAGGCTGTACTTGGCCTTCTGATCACTTAAGACTTTAAACACCAGAGCTGATGGCTATTTTTGGCATCAGCTAGCTAAACTGTGAGCACTTTACTTATTCATTTACAGATCTTACCAAATTCCTCTCCCAGAAAAACATTTCACAAAGGCTGATGTTTTTCTGCTTACAGGCAACATACCTTGCCTGTAAAAGCTGCAGGTTCTGCAGCATAAAAAATAAAGTGCTTAGCTGTTTCCAGTTCACTCTTGGATGCTTTTATCCTCAGCCCTCACCTCCTCCTGTTTCTAACCAGGTCTAATTGTTCACGCTGTTTGTTAAAACTCTTCCCTCCAAGCCTGCATTCCCTCTGCCTCTTTCCCAAGCAAGGGCTCTGGGAAGGGCTCTGTCTGGAGGCCTTTGTCACGCCAGCCCCTGCTTTAATTAGTCAATGCAAATTTCCAAATACCTACAGGCTTATTAGCAAGACAGCTCTCTCTCCAAAGCCTCTTTTTCCCTACTCGCACTGAGCAAGCCCATTCCCCATAAGATACTACATCCCTAATCAGTTTAAACTGCTGCCACTTCTCCAAGTCACAAAGAGAAGCTGTCAATGTGCATGGCTGAGTACCAGGCGAATTAGTCACGTGGCAGATGAAAGAGGAACCCACTAATCTTTCTGTTCACATGGTAGAGACACTTTCTGAAGAGGCTCAGACTCTTCCCTTGCTTCTACAGGCCTCAGTCCAGCTCAGCAAAATCTCTCTGACGAATTAGCCTCAATTCCTCCATTTTCAGTGGGGTTGGCAGCATTTCACAGGAGGTCTTTCACATCTGGCTGTTGCCACTGAAGGCATCTACTTCAGCACTGACACCCAGTAAGTACTTAGGGCTCTTTTTACCTCCAGCTCTGGCCTGCGCCCACTACCCATGACAAAAACGCACTGCAAGTCTCTGAACTACCATCAGAGAAATGGGTCATGATGCTGAAGGACTTAATATCTGGGGTTTGAAGACATTCCCAAATATCAACAGCTTGTGCTATTAGGCAAAAAACTAACTAGTGTACATTCTGGAATATGGCAAGAATGAAACCAAGGAGGTCCATGCAACAGAAGCAAATTGGTCACCCGGAGCCTTGCAGACAGGTTTTCAGCAAGGCTTTCAAGAACCCAGCACCCACTGCAGCACAGCTGGGGAGTTCTCCTCACAAGAAAGTCCGCCTGTCTTCACCCTCCGCAGTGTCACAGTTAATTAGCACCAACTCTATCCCTTCAGCTTGGGAGGTAAAGTCACAAATGTCGCATGCACAGGCGAGGCTGAAACACAAACACATCTCAAGCATCACAGGAAAGTTTTTTTTGGCACAGGAAAGGGGAGCCAGGTGCACGGATGTGTTTGCTCCGTCGCACAGCTGGAGGCAAGAACAGAGGCAAATGTAGCAACGAGAATCATTACACTGATTCAGCACACTACAGCAGCTCAGAGGGATTTTCACAAAGACAATAAATGGGAGATTAAGGTCAACCAGCCCCCTCCAGTTAGAGATCAGAAAACCTTAACAGATTTACTCAAAGTTGCACACAATTCTAGAAAGCTGCTGTATCCATCTCTAGGTCACCCTCTGCTCTGCAACAGCCTGACTCGCTCTTTACTCACCCACCTCCTTCCCTGCGGTCACCTTTCTCCCTCTCTAACAGGCCCACTTTGCAGGCAGGCAGTCTCTCTACTAAATCTAAATTTTTTCAGCCACTCTGCCATCATGGCACCAGAAAACTGCTTCTGGCAGTCCTCAATCACCAGGATGCTCTAAAACCACCTTTGTTCCTCTCGTGTATCATCAAGTTGTAGAGGGCCACCAGTGGATATGGGAGCACAGCCTGGAGGTGTGCTGGGGTAACACATACAGAGATTGGTCTTTCAAACAACAGATCTATGGGTAAAGAACTGGACAACAGAGAGGATTTTTCAAATGGGAAAGATCTACAGCAGGAAGTAATGAACCTGAGACAAATGTATCCCAGTGTGGCAATCAGTTTCAAACCCCTGCAATGACATGTGAAGTAATTCAAGACCATCCTTTTTTTTACTTTTTTCTCTCCCTGAGCAAATCTCATGTTGCCTTGTCTTTGCCTGCCAGCACCATGCCACAGCAGCCATGCACCTTCCACCCTGAGTCACCACTGCTGTTCAAACACCGGCTCATGATTAGGAAATTAAAAATAGACCAGACAGGTGCCAAAGAACTAGCCAAACCTGCTGTGCCCACAAGCTCTCCTACATACACATGGTGACCAGGCAAGCCTGAACTGTCATGCCAGCAAATTTTTTGGCAACTGAGTCTCTAAAACCTGATAGTCTGAAATACCAAAATCAGAGCTTTGGAGAGACAACGCTTCAGTAAATGCTCCTAGAAGCAAACTATGACACTGTACTGCCGTTCTGACCCGGCGCAGGGATTGAGCAGCATGTGGCTGGCCTGAATCTTGATTAACTGGTTCCGGAGCAAGTACCTGAAACTGCTTTCCTCTCTCCTTTCTCCAGCTTGGCTTGCGGGGACTCACTGTAGACTCCGTGCTCCAAGGACTGCTCCGCCCTCTTCACTGCTGTGCCCTTGAAATTCATCTGCAGCTGGCTCGTGTACTTCTCGTGCTGCAGAGACATAAGCAACAGCTTGCAGGGTGGCCCGTGCTATACACGGCCATACGATACCCCAGGAACCTCGCACTCCCACCTCGCCTCACCGAAAGGACCGCAGAAGAGCAAACGCTCTGGCAACGCTTGGTAGCAAGAAGAAAATCCACCTGAGGGCTAGAGAACGGCAGAAACTCCAGCTGAAAGACTTTCAAATACCTCATTTGGAAAATATTAAGTGACAACGCTAGTCCATGAGAAGGGCATTGCAATTTAGCTCTGCAAAAGAGCTAATTAGGAAATCCTTTAAAGTGTAAACTGGGAGCAATCACGATTTCTGTCGTTTTCCATTCCAGATTCAAACCCTGAAATCCCCTTTGTTTTAAGGCATTATAAATTCTTTCAGAGCATTCATCTGCATTATCTCAAATTCTCAGTAAAGGCAATTTAAATATATTTTAAATATTTCCCTCCAAACTCTGTCCAGCTAGGAACATTACTATTCCTTAAAAAAGGCATCTTATTAACTTGGACATAGTAAATTATTTAATAAAAAGTGATTTTTTTTACATGTGGATATAATAACCATGTGACCCACCAAGATTCCCTCTCAGTAAATTCAGTGAATCATTTATCCAACCCTATTTGTTACACTTCTGACCCTCTCGTAGTCCTAAAAGTGGAAGCAGGGTTAAGAGAACAGCACGTGCTGGCCAAGTGATGCTTGGCACCAATAGCCTAATCCCTCAGCTGCACAAGGAGAATTTTCCTGCCTGGTGGGTCGCTCTTCTGCCTTAGATGAGAGGATGCTGGAGTATTTGGTACCTGATCCTGAACTCTGTTTAAAAAACACCTCGCTGTTAACAGCGAAAAGCATGGGAAACCTGGGAGCCTGAAGACCAAAATTAGGAATAAATAAGCAAACTTTAGCTGGAGGAAATGTGATGGTGTTGGCCTACATTATCACACTTGGAGAAAGGCATCCATGCTTTGTTTCTGGGAGAGAATAAATCATACTATTCTTTTACGAGAAGTTAATGCCTTGACTGTTCTTTAATACATTTCAGTTCTGGTAACCTTTGCTGGCAGCCTTGAAATTATAAGTAACTTCATCTAGATGTTAGCACAGGAATAAGAGATTGGGGCCGAGATAACTGGGAAACGTATCTCTCTCAAAGGAGGTTTCATTAAAGGAAAGCTTTGTTAAGTATCAACCCAAGGAGGGCCTAACATTGTGGATCTTTTCACTGTCTTCAAGTGTGCTTAAAAATTTCAAGCTAAATGACTATGAATGGACTAACTTTAAAAATAAACAAACAAAACAACAAAAAAATGCATTTGCAAACCCTTACCTTTAACGCTTCTTCCGGGACCTTGTGTTGAATTTGCTCCAGGACATACATGTTTGAATGTACAGAGCTCATTAAGGAAACAGCAGAGGAATTGGATTCATAATGAAATCTACCCCTCAGTCACTAAATAGAACAAGATCGTAAAACTAGACAAGCTTAAAATAAACAGGCCCTAAAAGTAGCCCCATTGCACACCACCACGGTCTTTGCTGCACACATTTTGCCGCACAGCCTGCGATCCTATCTGCTGGCCAGACCCAGCACTAAACCAAGAGCAGGGCAGGGGAAGCTCTGGGATGAGCAGCAGCTCCACAGGAGCCCAGGGAGCAACCTATGCCATGACTTAAGCCACTCCCTGCTCCTCTCCACACTGTTATCAGCTCCGTCCCCACAGTATCCTGGCCAATATCAGTGTCACAGGCTCAGGGCAAGGGAAGGGACCAGAGCAGCTCCCTGCAGAGACACGCTGCACTGCAGTGCTCTCTTGCCCTGACAAGGTCTATCAGTCACTACAGTTTCCTGGATTAAAAGTAGATCAGGCCATGAGCTGCTGTGACCTCTTAGGCATTTGGTTATGTCTGAGCATAGACAGTTGAGCAGAAAAAAGGAAAACATCTGGCAACGTCATCATGAATGACCCAATCAGGACTGCACAGAGCAAAGGGGGAAAAAAGAAACATGGAAAATGTTAAACTAAAAATAAACCAAGTGATAGTGGCATAGCAGGAGAACTCGACACAGTCTGCAAGCAAAACTGTAAATGGGAAGGAGACAAATGCTCTTATGCAAGACAGCGCAGCTGGCGCCAAGACACAGGAGATGCTGCCATCCACATGGCGCCGGGCAAGGTGGACACAGAAAGCACTTCTAAAAGAGTGGCACCAAAGAAGGGAAGAGATTATACCTTTATTCTCATAAAGATCCCGGCCCAAAACTCTTAATTCACATAAGTCTTCCTGTTGAGGACAATAAATTCTCCAATTCATAAATGCAATCATTCATTTCACACGAATGTCCATGTAAGGACTGCAGGACTAGACGCTTTACTCAGCTACTTAATGCTCAGAATTGTTTTCTATAAAAAGTTTAAACCTGTATCACAGCCATCAAAATCTACCCAAGCTCTAGGCACTGCCTTATGCCTTAGCTAAACTAGAATTTACAGCAAATCCTTACATATGTAGACTAGAAAACGCACAGCCAGGTACAATAGAAGAAAGTTGCAAAGCTGCAAAGTCAAGAAAATCTAGAACTCAGGTTGCCTGTGACTTCTGCATGCTTCATCGGGGGTGCACTGAGACCCATCCCTAAGGCAGCTCGTGCACATTTACCAGTCAGTAGTCAGTAAGGGGCTACTCAGCGTTTTTCCCTGATGTGTGCCTGAATCCTCCCCAGGTGCACCCTATTCAAACCCACCTTGGAAGGCAAATAATCAGTTTCCTTTCCAGCTGTTTTACTAATTAGCAACTCCCTCTCTTTTGGAAAAAAAAATAAAAGATATCACTGTGAAGATAAGATCTGTGTTTTTGCCTATGAAATGGGGAGAAACTAAGAAATCAAGACCAAAAATGTATTTTATACAATTTATTTATACACTTTTATACAGGGCTTAAAAAAGCTTCTTTCCCAGAGGACCCTGAATTACTCACAGATCAGTAGAGGCATCACTATTTTCAACCGTGAGCACTCCAGCCCCATCACAGCTTGGACCTGACATACCCAGATCCCTACAGGAGTACAAAGCAAATTCACTCAACAAATTCCCTCTCCTCACTAGTTCAGCTCTGTCACACTTCCAGGAAGCTCGGGAACATTTCAAGGGCTACGGCATAGCCAAGCACACAGGGATTATCATGGAGACAACAAAAGGTACAAAAATGCGGCCTTGGGGTCAAGGATGCACAAGAGTTTTCCAAGAAATAACAGATTTCCTCCACCTCCTCCCCTCCCATAGTAAAATTTATTCCCTGATATCTAGGCTGCTTTAAGGGAAGTTTCCCACAAAATAAAAGAAGAAACCTAGGTCAGACACTATTTCTAAATTCAAATGTTTGGCAGATGAAACTGTTACTCTGAAAATGATGATGTTGAGCAAGGCAGCTCTTCTTACCACTGTTGATAAATAGGCTCAGGAAGGCATTTCAACATATATGCTTACAGCCAGTCATATGATCACACTAGGTTGAAATGGGGTGAAGGTAAAGGTATTTTAGCAGACTCTAGCAGTATTTGTAATTTTTTAAACCAAAGCAGTAACAGTAGCATGGCCTCCTCCTGGTAGAGGTCAAATTTGCTATTGCTAAACAAGAGTTGCTACTGCTCTTGCATTTTGTGGCAGAAGCAGTTTGCAAGATTCAGCTTTAATTAATGAAAAGCCAAGGGTCTGACTCGTAGCCCCAAAGCAAGATGTTTAATGATGAAGAACTGTGTGTTCAAATCATCTGCAAGCAAGCATTTGGGTGAACTGATTAAAAAATATCATCACATGATAAAAATACAAAGATAGGATATTAGTGTTATAAGTTTAAAACATATTTTCTCCCTCTGGTGCAAGCTACAGTTGCCACTCAGGAGTCAAAATAAACACCCTTAGTCCTTCACCGCAATTAGCACTTAACTCTTCAGGCAGCACAAAGCCCAAACCAAAGACTGTGTCTCACTGCATCCCCAAACAAGAAGGATATCGTAGCCGAAGCGGATGACATCGTTCAGTTTTAGGGTGATGTACTTCTGGTCAGGAATCCTCACGTCATTCACGAACGTCTGCAAGGAAGAAGCACAGAAATGGTTTTGACGGAGCGCATCAAGCAGAGGGTCAGGTCTGCATAAGCACCTGGAATACACCTGTGGCACCACGAGCTGCCCTGAGCAGAGCAACCTCAAGGGAGGTTCATCTTTCTACCACCTGCTAACTAAATTTTATTCCCCAATTTAAACAAGTAAATGAGGTGCCTGAAGTTAGGAACTTCAGATGCTCCTGGTTCTCCTCCTTCCTTCATAAACAGCAAGAACAGCATATGCTGTGGTGAAAGATAAGGCAACTCTTAATCCAGTTACTGCGCCCAGTCAAACAAGACAGGTGTCAGCCTCCAAGGCCTGGTACTTTAACAAGTAAGACCTTCCATGAAGGGGAACAACAAGTATTTGCAGTGGCATCACCATCATGTCCGAGGCCACATTATCCAAGACATCATATGCATCAGTACTGGAATAAAAACAAAGAATAGGCTCCTCACTCAAGGTTTCACATACCCATCTATTCTACGTCCCAGACAGTTCACTGAGACACAAAGAGAATGAATTATCCTTATAAAGGTGCAGGAAATAAACTTTAACTCTGCAAACAAAGTCCAGTCATCTCAAATGCTTGTGCTCCAAAGGGTGTCTGCTTAAGAGCAGGAGTTCTCAGAAGAACAGAGGAACAAAATGAGCACTTGTGGATAACTTTCACAAATAATCTTGTTTGCTTCTGCAACAACCCAGGACAAGTTAAAATAAACTGGGAACTCATGCAAAGAAATGTAAGAACGCTGATGGGCACTAGGCACCTAGCTGCACCCTGGGCAGGAGCAGGGCCACTGCAGACACCAGGAGCTATCATATCCTGCAGGATGGCACTCACAAAGTCTTACAGCCTGGGAACCCTCACAAGGGTTTTTGTAGTCTCAACACAGCTTTGAAGAACCAAAGTCACATTTCAGAATGAGTTAATACACTTTCATCACTGAGGCACACCTCTCCCCCCCTCTCCTCACCAAGTCAAACAGACACGACCAAGTATCAACAGCAAGAAAAAAATAAATACTAGAATGCGAGGCTAGAACCTCAGCAGTCGACAATGGCCCAGAGCTTCCTGGT
Source organism: Tinamus guttatus (assembly GCF_000705375.1). The sequence continues at coordinate 70,828 of NW_010580031.1, forward strand.
AATTAATAGGCCTGTCTGCCAGCTCTGTAATTTCAGAATAAAAGCAATGACGTTGGTTAAAAGACAAAGATTTCCCATTGTTGAAAGTCTCCAAATAAAAGCACGTTTCTTTAATACAGAACACATTCAGTTTGGTCACAACAGTCTTCTCCAAGAGAAGTTTCTTTGACCAGCTCTAGAAGAGAGGCACTGCTGTAATTCCCTGTAATTCACTGTCCCTCATAGAAAAACTCTACTATTAAATGTTATAAATTTGCACTTGTTGGCCTCTGAAGAAAAAAATAGTAGTGATATGGGGCTTCGCTTTCTGAAAGCAGAATTTAAAGCTGCTATTTTGCCACCATGAGTTAATTCTATCACAGGCTTTGAACCAGGGATCCAGCTAAAGCTGAGATTTGTTATCAGAAACACTTATGATTTCAGAAGGCTCCCTGCCTTCAGCTATCTAGGCCAAGAAGGATTAACACTCCTTGCTGTTTTCAGATGCCAGCAATGGCACGAAGGTTGAGGTCTGCTTTACTCACAGTTTTTGCAAGTTTCTGGGTTAACCTATTTTTTCTGTGGTTGGGAGGGTGGTGGGCTTCTGCTTGTGAGCCAAAAACAGCAATCACAGAACAATCTTAACTGTGAAACACAGTCATGTAAATTCAGTCTACCCGAGCTTCAGAAGAGGAATAGCTTTGCTGCTATGAAGCAGTAGCAAAAAAATGGCAGGCTCATGATGCATTAAAAAAAAATGCCGAGCTCACATGGGCAGCCAAGCCCTCACTGACTTGCCTCAGACTGCATGAATCTGGACTGGAGCAAAGATGAAGATTCAGGCTCTCTTGGCTCCCTGTTCTGGGCTCTCATTATCCCTCAGTCTTAACGACAGATCAAACTTAAGAGAGGCAAGATAGCAATTTTTATAATCAAAAAAGGGTGGTATGAAATAGTTTTTCCCAAAGAAATTAAATGGCTCCGTATGCCATAAATCACTACAGCCTCTGACAACTGAGGTGCCAAAAGGTCATCCTGCTCACACTGAACAGCTGCTCAAAAATCTTCACCAGTTTAATGTAAGCACCCCCAAAATGAGTTTGCATTTATTTCCTCCCCTCTTATCCAAAATGCTCTTTGATTTTGTGAGCCCTGAAGGGGCTGGTAAGAACATCAGAAGGAAGGGGGGGAAGGGCAAAATAAAATATTCTTTTGCCAAAGCTTTTTCTTCTAAAATGAGATACTGCATGACCTCTTAGTGCAAATAATTGCATGTGTTCAGCCAATAGTTGAGGTGATCCCCAAAGTGCTAAGGGAGATGTTAGGAATGTGCAGGAGTGTGTGCACCTCCACCAGCCACGTTTGCTACTTACGCCATTTAAGCTCCCAAGATCCTTCACCCAGTGCTCATCCTTCTCCTTGTCGTAGTTGATTACAGCATGTTGTTTATCAACACTGCGGGACTGGGAGGAAAAGCAGAGAGAATGTGAGACTGGTCAGCCATAAGAGACAATTTAATCAAAGCAGATTTCGACATCCAACTAACTTGATACAGGGGGGAAGGGAAGGGGGAGAGGGAGAGAAGCACAAAGGATTAGACATTATTACTACTATAAATAACCAGAGGATAAACAGCGAATGCTTCCATGGTTGTTCTAAGCAGCCTGCTGAAGACAACACACTATTCACGTGAAAAATCAGTGAAAGCTGTCAAGACTATGCCAGGATTTCAATATAGTGCATCAAAACATACTGAAAACAAAACCAGTCACACTGAGAGCCTGGGGGGCAGGTTCTCAGCCAGCACAAACTGGAAGAACTCCATCTTTCACCAGCTTCAACTGGTGGCCTCAACACTGGAGACATTCCTATTTGGGATGATTTCTTCCTATTTTTCAAAGGGAAGGAGAAAACTGTTTCCTTAAGTTACAAGCCAAACTTATTCACAACAATGTATATTGTTTCCAGAACTATGTGCTGGAGTTGATTTAATTCTAGGATGTTTTCCAAGTTGGAGGAAGGTTACTAAACTCACAGTAAGAAAGCAAGCTACTCTAGCAAAATTCAAATTTAAAACCAGCTTTGAGAACACTGAACTGGACAGTGACTTGGTCCCACTGACTTTGTTGCAGTCCACACAAACCAAACACAGCTTTTATTCAAAGCAGAGAATGATGCTTCAAGGGGAAATACAGCTGAACTGTTTTCTGAAGGGAGCGTTAAAACAAAATCTCTTAATAGTTTGGAAATATGGCATAAGTGTTACAGCTATAAAAACAGCAAATCTTCGGACTCACTGTCCTTTTTTCTCTCTGGAAACTTGGCTGTTGCTGGAGCCATCTGCAACCAGTGACTGAAACCAGTCAATCCAAGTGAGTCCATCAAGATGTGTATTCATGTTGCAGAAACCTCCTGGGTATCTCAGGGAGGCTGAAAGGAAAAGCAGCTACCAAAGCAGGGAGACAAGCCAGATTCTGAACTAGCAAATTCTCCTCTTTCTGGACATCAACCAACCAGTTCTTGGGAGGGAAAAAAAAAGTCCCTCTCTTTCCAGAGTGTAACTCTGGTTTCACAACACCCCTCTCAGCGAGCGTTACCTACCTCCTCGTGGGCAGGCAGAGGCAAAGACTGTTTCGGGGGAATTCCTTGATGAATACAGAGGCTTTTTTCCTGACAAACTGTTACTATTTGCAGGAATTTCTTCTGCCCCTGCTGCTGTCAAGCACATTGACGACATCCCGACAACTGATAAAACATCAGCTCCTGCTTGCAGAGTACACGTCAACCCAGGAGATCTCTCCCCAGGTATGAATACGAAGCAAGCAAACACCGGGCCAGAAGACTCTCCTTGCACTTTGAGACGCTCCTCCTATCATCTACAACACGTCACCACATGTGGGGGCAGGAGGAGAGCAGACTGAGCGGGCCCAGCTGCATCAGCAGCACAGTTATCTGTGCACGGTTGACTTTACAAACAGTGGAGGTTCACACAAATCCCAGCTGCATAAATGAGTCAGGGCTCAAGGTCCTGTTGTCTGACACAAAAAATAAATGACTGACAACTGGCAGGGCAAATGAGGATGACACATTTGGGGACATCCCACTTAGCTTGGCTATAACCTCCCATCCCAACAGGCAGGCCCACATCTCGTGCACCTGCAGCGTGAAGCTGCTGCTTCTCTCCATAGTCCCTCAAACTCTGCAGGAAAGATGCAAGGGGGACTCCTACACTTCCCTGCCCAAGTCAGTCCACCAGAAACAGTCCTTTACATGATGCTGTTTCTAGGTCTTCATTGCCCAAACCAGACACGGATCACCACAGCCAAGCAGACAGGAATTCCAGGGCCTTGATGTTCTTCTACATAAAAACAGGAACAGGTCACCATAGGAATGAATTTATGTCATGATTTCCTATCTTCCAGCAGAGCTTCATATGTATTCAGATTCCACTTTGGAAGAATAAGTCAAAATGGTAAGCAAAATCATTCACAGCCTTGAAACTACCTCTCAGCATCTCTTTAAAGAGCAAACTGTTACACAGATAACAGTAAAATTTCGGGCTTTTGTGCAGAAGAGAAGATTTTTCTCAGTTTTGTTTATGTCAAAACAGAAAACTTCACAAGAACTGGCGAGAGGAGTTCCTAAGGGCTCATCTCCAAGGAAACCAAACTTAAAATAACTAAATTCGCACCTTGTTTATTTTGATGCAGTTATGCCAAAGGTCACTCTTGCTTGAGAATGGAGGTGCAGTCGCTTTGGTGTGACTTTCCTTTACCATCAGCTGCTCCTTCTCACACTGACAGCAAGAACCTCAAGGCTGATCGCTTGCCTGCGCTTGGAGAGGAGCGGAACGCCCCAATCCTGCTTCCAAGCAAAAGTCTCACTGATTTCCACACTGTGAGAGCACAAGCTAAGTCACTTCCACCCTGCTAAGTCACTTCAGACTAGCAGTTCACTGGTTTCTCATCCACAAACCCTTGGCCAACAGAAGGTGATTTAAGACACCCAAGTCCACGCATGTTATAGAGCTGTCTACAAATAAGGACTCCCCAGAGGTCTGCAGCTCCTCTGGAAAGGCTTCTGTGCAGCTTTAAGCTCAATAAGCTTCAATAAAGTTGACAATCAAAAACATAAGAGGACTCCCCAGTTTAAATAAATATTTGCACCGAACACTGAGCCTTGATCACACCGAGTCACAACCTCCAAAATAAAAGGCAAAAATGATTGATATATTTGGAAGGATGCAGGGTGGAGGGGAAAGAATGCCCTGTTCAAGTGAAAATTGTGAATTTCCAATGACAATGAAGTGCCTATACCCGAAAGTTAAGTAAGAAATAACTGGTACACCCTCTCACCTAATCTGTTTCTCTGGCAAAGCACTTGTGAGACAGAGAATCACTTGGATTCTGCTTGCAACCAAACAAAACTCAAGCTGCAGCACCTCGGGTGAAACCAAGGGCAAGGAAAGGAGGCAGGGAAAGCAGATCTCCTAAACACAAGTGATCTGCAGGCAAAAATTAAGGCTACACTCAGACAGCAGGAACGAGGGCAGAACGTAGCCTTCTCACCACGTCCCGATACTGGGCGGGTTATTGAATGGAAACACCTCCTCAGGAAAACAGTGTGTGCTTCTCTGGATAACAACATTTACACTTCTCTGAAAGAAAAATGTGGACAGTGATTTGACATCCAGGGCTTGCATTTCCAGACATACAAATCACTTCCTAATATAAGGCTGCCGTGCTTCTCCATCATACTATCTTCAATGCATCATGTTTTAAATACCTACTAGACAAAATGCACATGCTGCACGTATCTGAAAAGAGGTATTTTACTACCCTTTCCTTTAAGGCTACATTAAACAAGACGTATCTCCAAATCACAGATAGGAATTTTACTCCATGGGTAAAATCCTGTACCTAATACCAACATTTTGCATCAGTCTGCAATCAGACCTGCAACCAAGCAGCATTGTTATGATTCTTGAAAGTGCAAGCACCGGATCAGCACAAGCCTCCTGCTTAGCATGGAAACAGCAAAACAGCTTTAAGTAGACAGGAGTCTCCATGGAAGAAAATATCACACTGGCCACGCACGCTGCACAGAGCAGACGCTCCGTAGTCCCGTTTGGAGAAGGGGCTGACACGCAGGAGTTGGCACTGGGGACAAAAACACGAGCTGCAGAGATAGCAAGGAAAACCCACAGGGAAACAGGACCTGCTAGGGACGGCGGCAGGAGAAACAGCAAGGTGGCCTGTGTATCCCCAAAGGGGCAGGGGCAGACACAGCTCAGCTGTCTACGTAGACACAGATTCTGCTTTTTCCCCCCGTCGGAGCTCCCACGGGCACAAACCTACTGCTCAGGGCTGAGAGATTTGGAGCTCAGCCCTGCCAGGGCCGCGAGGCATCGTGGTGTTGGAGATAAAATAAACAAGGGAGAACAGCTTCCCTGTTCCTGACTGCAGTCTGTTGTGCGTGTCTGGCACTAGATAACTGCAGCATTCTGGTAGCAACGCGCAATAAACATTTGCTCAAATACTTTCCATAGTGAACAGGTTACATTTCTGCCAGTACTGAGCTCCGCACAAGTGTCCCAGTAAGGAAACAGAAGCCTCTCCCAGCGTCCCACTTTAGAAGGAAGACAGGCAAAGATATTCAGGAAATAAAAATAATTATAAAAACACCCCACACTCTCATGCTGGTCTAAAACATGCTTTTTGCTTCTCAGAAGCAAAATCCTGGATAATGTTTAACGACGGATGAACACTAGTTTTTCTCCTACCTTCACTATGCATTTAATATAGTTTTGTATATTGGTCACTTCAGTACTTTTCCATGATTTCAGTGACTGCTCTACCCAGCCACAGGCTGTGGCAAGGGAGACACCCCCGCAAAGGAGGGCTGACTGCTCCCAAGGGCACGTCTTGGTTTCTAAATTACTCTGCCAAAGCAGGCAAATGTGTCTTAGAAAGCGAAGCCACCCTCACTTCACAGCCTCCTGCCTCCAGCTCTGCTGCAGTCAAGACCACGGATTCACTGGATCTGTTGCAAGACCAGGGTCCAACTCAGGCAGATATAAGGCACTGAACAAAAGAAAAAGAAATCCCCCAGGAAAATGAAACTGTAATCCCCACAGCTTGGCAAGGGGATTTGGAGGTTGGCATAGTTCCCATAACAATTTAACCCTTTATTTTGAGGTAGAAGCAGTTTCTGCTTGCTGGCTCCCCTTCCCTGATACGGAGCACCATTCTCCCAACTCTTCTTTGACTTCAGGTGCCCAAGTGTCCACCTACTTCAGGCTGTGCCATTAACCACCACTTCCTGCTCTGCCTCCAGTAACCTACTCTCCTCCCAGGTTTGCCTGTCCTGTCTTCACAGGCCCTGCTGTGTCTCCAGCCTCCTAAAAAACACATTTCTTTAGACAGCTTAATCGTCCCATCAACTTCGCATTAACAGAAAACAATGAGAGATGTAAGTGCCAAAAAAAGCAATGTTACACTTGGAAGTATAGGGTATGCATCCCTCATCTCCCTGTTGCTGCTGCCCAAGCAGGACGTCCCAAGGCAGAATCCTTCCTACCTGCCTGTAAGACACTTGCTTCCCCTACAACATCTAATGAATAAACATCTTGGGATCATGGTAATTCCCAGTGCCCACGAACCGACTGAGGTGCTGGTTTACACCCTCTGGGTAACTGCAGGAAAACAACACAGCCCTGTGCACAGCCCTGTCCTAGCCAGAGCTTCCCACTCCACCCCTGCACTCCACAGGGAAGGAGGTCAGCACCTCAAAGCAAGAAAAGATTCCCCATAACTTCTGTGCAGGCTCCCAGCACAGGAGTATTCTACAGATGGAGGGATAAGACTCCTGCACAGCAGCAAATCCACACCTAGAAGCATCAGGAAAAACACAACCTACCAATCTCACACCACGTGCTTCCTTCCAGCATAGTTCCACAGGGGAGCTACACCACAACCACGCACACTTGTTTATGTGCACACGCAGCAGGCTGCACAGGACGGACACGTTATCAAGCGCGGCCTGGGGAAGGCAGGACACACCACATCAACCAAGTCTTAATTTGGCCAGTCACTGCGTATGCGCCGAGCTCCCCGCTGCACCGTATTATTTGCGGAGTGCTCCGTGCTTCCTGTGTACTAAACAGGGCACGGATCCTGTGGGAAAGGAACCAGGTAATGACACAGTGACAGACTGCACCTTCATGCCTGCATACGCAGGGGTGGTGGCAGGGGCACACAGGCAGCCTCGCACTGCTGTGTAACTGCCTTGCAGATATGAACACCTTGCTTAGCAGTCATACAGATGCTCTTTTAATGCCTAGGACACGTGTAATCTCCTAGTTTTTTGCCAGAGCAAGCTAAAAAAAAAAAAGAGGAAAACATCAATCCAAGCAATATCAAATTACCATGTCTTAAGTTCACCAACAGGACAGACTCGTATGTTCAGCTCACAAGCCCCTGCTGCTTAACTGACTAATTGATTCCACAAGCAACATGCGATGTCCCACATGGATCGGTGACAGATGCTTGGCTAGGAGCTCTCACAGCTCTTTCCTGGCACCAGAGCAGAAGCAAGAGCCAACCTAGGGTCTAGGGGAGATGATGCTCAGCATCTGCAACACCCACTTTGCCCACACTGACCGGTTTCCACCCCATATTCCTCACTCCCTATCTCGCTGAGTCCCGCTGCTTCCCCACTCGTCGCTCCTCCCCTCACCTTGTACCCACACCTGGCTTCTTGTAACACCTCCCTGCGGTGCCAAAGCATCCTAATCCCCTGCTCCAGGTTAGCTGTCACTGCATAGTAATTCACAATTAAATGCAAAGAGCTGGCCCATGGCTCCCCAAGATGCAAACTGTTGGAGGCTAAGCAAGAGTTCTGGAAGTATCATTATGCTCTTAGCTTGTCCTCACACTTTCCTCAAGAGCTTCTGTTGACCCCTGTCTGAGTCAGGATACTGGGTGAGAGGCACCTTGATTTAATCTAGGCCAGCTGTTCCCACATCGAAACTCTGTTCTCTTGCATTCCTCCATTTAGGGCCTTTTTGCCTGACCTGAAATAGGTCTGTCCTCTTTATTTCTCATCTATAAACATTTCCTAAAATAATAAGTCCCTTCTGACCACACGCAAGCTTCAACTATTTTCAAAGGCTTGAGCCTTGGCCAAATGTATTTAGATTATTGATGGCAGCAAGCAACATCCCCGGCCTAGAAACTCCCTCTTGAAAAATGTCAAGCCCCTGGCTCCACAGCACCAGCACTTCAAAGAACAGGTTAAACACATTTCTGAACATTTTACATGAAGGAAACAGCATTTTTTCCTGAACCTGTTCTCAGAGCAGACTACGGAATTGAGCTGATCTCTTCCAGAGCACGCTGCCTAAAAGGGACACCCAGAATATAAACTCAACTCAGAAAGTTTAGCAAAGTCACAAGCACTTGGAAACAAAGCACCATCACAGGAAGCGCCAGGTTGCCTTAAAAGACATGCAATACTGAGAACACTTTGCTTAAGGAAAGCATGGTGCCACCTGCACCCGCTCCTGCTGCGATGCACACTCACATGCAGAGCATAAGAATATGCCCAAATCTCTGCTCCAAAAAGAGGTAAATACTCGAGGCAGCACCAGTTGAACAGTTACTTTCACAGGTTTTTTTAATAAAAATATCTCTCAAAAGAAAAAAAAGAAAAGAAAAACACAGGAAAGTCAGAAGTCATACAGCTGCTTTACTTCTCTGCTAAATATTTACATTTGTTAAAAATATTAAAAGCTGTTTTGCTTCAGGGTGGGGAGGGAAGCTTTAGCATTTAAGTAAAAATTTCCTTTTGTGGAAGGTTTACACCCCCTCCATGGTACATATCCATCACATTAAGCAAACGATCAAGCTGATAAAACCAGCAATTACATTTCCTCAAAAAATGGGGGGGGGGAGCGGGAATAATTTCATTCTGGTTTGTCATGAAAAGCTCTTACTTCTCTCTAACACAGCATTCCCCGAAGTAAATATTTTCAGAGAATTATTCCCTTTCTCCCACCAAGATCCATTAAAAAAACATGCATTTCTTACAGGTCAGTCAAAGTCTGGACTCTACAACTTTGCTGCCTGCTGACCATTCTCTTAAGGGAGCCTTATGATTCCTGTAATAGTTTCATGTCCTGTGCTTCAGAGAAAAATAACTGAGCCCTTGACTAGGCCTAACAACACTGTGCATGCCATATTACTTTACAAGGCATTTTCTCCCTTGCATTAACATCCAAACTCAATGTAATCTCACATTTACGTTCACAAGAAGCTTTACAATGCTCCAAAATCATTTAAAATATTTCTAATCCTATTAGCAGGTATAGGAGATTTCAAGGTAGATTATGTTTCTCCACCATCAAGCCTACTTAATTTTAAGCTCGAATACTGTGGTTTTCTTTCTCTCCTTGTTAGCTAGGATGCAACTCTAGTACCTGTATGAAACTTGTAAGTGCAGGTGAAAGCAAAGCTTTACTGCTCAGTGACAAAGCCACCATTTTTGTTGTTCAGCAATCTGGTACCTTGGGGCAACATTGCCAAGAAAATATCAAAGGACAAGGAATGTCTCAAACAGTAAAAGGAGAAAGGCCAGACTGCAAGCTCTCCTGGACAAGGGTTATCTCTGTGTCATATGTTTGCACACGGTCTAATACACCAGGTCTCAACAGGGAACCACAAACTGTAGCACAATGAAATCACTAAGTGGCAATAATCCTTGGGATGAAAAACACCGATCAGGTCGTCCAGTCCATTCCCCAAACAATGCCAGTCTGTTCCCAGCTGTACACTTGAGGAGATTAAATGCCAGTGAAATGGTATTCAGTGTCTTGAAACATATAAGCAAATTAAGTGTGCAGTGAGTATGCAGTTTCTGGGTCGTCCAGTCCAGTCCCATGCAGGAACGTGGCAGGTATGAATATTACCACGGAGAGCTTTGTCCATCTGCTTTGATGACCTCGCTCTTCTTAAGCTTTCCCCAACAGGAATACCAACAGTTCTGTGACATGGACAGTCACAGTAGGAAAAAAAGGCTATTTTTAGATCCCATCCTCCATCTGCTCAAACACAACTTTGCTTGGATATCAAGCATGTGCTTGCAGCCTCTCCTCTGCACCGAGTCTTACTTTAAAACCTCATCATTTGCAGCCCAAGGTAGCTCTGAAAAACATCTTTATAAGCAAAAGGCAAGAAAAAAAAATGCACCACCTCATTCAAAATGAAACCTGACACATGATCTTAGAAACAACTTTATTACTAGAGACAGTAAAATAACATGTTTATAAAGGGTCACATGTCATTCGCTCCATGAATATTAGCAGCTGGCTTTTACAGACTATGTGGAGCCTTCGTTCTGCCTAAATAATGAAAACCTCCTCTCCTACCACCACCTTTGAGCCCCAAATACAACTCATGCCTTTCAGATACTGCTGGTTCCTCCCAGCATCCCACTTTGCTTACTTTATGGAAAAGAGCATGACAAATTTACAGTGACACAAGGTTGCTAGTCCACACGCAACACTGACAAGCCAGCTCAGACTTGCAAAGCAGCATGAAATGCTCCAAGCAGCCCGGAGTGGTTCACAGTCCATGCTATCCAGTTAACCCTGAAATAAGCAGCACATTTTAGGCATGACTGGAATTGAGGTGCTTTTATTTTGGAGTGCCCAGTTTGAGATGTGATTTTCAGGATGAACCCTAAAGGCCATAAAGAAAATTCCAATCCTTTAAATAGGGCTTAAGGCTAACAACTTAAAGTTCAGTCCATTTTTGAGAACTAAAATTCTGTATATATTTTCTCTCTTTTAGCCATGAGAGAGTGTGGCGACAAGGTTTTAAAGCAGCCAAATAGAGACTTACAGAAAATAAGGACATTTTTTAACAGCCTCTACGTGTCTCATCAGACGGACATGTGGAAACATGAAATAAAAGATAGCATGATTCATGGGAAAAACCTAAACCAATGATTTACTATCCAAACTCCTTCACTGCAGCATAGCCATTTCGTTAACAGCCAACTAGCACAGCAGTACAAACAGCACGAGCTTTCCTTCTGTGATCATAAAGTTTTATTACAGATAGACACCACCTTAGCAAACAACTGCCTCCTAAGCACACCTCCTATGAGGAGGACTCCTACCCCCGAAAGAGACCTCCTGCTCACACACCATACGAAACCCCTGGAGCAATTACAAACACAACCTGCCTGGTAGATGATTAGCAAAAGCGTTTAGGAAATACTTCTGCACAGATCAGCAGTGGGAACTAAGGGGAAGAGAGTCCCCCTGGGTGCCAGACTGCTTTATAATGTTGTCCCCACTAGCCACGTGGACACTCATGGCATTAGCAGAAATATTAACTTTAATCCTGAGCTCACACAATTCCTGAGCAAAGCTGCTCCTGTCAAAAGCTCTTTGCAAGATTCCAGGCCTGCCTGTTTGGAGCGAGGTCCATTACTTTATGCTGTCTGACAACAGACCACAGTCAACACTTCAGACAAGCTGGATTAGGCCTAGCAAAGGGACATGCTGGTACGGAAAGCACTAACACAAGCTGCAAGCTTGCGCGAGTTACACAATTACTTGGGCATCACCAGAACAGCTAAACTTTCTCTGCTAAACATTAGTATTTCCTATCATCTTTAAAAAAAGAAAAAAAAAACCCAAACCCACTAAGATATAGGCACTGGCACTCAAAACTGAACTAGAGAGAAAAAAAAATAGAGTAACAACAATGAACAAACAAAAGCCCTATTTTCAGCTCCCTCCAAATCACACACGCTAGTGAACCGCACACATACTAAAACCTACAAAACCAGTAACATAAGCACTTACAGATCAGACCAGAACAGCACATCTTTGCTTCCTACTTCTAGTAGCATGAAGATAGTTAATCTGTTCGATCTGATTAATCTCGCACCAGCACAGCTCCTATCCATCTGACGACATGGCTATTTGAAAGAAACCTCACTTGCACTTTCATGAACATCTCAAGCCTTTATGGGAACAGCTGGCATCATTAAACAAAAAGTTCATTTTAAAAGAATTAATTTGAAGGAAACAGGTAGCATCTTACAGATCCCCAGAATTACATATGCATCTACTGCATCTCCAGAAGAAATAACAAAACCATCGTATTACCTGGAGCATCAATTCGCAGTCATCTCTGCCAACAAATATCATCTCCCGAGGGAGCCGGTGGCGAATGCCGGTACTGCTCACCAAGAACCACGACGTCACGCTCATTTTGGCGCTTGGCATTTATCCTTTACACATCCTGAACGCACAAAAATATAAAGACACATGACATTAAAGTGCAGAAATACACTGGTGTATAGATGCAGTTCTGAAGCCTCCCTGAGCCATGGGACCCCGTGCTGCCTCCTGCAGATGGGTTCACATGATAAATTCTTGTGGCAACCTGCAATCACAAAGATCGGCTGCCCGAGTGCCACGAGTGGAAGCCACAACCCTAAAGCAGCAGAAATATTCCCAAAGTAGGACTGATGATATGCCAGAAAGGCTGTTTCCAAAAAGAAGTAAGCAGCTGAATCCAGTGGCTGAAAAGCGGAAATATAGTTAATAGAAACAGACTTTCTTTCCCAGAACGTTTCCTGACCGCTAGCAATTCATGGTGCAAGAAGCACGGCTCAGAGCCCACATCCTCAGAGCCGGCCCAGCACAGACAGAGGTGACACGGCCGGGCCCTGCAGCCTCCCCCGGCTCGCGGCGCGGTCGCAGCGGTGCTGGGAGGAGCGCGGCCTCCCACTGCTCACCCCACTTCCTCGCAGATAACCTGGGCGCCCGCAAATCCTCCCCCCTCACCTCACGGGCAGGGAAGAAACAAGAAAAAGAAGCAGGGCACGTCGGGATGCGCTGCCCCTCCGTCTCCCGGGAACCTGTGCTCTTATCGGGCCCCCCCCAGCCGCACCTGCTCGGTGCCGCGGCCGCACACGGGCAGCTATCGCACATCCGCTCCCTCTCCTCCTCCTCGCGCAGGATCACGTTTTCCTCTCCTCTCCTCTCTCCCTGAAGGAAAAAAAAATTAGCACAAATCAGCCTCTCTCCTTCCCTTCACCCCCTTCAACCTCCTGAGATCAAAGCTGCAATTCTGAACCCGTGGAGAGAATTATTATTATTATTATTATTTTTAACCCGTGCCTCAGTCTGGTGCCCGGCGTTACAGCCGCTCTCCTGCATCCTCACCCGGAGGCCTGGGGACAGCGCAGGTGACAGCGGCGCAATAAAGCAGCAGAATTAATGACCTCTGCGGCAAAACAACAAAAAGCAGACGGGGAGGGGGGCAGGAAGGGAGGGTATTTAACGTATCGCCCCCTCCGCAGCATGGGCTGCGTTGCTGCTCGGTGGTCTCGGGGACGCTGCACACAGGAAAATTAATAACAATAATAATGTTAACACGGCTCGGAGCCCCCAGACGAGGCTCCCCCCCCAAACCCCCC
>NW_010580034.1:7398-25008 GCF_000705375.1 Tinamus guttatus
CTTGGTGGTAGTGCTCAGGAAAACGCATGGCTCATCCATGTAGGTATTCATGTATGTAATCACAGTTTATAGAGGTGGCTCTTTTACCTCAAGCACCGGAAATTCATACTTTTATCTGTGGCAGCACACCCTAGAAGTCAAGATGACTGAGAGTCTAATCTTGCCTGGTTCCACACAGTGCATGCAGGAGGAGAATCATCCATGTCCTTCTCAAGACGAAAGAGAGCGGCCTAGCAGGGGCACAGGCCCTGCTTTCAGGCCCAGGTGAAATGCAGTGAGTTCATGACCATCTCTCCTGTATCCCGCTCTCCAAAGAACCGTGGATTCAACTGTACCTGGTCCTAGCTCAGCTCTGTGAGGTGAGGGGAGACTTCAGGTTCACCTGTTCCATCTGCAAGGAACGACCAACAACCCAGCCTCTACAATAAAACAAAAATACTTGTCCAAACGATTTTTACCTTCCCTCTTCAACAGGGAATTGTATGTAGCTGTCACACCTAATTTTGCAGATGTTCTCTTTGGCCATGAAGCTTGGAAGCCTTCCACCTCTGGTCATCCAGGATGAAATCCAGTCAGCACCATACAGAAACCGCTTTGTGATGGGACAGTGTAGGAACAGCAGCGTGATGCTAGTACTCGTGTCAGGATATCACTAATGCTTCCTATGGCTCCTGAAGACCTTATTAATAGCAAACAGGACCGAGAAGCACTGTGCCTTCATAAATTAAAATTTAATAGAGTTATAACCTGGATCTATTTACCAAAAATCTCTCCTGTATGGAAGTATAGCGGCCCAATAATGAACAGTTTTATATTGCGCTATGGCTTTTCTGAAGGAACAGATTAAGACATGATAGATATGTATTTAATTGCTTTTTGAGCAAATCCTAAGCCATACAATAGCACAGAGATTGAGAGATGAAAATCTTTGGATTTAACTGACATTTCAGAACGTTATCATTAGATGAGACCTTGAGACATTTGCATCTAAGTTAATGTTTTTCTGCTTTCATGTACAATGACCTATTTCTTATAGGAGAGCTAATATCTATAAATTTTTCATTTACTGTCTAGCAGATTTCAAAAACTAGAATGTTTAATTCAGGGTGTACTTTTCCTATATCAGATTAGGATATTGCAAAGATTTTTTCGGCTACTTAAAAATGCTCTGGCTTCTTTTTCTTTTTCAAAGGACCCCAGGTTCTGCTAGGTGAGAGATACTGCTCAAGTATATAAAGGCTTCTTAGCTTTTGAATGCATTTACCTCTGCTTATTACTAGAAGAATAACCCAGAAGCCTGTACTTTTAAATATAAGAGTAAATTCCATCTTATGTTTGAGCAACTGCTACTACGGGAGATAGAGGCCATGTGCTTGTATTATATACATGATCCTAGTTGTCAAAGGAGGGCTCTGGTGTTTAAGTGATTTAAGATTATGGATCATAGGCCACTCGCTTCCTCTTAAGTACTAATAATAAATAACCCAATCCTTTTAGTGTCATTGTTAATTCCTTATTTGTGAACATTTAGAGACAGGATGATGTGCCTTGGTTTGAACATAGGATCTGAAGACAAGCCATTTTCCAAAGAAAACAGTGAAACCTAAACCATGCATTTAATGCTCCATCTCTTCAGTGTGGGAGAATGAGGCTTCTCCCACATATCCTGAGGGCTGGGGCTTTAAAACAAAGCTTTGCTTGGGACAGCTTGCCTTCACAAGCCAGCAAGCACTAGATCTTCATCAACTTTCTCCAAACCAACTTCCACTTTGCCTTCTCTGCATATCTAAAACAGGACCTATCCTTCTCAGTTTTAGGCAAGATCTTTATTGGGACTAAACACCATATCTGTCTTTCAAGGATATAAGCTCTGATGCAACAAAACTACACATGTTAAATTGCAGTAATTCCAGTAGTCAGGCTATTAATTTATATTATAATTTCAATCATAAGGATTTAAAAACTTGAGTAAACACGTACACGTGTTTATTTTTTCTACGTCAGCTTGCTAGGATTGTTCATCATCATAGGAAGCTACTGCAATACTCAAATAGGCAAATCTCATTCTTTCCTAGCACAGGAACCTTCCCGTCTTTTGAATTTGGCTTTCAAAACAAAGCCAGCTCAAAATGCTGAACGACTGAATGAAATGGACCCAATTTGTGGCAAAAAATGTTGCAAAACACATTCCACTGCGGTAATGTAGATATATTTGGAATAGCCAAGGATGTAACATCCCTGGATGATGGAAACTGTCAAAGAAATTCACCCCTAGTTATCATGTGTCACGTGCACATCTTCTGCAGAATAATAAGCTTATGGAAAAGTTCATAAAAATTAAGGACAATTGGAAATAATGTGATACAAAGATACCAGACAACTGACTGGTCAAAATCTCATTATTGGAGCTATTAAAATTAGGCTGGAAGGAACAGCCAAGGTCGCATCCAGGCTGTAAAATAGAAGCACTGTACAGAAGGTATAGAAGACCTGGGTCAGGAATTCCTTACTCTAACATGCATTGGAGCACTGTCTGGATTTAGTAGTTCAGTTGCAGGTGCAATGTGGTCCTACTAGCTCCAGTACATTTAAGATAATAAATCTGACATAAGTCTGTATGTCTTGGAGGACCCTATAGCATGTTCTCCTGCATTTGCTGCTCTAGGGACAGTGCAGACAAGAGACAGCTTGGTCGTCAGTGAGTGCATGCTCAACAGATGTTTCCTCATCATTCTTGAGATCTACTGTATTATGGCCTGCAGGCTGATCAGAGACTACCACCATTCTTCCTTGCCTCTTCTGCTTCAGGGTTAAGCATCTCATGACCAAGAGATGGAATATTTTTCAGGGTATAAAATGTATTGGGCCACAAGGAAAGGGCATCAGTCCCTACTAAGTTATTGACCTCTTAGCTCCCAAACAGCTTATTGAGATATCTCCATGTCTTCGCTGTGACTGCTCCAATGTGACTGCTCCATCATGTCATGGCAACAACATTTACCAGATGAAAAAAATACCAGGATGGAGTGACAGATGCTTTGCTTAATATACAGTTTATATGAAAGCATCTTGCAACTCCTGCTTTGTATCCTACAGGTCTTCAAAGGGTAATGAAAGAACCAACACAAAAGGAATGATCCACTCTACATGATTAGTCTCTGGGACCATAGCACCAATCCTGTGATTTGTCAGCTGGGGTTTGCAACATTTTCTCATTTGTTTTGATGGAGCATATCATAACACCTTCCAGAGTGGAGCTATGGATAGGAAAGCTGCTCGGCCACCAGACAACCACAAGTCTAATCTTCACTTTGGCTAAGACCCGGCAGCTCAAAGCACGCTGCCATCTCCTTACACATGTACAGACCCAATGATGCTCAGTGCAGGAACTACAGGCCACTGGTGCTGTAGCTTCTGCAGACTTGCAGGCTGTAGGGGATACAAAATACCAAAATATTCAAACCAGTGCCCAAGTCATGCTTATCTTGTCTCTATTCTCCTATAACATTGGTTTGAGAAATTCAATTATATGCAACTATTAACATTCCAATCCAGAGGTTACTGAAATTCCTCCACTAGCTTAAATAGGTTTTGGATCCAGGACTAGGATTTAGCAAGCCTTTACCAAGAGAAACCTGATAAAAAGTCACAGATTTTACAGCCTTATTAATTATCTAGCTAAGCCACTACTACCTTATAGACCAGAGAACACTGCTTACTATGAACCAATGATTATGGCTCTGACTGCATTTTTATAAACTATAAAACTAGGCTTGCAGAAACTATGAGAGAAAATTCCAGTAATTACAGCAAAAATTCTTCTAATTAACTGCAAAACATAACTAAAATCTAATGACACTGTAGCAAAATAATACAGAATTCTGGCTTAATTGCAAGAAGATATATACAAATTAAATTTGAATTTTCACCTTTTCTAACACAATAGGGCTGAAAGTATTTACAGTAACAGCTCATTTTGAACACTGTATGGATCACCATTTGGAAGTTAGCAAGTTAGTGTTGAAGAAATTAATATATCAAAGAATGTGGCATACTAAGGCAGAAGAAGAAATCAAAATCCTTACAAATTACAATAGTCATATTTAGAAGAGTTAACCAAATTTCACAGCAGGTGAGTAATACAAGAACTCTCATTTCAGAAGCATGATGCAAGGTGAAATTTTTCAGTGCAGAAATTTTATGAGGACATATCTGAACCAGGTGCATCATCATCACATACCATGCAATAGATGAAAAGGAAGCAAGAATTTCAAAGATCTGTAAGTGCTGCGTGCTGTAAGACACTATTTTGCCTTGATCCCTCCCAGAGACAACCACCTTTTTAGCTCTTGTGAAAAAAATCTTCAAGAAAATCGTCAAGACCTAATTCTAGCTGTTGTAGATCAGCTCCAGAGAAGTCAAAGGAGCAATATCAATGTTTATTGAACAAAGATTTAGTCCCCAAACTGCTGTATTTTACTATACCTTCAAGGTATTGCAGGTGGCGTCCATCCCATCTGACTGCAGCCCTCTAAAGTATACATAGGCTATACGGACTTACATACATACATATTAAAAGACAGACCTAGAGGACAATTCACCAGGTCTATTTTAGAACAGGACACGTCACTCTCTGAAGGCGACGTGTCCTCTTTCAGCTAGTTCTTGAAGAAACCCAAGTGGCCACTTTATATCCTCACCAAAAAAATTTAAGTTCTAGCTGAGAGATTTTAGCTTAAGGAGGTCAATTTCCACTGTCATTAAATCCTATACTAATTATGCTGATGGATATATGGCTTTGCGCATCAGCAGAAAGTACAAGCCAATCAAACTCATGTCATTGTAGATGCCAACACTTTTCAGGCTAATAGTGATATAGGCTTGATACCAAATGACATCCTAGGACTAATCTGAAGATCAGTTTTCAACTGATGTCAAGAGTTGAAAGCATTAAAGGTATTTAGTATTTTAGTAAAGTAAGATTAGAAAGCATAAAATGTTGACCGTAATGAAAAGTAAAGCCATAATTCCAAAACAGTCCTCAAAAAAAACAAACCAGCCAACAACAACAACAACAACAAAAAAAACACTTTTTAATCAAAATGCAACCATAATAATGGAGTAGCATGCAGTTAAGTTTTCTAGTTACTTGCTTTTGTACAGTCCCTGTCTCTAAGAAAGCATATGATACATACGGACTCTTAGCCATCTACTTTGTTACCTCATGCATTCATACCTTCTCTGTGTCAATTCCTTTAGACATGGACCAGGTTGAGACAATATAATCCATGACTCGTTCACTAAGGCCCTTCGGAACTTGATATAATTTTAGGAAATCCCGTACATTGTTGAGCATCTCATGGTATCGGTTGGTGTTGGCATACATTTGTTGGAAAATGGTGGTGACGTTTCCAAAAATAGTTGCATAAAGAAGAGCTGAAAGAAACAGAATGTAATTAAAAATAAATATGCTCCAGTAAAATGCTACCCATCATTCAAGAATAACCTCAAAAAAGTGATATATGGTTGACAACTATTTCAAATATCCTGAAAATTTCCATTTACACACATGCAAGCACTCGCAGAGCTATTTATTGAATTTACGCATACAATTCACATAGTCACTCAAGGTGCATTAATTTACAAAATCATTCATACAGAGAACGACTATGCACAGAGCTATTCAAAACGGCCACTACGGATTTTTTTTTATGATACATTAATTCAAACCAATTTTCAGGTGTGACTGCTGCAAAGCCTTCAACGAAACTGTCCAAAGAATCATGAGGCTCCGATGCAGGGATCAGCTCAGCAAACTCATTATATAATAGAGAAGGGTGTCAAAGAGATGGTGTAGAGATGGAAGGAGCCTGGGCCGCCTAGAAAGAAGTCCATTGAAATGGAACCCTGCACAAGTGGCCAAGTTGTACACGGTATAGATCAAGTGGTGTTGTATTTCACAGTTCTATTTTACAGACATTTGGATATGTCAAATCAGCTCTAGATGCCCGTTGTTCCTGATTTCAAAGGGAGAAAAGGGGATTAGTAAACCATGCAATGTCCTGAATTTATCACATTACTTTGGGCATAGCCCTAAGCCTGGAAGAGGACACCGCAGAGTAGGAAGCACTACCCCAGACATACCCTGGGAGCTGCTTCTCTTCTGATTTGATTCTCCCCTTTCCAAACAAGCCACCTAGATTGCCAAGCTCAGACAGTCGAGTGGTGCAACACCAAAGAACCATATTCCATAACCCAGAAAAGCATCCTTTTGAGCAAGCCTTTCCTACTGAAAAACTCACCCCATTCAGTATATCATTGCGTGTGATACGGTGAAACACTATTTGGTAAGGAATGACTAATTCTCCAGCATAAATTCAGTAAAGCATTTAGGCAAATGTATAAGTGCACACCCTAGCTAAAGCTTTCTTGAATAGCATTGTATTGAAAGATATCATTAGAGTCAAGCAAGCTTAAGGTGCTATATTGAGTCACAAACTAATCACTCTCGCAAGAAAGCCCAAAATGGCATTATTCCATTAGGCATTACAGATTTTGCAGAAAAGAAAACTATTCTGATTTCTCATAACACCAATGTGCTGCACGCTCTTCAGAACATTATCAAATACACAGAAATGTGCCTGTCATTTTTAATAATCTTTGCTTGGAGATACTGTATAGCAAAGTGCGGCTATGCATTTCCATACAGCGTTTTTAAGAAAACAGCCACAGCCTAGAAATGGTAAACAATAACCCATTGTGAAAGGATAAATGCCTTCCATCTCTCAGTGCGTAATGTCTTTCCCTCTACACAACACATTTCTCCCTCATTTCAAAAAACTGACTTTGTTTCATACTCATTTACTGTCATTTATCACCCTGATGAGAGAGGCAGCATTTCTAAAGAAATATAGTGGTTTGCTTAAAGCCTAAATAATTGAAAAATTGTACTTCCATTTCTCACTGTGCCTTTTCTTATGTCCATATAAAAATGAGATGTTGAATTTCGGCTGAAACACAATGTTCATCATTTTATCAGACTGGGCTTTTTTTGCATCCCAACAGACAAGATTGCACCAAACAAGGTCACCCAGTGGGTAGCACAAATGAACACAAGGTTTCAATTTTAGAAAGCTCAGTAGAATGAGAGCTCTATATGTTGTCCAGAAATAAAGCTTTGTACAAACATTTTTTCCCCCTGATTTACTGATTGTTGAACCACATCTCCTAGCTACTAATAAAAGGTTTTCTATATCCTGTACCCATTCATATATATATCAACTCATAAAAGACTACAGAAGCCTGTGGATTATTAAAAATAAGTCTAGATAGATGAATGTCACCTGACTTTTTGTTTGTTTTCTTTGTTCCCCTGGATATTCAAGGTAGGTTAAACCTGATGAAGTGTCACGTCTTGTAAATGTGATAATATTCATTGCTCTCAAGAACATTTACTGATTTATCATGAACTTAGTTCATCAGATATGTGAGTCCAGAGTACTTCCCCTCTTGCTTTCCAGGGTCTGATATATCTGAAGCTGTTTGTGACTATAAATGTAAAGAAAACCCGTATCTATTCCAGCAGCCCTGTCTTTCTGCACAAAGAAAACCTGTAACTAGATTGTGTAGGCAATTGCAATGCCTGAAATTCAGCTGCAAACCTGCACAGTACATGAAGGGGCTGAAGCAAAATTGTAACATAGGACCCAGTTAGATAGGCAAGAAGAGATTCAACTCTGACACCTGCCAGGATGGAAACAGCCTAGAATATAATGGTGAAAACAGTTTGTTTGAAACTACTGTTATTTATTTCCTCCTCTGCAAAAATGTCTCTTTGTCAGGGAAATTTTGTAGAAAATACGCAGTCAGAAGAGACTTTATAGAGTTTATATAGTTTTTTGCAAAGGAAAAAATCCACCTCTTTCTGTAAATGAGCTCCCCATCTCTGGGAGCTCTACATGACACCTAGCAAAGAGGATCATTCGGAAAATCTAGTGTTATTGCTTGCCAGGCTCTGGTTTGCAACAAAGTAAGTTTCGGCATTGCATTTTTTAAACATGTTGTCCTCTATAGGTAAATGTTTTCTTGGGAGCATTTAATGCTAAAAGATTTAATCTGCCTTAAAAATACAAGCTACTGGTTTTGCTATTCCCTGTCCAGCACCAGGCTGGGGTATATTCAGTAAGAGAAAATACAACAGAAATGGAACTGAAATAAGTATCGAGCTCCTTAGCTGGCATAAATGATAATATAATAAAAAAATATTACTTAAGGCATTTTGTTTTTGTTGTTTTTTAAATTATTTTTGGTGGGGGAAACTGGCAGTAAAGATCATTTGCAAAAAGTTTTGACAGCTTTAAAATACTGTGCCTTTCCTGACAGCAAGAGGATTTAAACAATCTATAAAGAAATCTCTGAAAGTATACATAGACCTGAGTAGTTTTAATTTAGTCTTTCCTTTATAGAAGAAGCTCTGGGGAAAGAGAGAGATTGTGCTACATGCACTGAAGGGGAAATTATTTTATCCAATTTCTTCATTTGACTAGTTAGGTCAGATAGTGTTTATTCATCTCCTCTTTAATGATTCTCATTTCTTCACATTTTTCCTATGCTATGCTCCTAAAGTCACACAATGCTCACTTTTTAATTGCCCTATTTGTACCGAAATCTTTAGCAGTCTTCACCAGATTTTATACTGATCAATTTAAAATAATGATGTAGAAACATTTTTCCACAGCCCTAACTATGAGGCAGGTCGCTCAACTATTATTGGAATTTCTACTTCTACTTTTCAGTGTTGAAGTATCTCCTCCAAATTATATACAGAGATTTAAGCGCTATATATATTTATATGTAAAATGTGTGTTGCTGTATTTGTACGTATATAAAATATTTTTGAATGATTCAGAAAGCATGTTGCATAAATCTTTAGGTCTGTTTAAAAACAAGCAATTTTCTTACAAACTAGGACTCTGAATTACCTAAATTAGCCCAAAGCATTTCATCCTGACTTATCATCTTGACTGTATTCTAAGTATGTCCAAGTAGGAACATCTGCCTTTAGGAACCAAAGGCTTAATTTTCCCAACAGTCTATGCCACAGTGCTATTGAGTCTAAGCATAACTTTAAACTGTAATTGTAAAGAAAAATCACAGAAAAATATACATATTCATTTTTATATGGAGTCAATATCATTTAATGAAGAGATCAGATATGAGGGATATCCAAAGACCTAATTTATTTTAAAATTTGAGCAGTTTTCTTATTACATTCTTCCCTGCCTTAACAGACCTGATTATACCACAGAATGTTTGCAGGCTCTATTTGGTGCAACACCTTGGAGTACAGCACAGTTTCCATTTCCCAGATTCCATTGCCTCCCTGAAATACAGCAGGGATAAGCTGCCACTGTTAAATAAACAGCTTTCCTCTGGCCCATCCATGTGATTCAACAAAATGTACAGTCCTTTCAAGCGCCCTCCTTAACCAGAGTGGTTTTCCGGTATCTTCTTGCCCTCTCCTGCCCCACAGGCTTAGTTTTGCATGCTCCATCCCTCAGCCATACTCCGGGTTCTTGGGGTTCATCAGCTCAGCAAAAGCACCAAGTATGACCTCATTTTAGAGACCTAGGTCTGCAAAAGTCCAATTTTCATGTTGAACCCTTGGGTCTTACAGGAACCGTGCCATTAAGACACACGAGCCCACTGCAGCAATGCTGACACCAGTGTCACAGCAGTGTTCAGGTTGTATTCTAAGCATGATTCCTCCTGATAGATAGGGATGAGGTATCAGCATCGGACCCTACTGGCTTTCAAAAGGGCCCAGTCCAAAGTAAAAAAAATCTCCTTCCACCCTACCTGCAACCAGATTCCTGGCTGCCACATACCTACATGCCACACCATCTGACATACGAATCCTCCAGAAGCCCTCCCAAAGCATCCTTATCCCTAATTTGCAGAGGATTTGCTAGGCCAAAGCTTCAGCAACAAATTTCAGCTCTGAACTTCTCCCTGCGATCAGGGAGGCTCAGGGAGGACCTGGATTTGGCTCAGAAGTTTGAGCGCATGGGGGTCTGTGTGCTTACACTTTGCCCTTAGCCAAGGTGCATTCATTTTCATGTGCAAAATTCAAAGTTTTCAGAACTGGGCAGCCTGGATCCGCCACCCCGTGACTCACATGCTCTGTATACAGGCCCTGCATCCAGCCGTACATTCCGTCCGTGTATCCCAGTCCTCACACTGCATAGCTCCTCCTCGCCTCCATGTGACATTGACTGCCCTCTCCCCAACCCTCCTCATGCTCTTGTAACACCAACATTAAACTAAGAGGATAATGATAGATCTGCCAAATCTCTGCTCCCTCTCATGGCATGTTTGTCTGATGAGTGCTAAAAAGTAATGTAATTAAGAGATCATCAGCAGTAAACCGCAGGAATTCACACTCGCTGTTCTTCCCTTTATAGGGGATATTGTTTGCATAACAGAGTGGAACAGCTGCTTTGGATGCAATTAGGCATTTTGCATACTTTATGCATAAATCCTGACAAAAATAAGGGCTTTCAACTGCATTTGTTCAGTTACCGATTTCTAAATGGTGAAACTGGGAGTATTTTTTTTCATAAGAGCACTCAAATAATGGAAAATATTTACTTTAAAGGTCCAGGCCCCACCACTACAGAAATGTGTTGCAGCTCAGTAGCTAGATCTTGCACACATAGTTGCAATTCCAGACTGGCTGAATTGCTATGGCAAAACACTGTACAATGCTCGACCAGACAATCTTAAGTTAGGGCTACCATTGCTCATAATTATTAGCATGTTTGGCTTCCAGCCATGATGAAATGATGGATACTGGCTGAAGCTGGCTAAGGTTACTCAGCAGCCTCAACAAATTATACACATTTTCCCCCTGAGGCTACAGGCCAAGGGTTGCCTGGCTCTGGGAAAGCAAAAATTCCTAAGAAAGAGGTGTGAAATCCCAAATTGCACACATCTCACTTGTTCAACATCCCCTGTCACGGTCACCCTATGTTATAAAATTATTTTGTTTATCTACCTGAGAAATGATGCTATCCATATAGTACCAAACACATCCCCGCACTGATTCGGCTGTCTCCTCTCAGCATTTGGATGCACTTTCCTGCATTTTGTTTCATCTAGAATGCATTACATGCCGTGGGTCTGCTTATCCCTCCTCTTAGTTTTTAAAGATGATGAGCACCATAGAGGAAGTCAGACCCTCAAATGAGAAATGGCAGCATCTGCACTGAAACATAAAGCAGGGCAAATGCCATTACCCCATGCTAATTAATAGGCAAAGTCTTGCTTCCGCTGGTAATCTTCATTTTTGAGTATAGGGGCCTTAATTCTGGAGAATTCTTCCCTAAGGCTGTGAGGCTTTAGGTTTAAGGTTAGGGTTTTTTCTCTGTATTTCATATCCAGTGCAAGGTAGATCTAGCACGTCACAGCTTTGGGGGATGACTTTTCTGGGCTGCTATCGAGGCTCTACCCCCTCTTCGGAGGTCACCTGCACACATCCATTCACCCTTCCCAACATACTGCTGAGAGCTGCTAAATACAAAGGACAACAGAAAGACAATATTGAAGTTGGAATTCATAAAAAGGGTATGACTTAAAGAGTATAATTCATTAACAAAAGGAACCACCAAACCTTTTCCTATGCTTATGCTCCTACACTACTCTTGTCTCGGAGTCTTGGAGTGACTACTCTTGTCACTCCAGAAATGTCTCGCCTCCTTGCCGAATGGCAAATGTAGCATTCGACCTGCTGCATAAATTAAACCTATGCTTACCACAAATGCCTGAAAGTCTTTCCTTCCAGCACTTTGTTCTATTTCTTACTTATTTTCTTCATGTTGAACCATTACCCTTAACGTTGCCTCATTTCCAACCAAATCCCTCCTATATTTCAAGAGTCTCAGCTGTGACAGCGAACATCAACCAGTCACACACAGCCTTCTCCTCCCTTTTGCCATCAAAGAGAGAAGATTTGCTTTTCCTGAACATTCATTCTTTGGTGTTATTTTTGGCCAGTGCTGATACCTGTGTGGGTCATGTATGCGATGAGCAGGGCCTCCAGCACCGTCACATGGAATCTCACAGTGTCTCAAAAATGATCACTCACAGAAATAAAAAGGTCTCTCAGAAAAGTAGGCAGCTGTCACTTTTACACTAAGAAACAGCTTTTTACCTCCTTCTGTTTTTCTTTTCTTTGACGTTTTTAAAGGAATTTTTTGGTGGGACACCAAGTTCTTGTCATATTAGGATGAAGCCAAGAGAGCAAAGCTGCTTGAGGCAGGATACCAAAGCAGCACCTGCATCCTGCAGAGCAGCACTCAACTTTGTACCCTGTTAAAATATTGTAGGAATGCTGTAAAGATACCTTCAAAATACTGGACATATACTGGAAGATGTTTCTATCTCTTGGGATATCATTTT
This sequence comes from Tinamus guttatus, assembly GCF_000705375.1. Next base: position 19,858 of record NW_010580034.1, read on the forward strand.
CTACATTATACTGATACAAAATATTTACTGTACAGATCTGTATGTGTTGGTGTGTTTTAGACATACACACATATATATAAATACACGCACACATATATCTATACGTGAGTATGAATGCAGAGCATGAACAGACTCGGACTTACTGCAGTTCCTAAATTTCCTTTCACACTTCTAATTTGTTCTTTCTTTCCAGCACACAGTCTAAATTTGCTTATTCATTTAATTAAATATTCAATTTTATCTCAATAGAATTAATGAGAATGGATTTGGGACAATTATAGAAATGATTCCCACTACAAAACGCAGGGCATGCAGGTCCTTGAGCAATATGGAAAACACAAATGTTAGTATAACAGTGCACTACTTATAAAATATCTACCCCAAAATATTAATGAGATAAGAGTGCAATTAAAAGTAATGCCTAGTATTTTGTAGTTACTGCATTCTGTATTTTAATTTGTCGAACTGAACTCTGCATGAGGATAGATTTCGTATGTAATTACGAGGGTATTTTTAGCTGGAACAAAATCACATAGTTAATACAACTTAATATTAAAACGCTCAAATTTGGAGGGAAACTTCACATCCCACTGTTTTCAGGATAATTCTGTTTCATGAGATGACCACAAGACTGGCTTCATTGAACTGAACAGTAATGTCTCCTGCGCATCTAAATCACCTGCAAAAACAGCTTCTACCTCACTCTCAGTCCTGCAAATAATAAAGCCTCTGCTCCAGATGGAGCCAAGCAAAATTCAGTATCCAAAGTTTTCTGTGGCAATGCCAAAATCTCATCTCAAATTAAATCTGTTAAAATTTGCTTTCTCTAGATGGTGTGCCAAGAGAAAAAAAGTTCACAAAAAGTTGAAACAATTTACCTCAGGGTTTTATAAATCTAAAAGAATTTGCAGCAAAACATTTTTTCTTCCAGTTTTTTGATTGCAAACCTTTGAAATACACTGATTCACAGTGTCTTTCAGGAACATCCATAAAATGCAAACCCTGAGTTCTCAGCCCACTGCTCCCTATCAGGGCCAACCTGAATCTCTTTTTCTCTAATTTATTGGCATCAAGTTTTCATTTCAGCAAAGCCTTTGTGCCTGTGATTGACGTGACACCTGCTCTTCACTTCCATTAAAATAATAAATAGATCATATAGATTTCTGAACAGGGTAGGACTTTGGCATGTTTAACACTTCCTAAAATGGTGCAGTTTTTGTCCAAAAAATTCACCCACATATTTTTAGACTTGAGGGAAGAATCAACTTTCCTGTGTACTGATTATACACCTGGGCAACCTATGGGGGTTAACTGCTGGATGCTGAACTATCACTGGGGCCTGACAGCTTTTTCCACAGTTGTCTCGTAAAGAAGAGGCTTGTAAAACAAGAACAATAACATTGACAATGTTGGAAAGATTTTTAGCCCCTCTTGCTGTCCTGGCAGAAAGATTTTGAGACCATTCAACAGAACAACGAAGGGTTACGCACCTTTTGATAGCTAATTAAAATGAACAAATAAAGCCTGGCTCTTCATTTCTACCTCCATGCATGCACCATCCATCTCCATGTGAGGATGTGAGACTGGAAAAGCATCTTCTCCTTCCTGGCAGCAGCTCTTGGCGCTCTCTTCCTCCCGTTCCAATTCCCTCTGTTCAGCACTTGTTTCTATCCAATTACCCCCTGCTTTCTTACTCGCTATTCCAGGAAGGAGATGCTGGAATTAGATTTGTTGCATTTCCATTCCTACATTAACACTAATTTCACTGAAGTCAATGAAATTATACTGATGTCTGGAGTGTATCAGAGGAGAATGACTGAGTGCATTTTATCACTCCCCTTTGACTCTTTTTAGGTCGCTCCGTAGAACTTTCAAATATCCCACTTCACCGAAGTTCATTTATTCTTCTCCTGGATGCTGCAATGAAGTTATTTGATCTGGGACAAGACTGTTCCAGCTGTGCAGCCCCAGAGGCCATGTGAAAGACGCGTAGGACACATCTGGCCCACGGAGCTACCTGCCATGGGAGAAGTGACACACAGCACCTAAGCCAAAGGCCCTTCTACCTACCAACTAGAATCCTTCCCTGGGAACAACTAATTCCTTCCAAAGATCCTTTTCTTCTTTTGCTCTCCACAACATTATGGGCCAAAGTGCAGTTTTGCAAGAGCCCACACTCCTTGTGAGAAATAGTGAGCAATGGCTCCCCTTTACCTTCTGTGCATCATACCTGATTTTTGGCAAGCCTTCCTTCAGTGTTTTTTCACCGTGAAGAACCCTCATCTGTTTGATCTTTACTTCTGAGGAAGTCATTCCGTACTTGACTGTTGTCACCTTTCTAGGTATCTTTTTTTTAATCCTATAAAATCTTGTAGAACAGTGCAGTGTGGTGCAATGATGTTTCTGATTTCATTTCAATTACCTCCCTAGAAATCCTGTTTGCCTTTTTGACGAGTACTGATTATTGCACTGATATTTTCCAGGAACAATCTGCAATAACAGTCCAACCCCTTTCCTGTGTGTCAATTGTTAATTTAGAACCCATTATTTTATAGGCGTAGCCTGCTATTTCTTGTCCCACATTTATTAATTTGAATGCACTGAAGCTGAATTTCCCCTCTCCCTTCACTACTGCTTCTACAGTGAGGCTGATGCATCAATGAGGCTGATGCATCAAACCAGCAATTCTGATTTCAGGATTTAACAGAAAAAGGACATGCAGAACTAAAGAAAAAAGCCTCGCTTAAAAACAACTACGAGGTAAAGAATAACAATGTCAAAAAAAAATCCATGACAAATTAAATCATTCCGTATTTTTTTTTTTTTTTAGATTTATGCCAGTATCAAAACTTATGTCCCATTGCTTGGGAAGATTTTATCATCCTTCTCCTACAGACAGGATTGACTATTTTCTAGAGCAGAGCAAATACATTTTGGATTTTATCCAGGAATGACTAAGCCAAACTCTAAACTCTAGTGAAAATATATCAGAGATTCAACAGAGCACAAGACCTCAAGATACGACACTACACTTTTAACGGATACAGGAACTCTTTCGAATATTAACTCTTTAGCCACAAGAGTAAAAAACTAAAAAAACTAAAATTTGTTCTTAACCTTCCAGTTTTGAATATTAACTCTTTAGCCACAAGAATAAAAAAATAGTACCTAAAATTTGTTCTTAACCTTCCAGTTTCCCCATCCTATTGTCATTCCATTACATGCGTCATTAAAAGAAGATGCTAAACAACTAGAGTCTTTATTCAACCAATAGCTATGAATGCAATAGGTTAATTTAAGAGATCTTGGTGTCTTCAACATTTTCCTTTGTATGCTGATGGCTACATGAAGTATTTATTGCTTCAGGGTCTCCCTCCCTGCATATTTTCCAAACTTGAAGCATTCTCAGTTCATTCAGTTGTTATGGGGTACTAAGAGCTGGGCATGTATTCCATTAACATCCTTTGTTAGGGGGAATGACATTTTAAATTATACACAGAATAGGGAATATACATGCAATGGGGAGTTTGACTGTATTTTCAGGTTTTTTAGTCCCTCTGCATTAATGCTAACGTACCAATACTTGTAACTATCATTAGCATTAAATTGCCCCACTGACAACTTGTGTGACCAAGATATTACTGTGTCCCTGGCAGGATAAAACCTTCAAACCCAAAGGAAATGAAACTCAACAACTTATTTGCTAGCACATCTTCCCAGGCCTTTGTGGTATGATTTTAGACAGAATTATTAATTGTGGTTGACTTTGCAAAGCTGTTTTTTTTAACTTTTTTTTTTTAATTCAGCTTTCAAAATCAATCCTCATAGAGTTCACTTTATTCCCCACAGTTTGTTTGATATTTTCTTTAATCTTATAAGACATCCAGATTTATTATCTATGGAGCAAAGGCTCTTCATCTCCTCTATTGATGGCTTGAGAGAAACAATCTTTCACATATTTCTCTTTTTATGCAAGTATTTACCCTTGCATCTATTTACTAATAAGCATAACAGTAGAAAACACTTACGTAACCTAAATAAAAAAATGCTTTGAACAACATTTGCAAACTAACCTGCTTTGGGTCTTAATGATATTAAGCTGAATGCTTTTTTCCCAGAAGATGTGATCCAGAATTCACTGAGGCCGAAGGAAAGTATCTGCTGAGTGCTGCAAGTTTCAGGATTAGCAATAAACGTATCGTTTCCTTCAAGACTGTGCATACGCAGTTAAAGGCATGGCAGAAGGCCTTTGGGAAACTATTTACATTCTTTTAGAGTCATTTCACTATAACTTTTCTGCAACGTGGATACTGAGCATGCAGAGAGAGAGAGATTGCAACTAAACAGATGATAAGGATGGAAAATGACATTTTCCCAGTTTCTTTCCAGTGTAAAAAAAAAAAAAAAAGAAAAAGAAAAAAGAAAAAGGACTGAGGATTGAAACCCAGCAAGACAGGTTTTATAGTGTCTTACTAAAGATATCCATAGTTTGGAAGTAAAAAGTATATCTTGTTAGCCCTAAAAAAATCTATTTTTCATCAAAATTAACATTTTGCTTAAAATTTTTAATCTTACATGCAAAAGGACCAACTTTCACTATCTTGTAAATTCCTTCCACTTCTCGTTCCACTCCAAGCCTTTCAATCTCCGCTGAAGTCTTCCAGAAGTGACAGAGATCTTTTTTTGTTTAGACACTTAACTGCCTTCCATCTGACGTTCTATTCCAAGCTGGTTTTCTTCACTTTACTCCACATTATTGCTAATTATTTAATGAAACTGATAAGACACCTCCTCTGGGTAGAACCTGTTGCTATGACACTATAAGAAATGACTCCATATTCCTCCTTCCCTGGATCTTTCTGAGGAATTTATACTGCAAGAACACCTTGCTTCTACCAACTTTCCAGCTTCACACACATCCTTAAAGGGATAATTAACAACCTAATTCTTGCAGCTAGGTTTTGTTGGAGTAATAGGGCTAAAAATGGTCCTTTCATAAATATTTTTTTCTCCTGGTAATAATGGCCAAGATCCTCCAGCATCAGCACTCTGTCATAGTGCTCCATACCCTTGTTATACAGAGCTAGTCCGGCTGCCAAATGGGCAGCTCTCACCACAGGGGCGGTTGTTTAACCCTTTTTAACCATAGTT
>NW_010580035.1:0-13840 GCF_000705375.1 Tinamus guttatus
CTAATAGTGTTGTATTTAAAACCCTTACAAAAAATAAAAAATCCTTCAGATGCGTGTGCTGCAGTTGTCTGCATGATTTTTGAAACTATATAGTGTTGTGGGTTTTACCTCTAAAATGATTTAGTGTGGCTGTGAAACGCAGTATAGAACAAATAACTGTCAATTAACAGGTTATAATAATTGAGAGATTGTCTAGTTCCTTGGGTACATTTTTTTGCAAGCCTGAAATGAGAATGCCAAAGTTAGTGTAAAACAAAGTAATTGCACCTGCTCTAAATGAGCTATCCTGTTGATGAACTGCAAGCCTGAAATTAGAATGCCAAAGTGAAGTTAGTGTAAAACAGAAAGTAATTGCACCTGATCTAAATGAGCTATCCTGTTGATGAACTTAGAGCTTAATCCTTTAATTAGGTAGCATGAAAGATGGAAATGGAAATTGTTTGCACATGCCATGGTCAAAGGGAAATAAGAAATAAGTGAAGCTTGGCAAGCTGCTGCTGCTCAGCCTCTTGAACTGAGGGAGTTTCTCCCACTTTCTTCTGCCCTCCCTTGGAAAAAATTACTCTTGCTCTGTTTGTATTTATCCTAGCCTGAAATGGCAGCCACGGAAACGCATAATTCCTCAGTGACCTGTGGGAATGGAGCTCCTGAGGAGAGGAGACTGGGCACAATGCTTAGTCTGCTGCACCAGTGGAAATGGCAGTAACTTCATCCGTGACCTCTCACGGGAATCTGCTCCAGTGAGCATTTGATCTCTGGAAAATGGATGTGTGTTTTAGAGCTAGGACTAGGCACAGACTTGAAAACAGCCTTGCCTTCTAGGGGGAAGGTTGCAGCAGATGCTCTCCTGGTTTTATGTAAGTTTGCAAGATAGGGCAGGAATAACCTCGCGCTGTTTCTTCAAGAGTAGCATTTCAAATATTGTCTAACAATTCCCACAGTTAAAAACTCTTCAAATCTGGAAACCTCAAGCAGCTTTGTGCCCTGCTGTGCCGAGAAGTGCGCTGCAGCGTGGCTCTTGCTCCACCTGCGGGAAGGAAGAGGCAGGAGTGGCTGCGTGCCTGGCGCTGCAGCGGGGCTCCCGCTGTCCCTCCCGAGCCGCTTCCAGGCCGGAGGGATCATGGGATGAGCTGGCCAGTTCTTCCTCTTGCGGTTGTATTTAGTCTAATGCTAAAATATGCATAATTTCAGATGTAATACGCTATCTACGTGGAGCTCATACGCCAAGCCCTAAGGAATTCTGTGTGGGCGTAGTGCTTAATTCCACAGCTTGTCTGCAGAAGGAAATGCTGGTTCACTGGCCTTTTCTCCCAAATTTTAGTGTTTCTCCCTGCTTATTGTAGCCTATAGGATTCTCTTAACAGTTTTAACTGTTTTGTTTTGACAACTTTTGGGCATGTGAAAGGAGGAAAGATGTGTTTTAGAGGCAAATGGTTCCAAGTTTAGCACTACACCAGTGTATTGGAGTAGGAGCTGGTACTTGGGAAAACGGAGCTTTACTTGGCTTTCTAGGAAAATGCTGAAGCATTTTTTTGGTCTAGCATTTTGCTCTTTATACGTTTTGAAAGAGCTACAGTGGGGTAAAAATCTTTTTAAAAGTGATCACTGTCATTCTAATGAGAGGTTTTGAATTCCAAAGATGTGATTGAGGTCAGAATAGCTTATTTCCAGAGAGGAATTATGAGCCTAGTTACTGCATTTTCTACTTTAGGGTATATATCTTTCTAAAGGTAATGCTGTCTACAAGAATACTTCACTTTGGAAGCACACCTTTGCCTGCAGTAAGTAGAAATCAGGAATACTAATCCCATATTTAGTGTAGCCATGTGTAGTTGTACAAATGCAAGTTCTGTTCTGGGTAGGGGGGATTTTCCCACTTTATGTAATAGTGCTTCTAATTATTTCATTCAGAATTAATCATCTAAGTGCTTGAACTTGGATGGAGGGAAAAGAGAACATGCCTGTGGTGTGAGCTGATGCACTTGCTTTAACAAACCCATGAGCTAGCTAAACAGGACTTCTCAATGGCATCTAATATCTTGAAGGTTTTGGTTCTGTCTTTCCTTTATAGTGGTTCTTTGGTACTTAAAATAGCTTTTCTGGTGGCCGTGAAGCCTGCAGAGTCCATGCTGGGCTCTGTTAAGCCATAGCTCTGAGGGTATCAGCCGGCCTTGCTCTAGAAATCTGCTGTGACCTGAAATGAGCAAGTTAGTTTATCATGGCTGTGATTAAGATGCTGATTAATCACATATCCAGTGTGAATTGCTGTGTAATTCAGCATTGTTCTGTGTTGCAACATAATTGCAGTAGGAGATTGCTGAAGAGCTCCAGGGGCTGCTTCAGCCAAAATAGTTTTTAATAAAAAAAGGCAGGAAACACTCCTACATAGTGAACCACGTTTTTTTACTGAGGCTGTAGCTCACTCAACTTGAGAGCATCTAAAGTTGCTCATCAGCTTTCTTTGAACAGACTGGTGGAAGTGAACGTGCAGCCAGCTGATACGCCGCGTCACTGTTAATGGTCAAACACGGGGATTTGTTCTGTGCGATGGGAGGCCCACGAGCGCGTGCGCCGTGCCGGGCGTCCCTGCGCAGGGCCGTGACCGGCGCGATGGCGCGCGGGGCTCCGCACCAACCCTGGGCCTGGTCCCTGCTCCAGATGAGCAAATGTTTGCTGAGGTTTCCAGAACAGAGATTAAACTTGCTTCATCAAAGCTGCTTAATGAATAGCACCAGCCATCTGCTTGCCTTAAAAAGAAAGGCACAGAAATGTTCACTTTGTAAGATCTTCACTAGTTTATTGCTAAGGCCTGCCCTGTTGTCTGCCAGAGTTGCTTATCAAAATGTAATTAAGATCCATATGGTCCTTCTTTGTATAAAAACATAAAACATCAGTGGCCTTCTCTGAAGCTGGAAACAAAGACTGAAGGCTAGAAAACATCATCCTAGCACTTAAAAGCCCTGCTTTAAGTATGTTTAGACAAGACAAAAATGTAAATGACTGTCTGCCAGGAGGCTGCATATGTTTTTGTCTCAAGCAGATTTTTTCAGGATATATGGATGAATATAAATGACCTCTGTTGGAAAAAGTGCTGTTAATGGAAAGCCAAACTTCAAAATGTTGGTGGAATACAATGGCCAGCTTAACTGTATTGAAGAAAATTACTAAGCAGAAGCTGATACAGAGGGGCAGTTTAAAAACTTAAAACAAAACCACTTTTCTGAAATAGCGGAGCTCTAAAGATTCCTGCTCTAGGTTTATTACTATACTACTACTCATTATCTCTTGCTCATCTACTGTCATTGTTAATCTCAATACCAATGTCATTTAGCTGTTTAGTAACTCACAAAGACCAATTAAAACAGTTGTGATCTACATGGAAAGCTTGGGGGATCCGTGCATTCTTTGATCTGCACAATAGGCCAGGCTTTTGTGTTGTAAAATACTCAAAATTTAAACTCAAGGCAGTGTAACACTCTAAACAAGTTATTCAGCTAAATAACTAAGAGGTTGACTCCTACTTTTGTAGGAAACTGGTCCTACAGTATTTTTAGTTTTTGAAATCACAAAACATATGTTAATACTTTTTTTTTTCTGTTTCTTCTGTAGGCTGGAGTAAAGGGAAAACTAGGCAGACTGCTTGGGATATTTGAGGTGAGCTATTTTCTTTACCTTTAAAACAAAGTTATTTTTGAGAGAGCTGATGAACCACAGAAAGTAACTTCTACACAATGGAGTCAAACTGTAAAGTTCTCGTGACTTGCCTTTAATTTTACAGTGCAAATTTAATGCTACTGGCTGAGGTATTAGACTCTTGATGCTACATAGTATAAAAAATTTGAATAGGGTCCTTTGCCTGTACTGATAAGTTTTCTGGAAAGATTTAGCTAGTACTTGGAGAACTGGAGTTAACATGTAGAATAAAACCACTAGCAGTTTTACATATTTCAGAACTTAGACTTCTTGGTGTGTCAGGCTTGGAACATCTACCAACAACCCTTACATTCTAGATAAAGCTTCTGTAGTGCTGGCTTTGTGGCAAACTGCAAGTTCCAGACAAAAGTCCATGTGTCTAGAATTGCAGACCTAAGTCTTCACATACATCCAGTGTACTACACTGCACTGTACGGTGTGCAAGCTGGAAGTCTCTTGATTTAGTAGTCATGACTCTACATTCTCCAATCATTTTAAAAACAGCTTTCAGATGGATTTCTCCTGACCTTTTTCCATGAACAAATGTTCTACATTTTTGGTTAAATCACACTGTTTCAGGTATTCCCTCAGGTTCCAGAAATAGTTTTGCCATTCAGCAGAATTTGAGCATTGTTCCAGTTCTAATTCATAAGATCAAAAAAATATTAAATGAAGAATTTCATGTCATGTTGTTCTTAAAATAATTTCTTCAGCTACAGCAGGGTAATGAAAGCCCCTTTTATAACTATACTTGTAGATAATCATGAGCTACATGAGCTCATAGCTGAATATAAAGTTGAATCTGATTAAACTGGTGGCTGTTTAATGGTGAGCAGAATGAGCACCAGGCTGCCAAGCACCAATACTTCCACTTCAGGGTAACAAGGAAGCCTTGATCAACTAAAATACAACTGATTTATTGCTGCAATTCTGCATGTTGCCCTGTGGTTTGCTGGGAAAAATAACCTCAGGTCAAGTAACATCTAATCTTATAGTTGTGGTAAGTCTGCAAGTTATTTACACTATTTGATGTACATTAAAACCTTTATTTCTAACATTCAAGCAGAATCAAGATCGGAAGCATAGGACATATGTTTATGTTCTTACTGTGACGGAAATACTGGAAGACTGGGAGGATTCAGTTAACATAGGTAAACCTCTCCTCTGTCCTCATGTATTACACTTGATGTCTTAAATGTCTGTCTTAATGTTAAAATCTGTTACTGATTATGGGGAGAATCTTTATTCTGTGAAATAATTGGATGTAGCCATGCTTTTCTTCTGTACCTCTACAAAAATATAACTAGGTTTGCTTCAGTATTTTGTATTATTCTTTTGCTATATATTCTATGTATTGAGATAGATTCAATTTCATTTTTAGTTGCAATCTCACTTCTTATAATACAAAAGTCTTTCTTAAAGGTAGGATACTCTGGTATTCTCCACCAGTACCTATCTCTTTATGTAACTTTGACCCTACGCAATACCGGATGGATCTATTTTGATATTTTTAATTATATTGCATTTAATTTCATTAATTGCACTCACCAATTCTAAGTAAACCATTAGTTCCGTGCTTAGTATGGAAGACCTCATCGTATTTGTCTGTTTAGATTTTGACTTACCAACCCTTTGGGTATCAAAAGCTGTGTAGTAGCTTGATTGAAATGAGGGCCTGTGTATATGTATCCACACATGTATCAAGATAGGATGGCACTGGGATGTACACACACGTGTGCACAGGTACCTCCTTTGGTTGCTTTTCTTCAGGCTTCTGACCTGAGACTGCCCAGACTGGGGACAGTGCTGGTCTGGTCCTGCCTAGTGCCCTGCTGGTGGGGAGAGGGCAGCATTTGACTGTGGTTACTGACAACTTGTTTCATGTCATGTGGGGGAGAGCTGCCAGCAGTGCGATGCTAGAGCTGAATGAACTGCTGAGATGAGCCACATCTGGGTCTTGAACAGCTTGCACAGGCTATATTGGTGTTAAGTATAGTATTCGTGTGTCACTAACGCTGTCAAGCCAATGAAAGAATGGGACCAATTCCACTTTTCAGAGCACTATCCTCGTCTATAAAGATTTTCAGAGGCCTGTAGTGCTGAAGAACATGTTTGTCTTAGCACTACCCTAAACAGTTCTCTAGTATATGGTGTGTTCTTTTTGGAAGTGTTCAGGTGGCACAAGTATCCTCATGGCTGAATGTCTTGGGAGCGCCGCTTTCTGCGCCAGACCAAGACCACCTTGTTTTGCTGCTCACTGCCTTCTTCACACGTTGCTGCTGTGCAAGGCAGGGTTGAGTCGCTCCCTTTCTTTACCGAAGGAGTAGATGCAGTTTTTCCCCAGCAGTTGCTGCCTGAAGGGGGCCTTAGCTGAAATGCTTTATTATGAAACTTCAGTGAATTTGAGTGAATTCATGTTCATGGGGTTTCTCAGCATTTATTCAGTCTGTATCTTATGTCTGACAATATGTGTTTCTAAAATAAAAGAAATAAGCCAAATCTAGCTTTCAGATTTCCACAGTGTTCTTTGCTAATTTGTAACTATTTTTGTGTATTACTCCCCCAGGAAGGAAAAGAGAATGGTTTAAAGTAGAAGATGCCATCAAGGTCCTTCAGTGTCACAAGCCTGTTCATGCAGAGTATTTGGAAAAACTGAAACTGAGCTGCTCACCCACTAATGGAAATTCTGTGGTTCCCCCTCTTCCAGATAATAACTCCTTGTATGTCACTTCTGCACAGACTTCTGGGTTGCCCTCTACTGTGAGATAAACATTGGGATGCCCTTTCTGTTCATGCAATCGCAGGGGAGAAGCTGTGTTCACACGTTAGGCATCTGTATAACTGTCAGTTCTAAGTAAAATATTTGAATGCGTTATAATGTCAGATTTGTTGAATATGTTTTTCCTTTTTAACAATGTAAAATAGTATTTCAGCAAACCAAAGCCATATATGGATTTTTTTAAGATGCCTTAATAGGCCATTTTTTTAAAAAAGGAAATGAAACTTGAGTATATAAATTTCCATATCCGCTAAAATAAAATATGCAGCTTGATTGTGTTCAGCTTATCCAAGACTTGTCAGTTCTAGTCAATAGTTCTGTAAGAGTTACTTGCCTGGAGAACAGCTTGAGTGAATAGTCTTAAACTATACTCTTATTTGGTATCTACAACCAAAGTGCTAAGAAATTAAGATACTTATTTGGGAAGACTTAAGTGTGGTGAAGGCAGAGATGCCTAAGTGTGACTATAAAGCAGTGTTAAAACATTTGGCCTGTTGTAGCAAAGGCTGCCACTAAGCAACACTTGCCTCAGTCCTCCAAAAGGTTGCCTTGTCCTATGCAGTCTTCATCTAATGTAGAGAACTAGACCAGGAAGAATAAATTCATTACTTGCAACTTCTCTTACCTGATGACCTGACTGCCTGCTGTGCCTGGAGAGTGCAGCAGGTCCCTGCAACCTCTGTTGCTCCTTCCAAAGCCAGTGTTGGTTTTGCTCATGGTATAATTGCAGGGGATGGGGGGCTCCTTTCTGGGGTGCTCCTGCAGCCCTTGATGATGCCAGACCTTTTAGGTAGGACTTACCCAAGTGGACCCTTCAGGTTACAGAGTATCCAGGTTCTGCTGAGCAAGATACCTTAACACATGCCTGCTCCTAGCCTGGCTCTGCCTGGGCTTGGAGGTGAGTGGCCTGAATTACACTAACAGAGGAATGATATTCTTGTCTTATTTATAAGCTATGCTGAAAGCCCCAGTAGTGTTAGTTCTTAATTTAATTTTGCTGTTTTAACATCTGTTGCTTTCACTGTTTGAAGTGAAAGCTGACCTCTTGGTAAAACCTAGCTGGAATAAATGAGGTTCAGCTGACAATGTTGCTGTTCTTTTCTTTACTCTTTCAGCCAAAAAAAATGAAATGTAAATCCACTGTAGGTCTTAATATGTTCTTACCATAGGGTTTGTGTGTGAGTGTGGCTTTCTTCTACATGAACACAGTCTAGCTTACATGGACACTCTAACTCCGCATTTTTCTTAGGATATAAATGTTATACCTGTCTGTACCTCCTCTCCAGTCAGCCAAAACAGGTTGAGGTAGAACAGTGCCTCATGTGAAGTTTATTCTGGGTAAAGCTCATTCTCTTACAACCTTTGAACATTTGTAAATAGTCCAACTAGTAAATAGTGAGTGTAAAATGGAAAATAAATGTAACTTAAACCTTTTGTTACTCAATACACAAATGGTTAACTTCTACTTTTTTAACACAAATTGTGTAAAATGCTGCTATAAATTAAACTTTTTTGTGCTGTTACACTTTTTTAGGAAAAAAAAAAAGTTGTTGCCACAGAAGTTACTCTTCTAGAATACAACCTTGTGCCATATGTAAATGCAGTGGAAGTGTAGGGAGACCAGTGTTCCAGTCTCTTAATGCTGCTGTCTTTGAAGAGGTGTAAAAACTACTGACAGGAGGTGTGAGCCGCGTGAGGGGAGGATGCTGAAGCTCTGGGTAGGCTGCATCTCTTCCATCCTGTATCTGCTCTCCCTGCCCTTCCAGAACTGGGAGGAAGCCGCAGCTGCGTTCAGGTGCGTGTGAAGGAGGTGAATTATCGCAGCTCCCTCGGTCTGGGGGGTGGAGGGGCAGCGTGCGGTGCCACTGCGCTGCTTGGCAGGCTGAGCGCCCTGCGGCCTGGGCTGCTGCTGCCTCAGCCCCTCTCTGTGGACAGGCCTGTCGCTCACAGGAGCTTTTGCTGCACGAAGCAGAACGGGGGAGGCGGGCGCTGTTAACAGCGCTGAACCACCATGTGTAAGGGTACCTCGGGCTCCAAAGCTGCCTTTCAAAGAGTGAGGAACTTGGCTCCCTTATTTGGTCACTTACAGGTGATGCTGGTTTTGTTCAGTAGTCATTTTAACACTTCAAATCGAGCAACCTTGTACAGGCTTTCTTGTAACAAGACTATACAAAATCTGTGAAACATTAACCAAGAATCCAGAGTTCAAGTTCTTATTCATAAAAATGCTTCTGTACTGGTTTCAAATTCTTGAAATGAAACCAATCCAAGCTTGTATGAAATTTAGTGGTAATGCATGATCTTATTTTGTAACTCTTGAATTATGTTATTTGATAATAATGTAAAAATGTACAGTATTGCTGTTGCTAACAAACTCAGCATTGATTGCCTATAAATATTTTGGTTATTTTTTGGTCACACACATTTGAGTTGTTTAGTGGTGCCAGATGGATTATTTTTTTTTTTAAACAGCATTCATTGTATAAATCTCTTCAGTCTCTGTGCAGCCTTCAGAATGAAACCTAATATTGTTTAGCTGGAGTTCTGCCTTTCAAAGATATTTGTTGTATGGATTGTACAAACCTGCCAGGGAAGCTAAACTGGAAATGCATCAGTTATGCTACAGAACCTATTACAGGAAGGGGGCGAGGAGTATGTCTTGAGTGTTTAGATGTAGTGAAGACCAGACTGCAGAAAAGGGCCTGTGTAAAAGCTGGGGTAGGAAGGCAAAGGGTTGTCCTAGTACCTATTAAGCTGTTGTCTGGGCATCCCTAGTTAGATGGGCCAAGTGTGTCTGGTGCAGAGCAGATCCTGTTATTTACTCTTATGCCACAGAGCCTGTGTAACATCCACATTCCCTCCTTCAGTGGGAAGGGAAGAGAGCTGGTCCCATCTGCACGTTTCAGAAAGTCTGCTTTGCCCCACTGCTGTTCCTGGCTGTTAGGTTTTAAGATTGACTCTCATGAGATTATGGTATCAAACAGAAATAGCCTTAATCTTTAAACCCAGGTAGAGCTGGCATTAAATGAAACTGATATGTTTTCAACAGTGCAAGAAATGCTAAGGTATTGCATAGAGACTGTTAAAGTAACAAATCTTATTTTGGTGCTGTTTGCACCACTGACTTAGGCTAGTCTGTTAACAATGTGCTGTGGAGAGGGAAGAGAAAAAAAAAAAAAGAGGAAAAGCATTGGTTTGCTCACCAACAGGGGCTCTGAAGTGAAAACTGAAGGGAAGGGGGTGGGGGCAATTTTGAGTTGTAAACATTTTGACCTGCTTGCATGGATTTTCTTTAAAGATTGATGTAAGAATTTTGACTTTTTATATTTGAGATATACCAAAATAAAATCTAAATTAGTCCTGTGGATGGTGTAGTCATTCCATCTCCTGTACAGCTACTAAAGTATTAATACAAAAGGCTTAGAGCTCACTTTAAAATATCCAGAAGTAGTTTTTTGTTGGGTGGGTGTTGTGGTGGTTTGTTTTTTGGGGGGTTTGTTTGTTTGTTTTGCTTGCTGCACTCTGATCTTTAGTGCCCTGTGAGGCTGCTGTAGAGCAGATATTTCTGGTGTCTTGTATTCTTCTCCTCAGCACTTCGGTGAACTGTTACCTTCTACTTCCCCGTTACCCCTCATGCCTCCCCCCCCTGCAGCTAACCATGCCCTGAACAGCTGCACTGTGACCACTCTGTCAGCTACCCCACATCAGCCCAAAGGCTGATCCAGTGCTTACAAAAAAAGGTGGTAAGAGCCAGAGAGTAACTGTTTGCCTCAAGGTTCCTCTTACCAAGACCCCCATCATTATTTTTTCCCCCACCCTTCAGAGTGTGTAAGCTTTACTATCCACTGTGGCACAGACAGTGCTAAATGCTACCGTGCAGACACAGGCAAAGCTGAAGCACTCCCAAAGTGGGGTAAAGTGTTTGTAAAACACAGGATGCAGCAGGAGCAGCAAAATGCTGGCTTTTCTTTTTCCAAGCACTGGAAAGAAAATGGAAAGAGTCTTCTGACCTTAGGACATTTTTACCTGAGCTGTGTTATTTTCAACACCCTCTGAAACCAACCGCTGCACACTGCTGTGGCCATAAGCTAGGTCCACAGCCCCTGCCCCGGGGGGAAGGCCAGCACGGTGTGCGCACAGCAGGAAGATAAGGACCCAGGCAAAGGCTGGCACCATGGCCTGCCTCCAGCCACAGCCGCTGCGGCACCTCACAGACAGCGTGGCTGCTGCAGGCAGGAGCATCCCCTGGGTTCTACACTGTTTGGCATGACACGGTCAGGCAGGTTTCCCCGCTCCTTTCCTGGCCCTCAATAACCATAAACCGCTGTTCACAGAGTTCCTTTAGTCAGGACAGAGGCTGCTGACCCAGCCCACAGCACTGCTGGCTGCTCCTTGCCTGGTGGCCAGCTGAGCTTCCTCAAGTAACCGCTACCCCAGTCACATGCTTTGGGTGGCCTTCCCCTCCCTACCTCAGCACGCAATATTATGAAACACAAAAAACAGCACACTATTGGGCAAAGGTCCCACCATCCTATTCTCTTGTCCCCATGCTGGCCTAGCTGGGGCCTGGCCCCTGCAGCACCCCAACAGGCCTCACACCACAGCCCTCAGCGCAGGCTCCTCTCTGAGGCGCCCGTCCCCCGCCTCAGCCCAACGCAGCCCCTTCTGCTTTCCGCCGCGCCACCGAGGGGCCCTGCCCTTGAAGGAGGCAGGCAAAGCCCGTGTGACCGAAGGAGAAACACCGTTAGCACCGCTCCATGGGGCTTTGCTCTGCTTGTTGTCTTTTTGGAGCTGGGAGGTTCCACCGCCAGCCCTCTGTAAATCTATCCCTGCCCAGCTTCAGCTACAATCACAGCAGGTGGAGCAGGCAACTGCTGAACACCTCAGCTGTTCAGGCTTAAGCCTGGTCCCTGCAAACCTGATACTAGAAGTTATGGATGCCTAAGCTCTGTTATCTGTCAGAGTGGGAGGTGCAGATGAGGCCACAGCAGAAGATTCCTTTACAGCTCCCACACCAGGGAGGTTCTGGCACAGAATCCAGCAACAAGCCCTCCAGGCAGGAGCTTCCCGTGTCAGACAATTTTATTTTCCTTTTTTTTTTTTTTTTAAAAGGATTCTGTTCCACCCATCTGTCACACTGACATCAACCCCCTTATCGCAGCAGGTTAGTGCTTGCATGGCATACAGAAACTTTAAACATGGTACCAGCATGTTCCCACTTCACCTTGAGGAGGATCCCTGAGTATTCAGTGTCTCAGGACAGGCTAGGCCAAAAGGTGACAACTCCCTCCCACCCCCGACCTACCACAGAGAGCTGTTAGCGCAGGGAATAACCCCCCTTTTCCAGCATGTCATCGAGGAGGCAGCGCTCAGCTAAGAGCGCTTGGTCAAGAACATGGGAGAGGGAGCCCTTTCTGGCCTTGACCCTCGTCTACAGGACAAAACCCTCTACACGCTCCTTCTGAACCATTTCTGGCTTTAACCTATACGGCTGAGGATATGTTACTAATGCAAATAAAGATAAAGCGGTTAAGCTGGTGGGATGCCAGTTCTCTCATACAATTTAGTGCAAAATAACACTTGGGTGCTTTAAAAAAACTTCCTGTACACTTTTGCCAGCAAAGGCTGTAATACATGGTGTGAAATCAGTTACACAAAGCAGGCGTGAAACTACTCCCCTTAACACAGATGCTAATAATGTAACATGGCTTATCAATACACAGCAATACCTCCATTTATCAATTTGACAGTGCCAGCAAGTGCCCAAGCCGTGCACTGTGTGGTAGCGAAGTCTTGTACTGAAACATCCCACCAAACCCCCCTCCACAGCAGTTACAATGTGGGATAGGAGAGTAAGCTCTCAGTTACCTTCCTTTTCTTAAGGGATGTTAAGAAGTGCTAGGAAACAAAATGGCAAGGCAAGGGCAGCCCACTGCAGGCAAATGAAGCTCGGTGTCTATGTAATGAATAATCACTCTTCCTTTTATTTCAGTGTCATTTACATTACAGTCAAGACAGGTTATTGACAAAACCTACCAGACATTTTACTTGAAAGTAACCCTCAAAAAAAAAGAGCCCAAGAAGGAATGTACATAAATTGAGAGATGTCACAATTTTTGATGTTACTAGTCCATCAAGATGTTTTACAATAATCTTGGAAATACACTTTCTTACAGCTAGAGAAGCAACATTTCACTTGTATTTGACTAAAGTCAGCTAACACATAAAAAACCTGCTCCATCAGTTCCCAGGGAGAACACGCTTCACACCCATAAGAGAATGTGGCTAAATGCCTGAAGATGAGCACTGATCCTCCTCAGAAGCGCAAAAGTAAGAAAGAGCCTCACAAATCCTTTTTCTTGATCTAAAGGAAATCGCTGCAAAGTCTGTGCAGGTGCCAGCTTAGAATCCATTTGATAATCCAGGCTCTATAGCTAGAGTTATTACCCAGAAACTAAAATACAAAATGCTGTGTCAACACTCTTGCTCAGGATTTCAGAATATTTGACACTTAGCACCAGTAATGTTATAGGAAACCCCCTTGCTGTGGCTCTATCCAATGTATATCCATTAAAAATGCAGATATAACTAATGCTCACTAGAAGCAAGCTGCATTTGCCAGCCAGCTGTAATCCTAGATGTCCTAGGAGTAAACAAGTTTCAGATGATGGCTGTGAATATCCACCTTGCTGAATGGAGGGGAGCTAATCAGGTTCAAAAAAATTGATTTAAGAAATTTCAAATTCCCAAATACAATATATAGCATGGAAGTCCCATCTTTGCTTTATACAGGGCCCTGAAGTCAGGCTCAAAAATTAAATACATATTTTATCTCTATATATACACATACACAAAAAGTCAAATTAAAAAGGAATAAAATAACACCTGAATAGATCCCACATCAAACAGGAATTTTAGTTTTAGAAAGCCCATCTAAAAATTCCTGTCACTAGAACTATCACTTAAGATGTTTTTCTCAATGAAGTTTTGAACCTTGCTATTTAACCTGTCCTTTTACACCATGATGCTCAGGTATCCCAGAGCTAGGGACTCACAAACCAAATCCAGCCAGTGCGGCCTCAACAGCTTCCAAGTTCTTGGGAGAAAAAGGGGAAAAATACACCCCCTACTACAAGTTACTACATGTGTTTTAACTACTGCATAGCCCAAATGTACCATAATCCTCTTCATTCATTCACTATCAAATGGGGGGACCGATTTTTTTTCTATTTATATATTAATAATGTTCCATCAAGAACTTACTGATACTGTTCTACGAGCCCCGAGTTTCAGCCCTCAACACAGGCTAAGTGGCCTCTGCTCTAGAACCATTCCGCCCAATCTGAAGTTAAAGCCAGTTCATTAAAG
>NW_010580036.1:1673-29226 GCF_000705375.1 Tinamus guttatus
TGCCTGGGTCCTCCTTCTTGCCTTTTTTGAAGACTGGCGTGACATTGGCCTTCTTCCAGTCTTCCGGCACCTCCCCCGTTCTCCAGGATCTTTCAAAGATGATGGAGAGCGGCTTAGCTATGGCATCTGCCAGCTCCCGCAGCACTCTGGGGTGCATCCCATCAGGGCCCATGGATTTGTGGGTATCGAGGTTCCTTAGGTGCTCTCTGACCCAATCTTCCTCTACCCAGGGCAAGTCTTCCTCTCCACCAGCTTCTTCTCTTGTCTCTAGGGCCTGGGGCTCTAAAGGGCTGCCCTTGGTAAACAGCGAAGCAAAGAAGGCATTGAGCAACTCTGCTTTTTCTGTGTTATTTGTAACCAAGGTTACAAAGCGATAGGGTTATTCATAGGTTGGTGTTAGGCATAGTCCTAGTGTTAGGTTTGTGCTTATGTATATGTAGAGTGTTAGAGTGAGGGTGATGCATTAGGGAGCATTAGGGAGAGAGTTATACACAGGAAAATCGTTAGGGTTATTTTTCAGTATACGCAAAGCGTTACGGTTGGTATTTGGTATAGACAAAGCATTAGGGTATTTTTTGGAATAAGCAAAGTATTAGGATTGGGTTTGTCAAAGGCAAAGCATTAGGATTGTTTTTCAGCATAGCTAGAGCATTAGGGTTGTGGTTTGGATTCTGCGTATGCAAAAGTTAGGTTTGGATAACCATTCGGCACAGGCAAGGCGTTCAGCCTAGGCCCAGCCTTACAATTTGGCCTAGGATAAACATTATGGTTTGTCCTAAGCCAACCCTTACAGTTCAACCTAGGCCAAGCCTTAGCATTCAACATAGGCCAAGCTTTAGGGTTATGGTTAGGGTTTGTCACAGGCAAAGCATTTGGGTTTGGCATAGGCATAAGCGTTAGGCTTGAGATCAAAGCGTTTGACTTCAGATTAGCGTTAGATATAGACAAAGCATTAGCCTTGAGATCAGGCAAAGCCTTAGGGTTGGGTCAGGCAAAGCATTAGGCTTGGGGTCAAGGCAAGGCATCACAGTGTTCAACTTGGGGTCAGGGAAAGCTTTAGGCTTGGGGTCAGGAAAGTGGAGTGAGGCAAATTTGGAGTGAGGCAAAGCTTTAGGATTGAGGTTAAGAAAAGTGCTATGCTTGAGGTCATTTTAGGTATAAGCATAGCATTAGGCTTCATTTCTGTCAAAATGGCAGACCTGGGGTCAAGCGAAGTGTTAGACTTGTCGTCACGGTTAGGCATAGGCAAAGCATAAGGGTTGGGGTCAGGCAAAACAATAGGCTTGAGGTCAGGGTTAGGCATAGGCAAACATTTAATATCACGGTCACAGAAATTCTTAGCCTTGGGATTATGGTAAGGAATCAGCAGAGCATTCGTCTTGGGGTTGGGAAAGTGTTAGGCTAGCATTTGGCAAAGTGTTCGGTCTGGGGTCAGGCAAAGCATTAGGCTTTAGGTCAGGAAAATCATTAGACTTGTAGTAACGGAAAGTATTAGGCCTCGGGTCAGGGTTAAGCATCTTGAAAGCATTTAGCATCAGGTTGAGGCATCGGCAAAGTGTTAGGCTTGCCACCAGGCATAGGCAATGAATTTGGCTGTGGGCCAGGCAAAGCGTTAAGCTTGGGGCTCAGTGTTAAGCATATGCAAAGCATTAGGCTTACATTCAGTCAAACCTTAGTCTTTGCAGGCTTTGCAGTGAAAGCATTCTGATTGCGGGGGGGAAAGACTTTGGCTTGGGATTAGGGATATGCAAAGTGGTTTGAGATCAGACAAAGCATTTGGCTTGGAGTCATTCAAGGGTTAAAGTAATGCATTCTACTTCATGTCAGGCAAAATATTCTTTTTGGGGACCAAGATTAGGGACATTTTGGTGGTCAGGTAAAGCTTTAGGCTTACGATCACAGTTAGACAAAGCCTTGGGGTCAAGAGAAATGTTATCTTCAGGTCGGACAAAGCCTTCAATTTAGGGTCAGGGTTAGACATAGGCAAAGTGTTTAGCTTGGGGTCAGGCAAAGCATTCAGCTTGGGGTAAGGCAATGCTGCAAGGCTGCAATTCAGTGTTAGGCATAGCTTTAAGGTTGGGCAAAAGAGTCAGGGTCAGAGTTAAGCCTATGTGTAGGGTCAGGAAACCATTACTCTTGTGGTCACAGTTAGGCATAGGCTAAGAGTGTTAGACTTTGGGTCAGGCTTAGGCATAGGCAAACAGTTAGGCTTGGGGTCAAGCAAAGCATTATTTTTGAGCTCAGACAAGTTATTAGGGTTTGGGTCAGGCAAAGTATTAGGCTTGGGGTCAGGGTTAGGCCTAAGCAGAGTGTCATGCTTCAAATCAGAGTTCTTCATATGGAAATCTTTAGCTTTGGGGGCAAGTGTTCAGCTTGGAGCAAGGCAATGCTTTAGGCTGCAATTCAGTGTTAGGCATAGCCTTAAGGTTGGGCATTACACTCAGGGTTAGGCAAAGTGTTAGGCTTGCAGTCAGGATTATGCACAAACAAAGCACTAGGCTTGTGGTCAGGCAAAGCACTAGAGTTTGGGATGGAAAAATATTAGGCTTGGGGTCTGGGTTAGGTGCAGGCAAAGTGTTAGGCCTGAGGTCAGGTAAATCTGTAGTCTTGTGATCTGGCAAAGAGTTTTGGTGTCAGGGTGAAAGGCATAGCAAAGCGTTACACTATGAGTCACTGTTAGGTGTTAAGCAAAGTGTTATTCTTAGGCAGTGACTTATGCATAGGCAAATATCAGACTTGGGGTCAGGATTAGCTTTTGACTTTGGGTCAGGTAAAGCATTAAATCTGGGGTCATACAAAGCAGTAGGCTGGGGTAAGGGTTAGCATAGGCAAATCATTAGACTAGGCTTCAGAAAAAGCATTAGGCATGAGGCCAGTGGGCATAGGAAAAACTTTAGGCCAAGAATTGGCATATGGAAATCTTTAGCTTTGGGGTCAGGGTTAGGCACAGGCAAATTTTTAGGCTTGGGGTCAGGGTTAGGCATAGGTAACGCATTAGTCCTACAGTGAGGGATAGGCATAGTCAAATTCTTATCCTAGCGGTCACATTTAGACACAGTCAAAGAGTTAGGCTTGAGGTCTGTTTTAGGCATAGGAAAAGCATTAGGCTTTAGGTCAGGCAAGGCATGACACTTGCAGTCATGGTTATGTATAGGCAAAGCGCTAGGCTTGTGTTCAGTGTTATGCATTAGCCCTGAGGTCAGGCAAAGGGTTTGTTTTGGAGTTGCTGTTTTGCATAGAGAAAGAGCTAGGCTTGATGTTGGATTTGGGCATAAGCAAAGCGTTAATCTTCGGATCAGGCAAAGTGCTAGTCTTGGATTCATGGGGAGGCATGGGCAAAGCATTAGGATTGAGGTCAGGCAAAGTGTTTGGCTTGGGGTCAGGGTTAGGCATAGGCAAAGCGCTAGGCTGGGGGACAGGCAAAGCATTTAACTTAGAGTCAGGATTAAGCCTAAGTAATGTGTTAGGTTGTGGTCATAGTTAGGCATAGGCAAAATGTTAAGCTTGGAATCAGGTAAAGCGTTATGTTTGGTGTCAGGATGAGGCATATTCAAGTGGTAGACTTGGAATAAGGGTTAGACATAGGCAAAGCTTTATGCTATGGGTCACAGTTATGCATTAGGCAAAGAGTTATGCTTAGGGTCAAATTTATGCATATGCAAATTTTACACATGAGTTCAGGGTTAGCACAAGCAAAGTGTATGGCTTGGGTTCAGGCAAAGCATTAAATTTGGGTTCATGCAAACATCAGGCTAGGGGTCAAGGTTAGGAATAGGCAAGCATTAGGCTTTCTGTCAAGTAAAGCATCAGGCTTTGGGTCAGGGTTAGGCATAGTCAAAGCGTTAGTCTTGGGGTCAGGGTTAGGTAGCGAGTTCAGGCATATGGCATTTAGGCATACAGCCGTAGTTAGGTATAGGCAAAGTTTTAGGCTTGGAGTCACATTTAGACATATTCAAAGTATTAGCACTGGGGTTAGAGTTAGGCATAGGCAAAGTGTTAGGCTTGAAGTTCAGTTTAGGCATAGCCAAAGTGTTAGACAATGTTAGGCTTTGGATATGGTTAGGCAAAAGTCTAAGCTTCGTATCAGCCTAAGCCTTGGAATCAGTGTTTTTCATAGAAAAAGTCCTGGGCTTGGGAGTAGGAAAAGCATTATGTTTAGGGACAGACAAAACTTTGAGTTTGGGGACTCTTTTAGTTACAGAGAGAGTGTTAGGCTTTGGATATAGTTAGGCATAGGCAAAGTTTTAGGCTTGGGGTCAGGCAAAGCATTATGGCTGGGGTCAGTCTTAGGCATAGGCAAAGCATAAAGCCCATTAGGCATGGGCAATGCATTAGGATTGGGGTCAGGCAAAGTGTTAGGCTCGATGTTAGTTAGGCAGGCAATGCCTTTGGCTGGGGTCAGTGATAGTTATAGGCTTTGGGTCAGGGTTAGGCATAGAAAAAGTGTGGTGTTTGGGGGTCCAGAAAAGCATTAGTGTTGGGATCAAGGTTTGCAGTAGGCAAAGCGCTAGGCTTCGAGTTAGGGTAAGGAACACACAAAATGTTATAGTCGCGGTCAGGCAAAAAATTAGGTTTTTGGTTAGTGTTAGGCATAGGCAAAGCATTAATATTGCACGTTGGGCTTGGGGTCACAGTTAGTTAGAGTAAAGATCTTAGACTTTGGGTTAGGCAATGCATCACACTTGTGCTCAGTGTTTGGTAGAGAAATACTTAGAATTTGGGTTATTCAAAGCAAAGGAGTGGTATCAGGGTTAGGCATAGTCAAAGTGTTAGGCTTAAATTCACTCAAAGCATTATGGATGGGGTTAGGCAAAGCATTAGGCTTGGGGTAAGGCCAGACATTGGCCATGACTTAGGTTTGGGGTAACACAAAGTGTTTGGCTTGGTGTCCCACAACCAAGTGTTAGGCTCGAGGTTAGCCATAAACAAATCTTTAGGATTGGGTTCAGTCAGGGTTAGGCATAGGCAAAGTTTTAGACCTACGGTCAGGCAAAGGTTTATGCTTGGGGTTAGGCATAGGCAAAGCACTAGATTTAGGATCAGGTAAAGCACTACAGTGCTGGTCAGGCAAAACAACAGGCTTGGTGTCAGGGTTAGACAAAGGCAAAGAGTTAGGCTTGAGGTCAGGAAAAATGTTACAATTTGGGTCAGTGTTAGGTATAGGCAAAACATTAGGATTGAGGTCAGGCAAAGCATTTTGTTTCAGGAAAAGCGTTATGCTTTTTAGTGTTAGGCATAGGCAAAAAAAAAAAAAGAGTGTCTTGGGGTTAGGTAAAGCACTAAATTTCTTTAGTCTTAGGGTCAGACAAAGCATTAGGTTTGGGGCCAGAGTTAGGAATGGCAAGTCCTTAGTCTTCTGTCAGGCACATTGTTAGGCATAGGCTAAGCATTAGGCTGGTGGTCAGACAAAGCATTAGCCTGGAGGTCAATCAGGCTTAGGCACTGGTGAAGTATTAGGTTTGGCCTAAGGCAACCTTTGGGCTTGGGGTCAGGCAATGCATTAGGCTTGGAGTCAGTGTTTGGTATAGGCTAAGCGTTACCTTGTGTCAGGCAGAGCACTAGGCTTTGGGTCAGGGCACGGCTTAGACTTTGAGTCATGCAAATGTTACACTTGGGGTTGCTGGCTAACCATAGCCATAGCAAAATCGCTAAGCTTATGTCTGGCAAAGTGTTTGGCTTGCAGTAAGTATGAACCATAAGCAAAACATTAAGCTTGAGTTTAGGTAAAGCTTAAGGCTTCAGATGAGGGTTAGGCAAAGAAAAAGCATTAGGTTTGTTGTCAACCATGTTTAGCCATAGACAAAATGTTAGGATTGGGGCAAGACAAAGCATTACACTTAGGGTCAGCATTAGACATAATCAAAGCATTAGGCTGTAGGTCAGGGTTTGGTATACAAAAAGTGGTTAGGCTTGGGGTCAGACTTGGGGACAGGTTTAGGCATAGACATATCATTTAGTCTTGGCAAGAGGTTTAGGAAAAGTGTTAGGCATGGGGTCAGACAAAGCATTACACCTGGGCTAATTGTTAGACCTGAAGCTTCTGGCTTCAGGTCAGAAAAAGCGCTAGGCTTTGGTGCAGGCTTAGGTATAAAAATACTATTAGGTTTAGGCAAAATGTTAAGCTTGGGTTCAGGGTTTGGTATAGGAAAACACTTAGGCTTCTGTCAGGAAAATTATTAAGTTTGCACTCAGGGATAGGCATATGCAAAGTGTTAGGTTTGGCGTGAAGCAAAGCCTTAATGTCAGGCAAAGCATTAGCATTGTGGTCAGCATTAGAAATAGCCACAAAATTAGGTTTGGAGTTAGGTTTAGGCATTGACAAAGAGTTAGGCTTGGGGTCAGTCTGGGTTAGCCATAGACAAATTGTTAGGATTGGGGTCAGGCACAGCATTAGTTTTGGGGTCCAGGTTAGGCAAAGGTAAAGTTTTAGGCTCAGGGTCAGTGTTCAGGATAGGAAATTATTTCAGCTTCTGTCAAGCAAAATGTTTGGTTTGGGGAAAGGCTTAGGTATGGACAGAGCTTTAATTTGGGCTCAGACAAAGTCTTAGGGCCAGGCAAAACATTATGTCTGGGGTCAGCATTAGGCATAGGCAAAACGCTAGGCTTGGGGTCAGGCAAAATGCTAGGCTTGGGGTCAGGCAAATCTTTAGGCTTGGGGTCAGGCAAATCTTTAAGCTTTAGGCATGCGTTTGGCTTGTGGTCAGGAAAAGCAATAGGGTCGGGGTCAAGGTTAGGCATAAGAAAAGAGTTAGGCTTGGCATTAGGAAAGCATTAGGGTTGGGGTCAGACAAAGCATTGGGTTTGGGGTGAGGCAAAGCATTAGTCTTGGGGACAGATTTAGGCATAGGCAATGCGTTAGGCTTCGGGTCAAGTAAAGTGTTAGTGTTAGGGTCAGGGAAAGCATTAGTCTTGGGATCAGGGTTAGGCATAGGGAAATTGTTAGGCTTGGGGTCAGGCAAAGCATTACGAATGAGGTGAGGAAAAGCCTTAGGCTTCAGACAAGTTTACATTTAGGCAAAGTGTTAGTCCTTGGGTCAGGGTTAGGCTTGGGCTAAGGAACAGCTTTGTTTAGGCAGGGTTAGGCACAGGCCAAGTATTAGGGTCAGAACAAACATTATGTTTGGGGTCAGTTTTAGATATATGCAAAATGTTAAGCGTAAGGTCAAGGAAAGCATTAAGCACGGGGGTTGGAGGTTTGCATAGGCAAACTGTTAGGTCTAGAATCAGACAAAGCATTAAGCTTGGGATATGGCTTAGACACAGGCAAAGCTTTTGGCTTTGATCAGGCAAAGTGTTAAGCCTAGGCTCAAGTTTAGGCATAGGAAAAGTGCTGAGGTCAGGAAAATATTATACTTGGATTTTCAGGTTTATAATGCAGGTTTAGCAATAGGTAAATCATTAGGCTTTGGTCATGGAAAGTGCTGGGCTTGCAGAAAGGGTTAGGCATTTTCAAAGCATTGGGTTTGAGGTTAGACAAAGCGTGAGGGTCAGGCAAAGCACTAGGCTTGGAGTCAGGGTTAGGCATATGCATAGCATTATACTTGGGGTCAGGAAAAGCATTGGGTTTATGCAAAGCTTTAGGCTTGAGGTCAGGGTTAGGCAAATGCAGGGTTAGGCTTGCAGTGCTGCAAACCATTACACTTCAGGTCAGGGTTATGTATAGGCAAAGCATTAGGGTTGGGGTAAGGCAAAGTATTGGGTTGGTGTCAAGGTTAGACATGGGCAAAGCATTACACCTGGGGTTAGTTTTCAGCATAGGAAAATAGTTTGGCTTCTGTCAGGAAAAGTGGCTTGGGTAAGTCTTAGCTTCAGCAGAGCTTTACTTTGGGCTTAGACAAAGCTTTAGGGTCAGGCAAAGCATTAGGTTTGGGGTCAGATTTAGGCATGCGTTACGTGTGGAGACCAGAAAAGCAAAAGAATTTGGGGTCAGAGTTAGGCCTAGACAAAGTGTCAGGCTTCAGATCATTCAAAGCGTTAAGCCTGAACTCAGTTTTAATTATACTCTGTTAGGCTTTGGATCAGGCAATGCATTAGTGTTGGAGCAGGCAAAGAATGGTGCTTTGCCATTCCCTAACTCTGAGCCTGATATTAACACTTTGCATAACACCAAGCCTATGCCTAACCCTGAATCCAAGCCTAATTCTTTGTCTAAGCCCAAAGTAAAGCTCTGCTGAAGCTAAGACTTACCCAAGCCACTTTTCCTGACAGAAGCCAAACTATTTTCCTATGCTGAAAACTAACCCCAGGTGTAATGCTTTGCCCATGTCTAACCTTGACACCAATGCTTTTGGTGAGCGTAAAGCATGGTAAAGCACTGGAGTTGGAATCAGGGTTCACAGAATCAGAGAAAGGTTGAGGTTGGAAGGGATCTCTAGAGATCATCTAGTCCAACTCCCCTGCTCAAGCGGGGACACCTAGCACACACGGCACAGGGTCACATCCAGGCAAGTTTTGAAGATTACCAGAGAAGGAGACTCCACAACCTCTCTGGGCAACCTGTTCTGGAGCTCTGTCACCCTCCCAGTAAAGAAGTTCTTCCTGAAATGGAGAGGGCATTTCCTGTGTTTCAGCTTGTACCCATTACCCCTTGTCCTATCACTGGCCACCACTAAGAAGAGTTTGGCCCCATCCTCCCTATATTCTCCGCTCAGGTACTTACACATATTGATCAGATCTCCTCTCAATCTTCTCTTCTCTAGGCTAAACAGGCCCAGCTCACTTAGTCTTTCCTTATAGGATAGATGCTCCAGTCCCTTAATCATCTTCATCGCTCTCTGCTGGACCCTCTCTAGAAGTTCCATGTTCCTCTTGTACTGGGGAGCCCAGAACTGTACACGATACTCCAGGTGCTGTCTCACCAGAGCTGAGTAAAGGGGCAGGATCACCTCCCTCAACATTGGCTGGCAATACTCCTCCTACTGCAGGCCAGGACCCCACTGGCCTTCTTAGCAATGAGGGCACGTTGCTGCCTCATGGTTAAGTGGCTGTCAACCAGGACTCTCCAAGTCCCTCTCCACAGAGCTGCTTTCTAGCAGGTCAGCCCCTAACCTGTACTGGTGCCTGGGGTTATTTCTCCCCAGGTGCAGGACCCTGCCCTTGCCCTTGCTGAACCTCATGAGGTTCCTCTCTGCCCAACTCTCCAACCTGTCAAAGTCCCCTTGAATGGTAGCACAGCCCTCTGGAGTGTTGGCCACTCCACCCAGTTTGGTATCGTCCACAAACTTGCTGAGAGTGCACTCTGTGCCCTCATCCAAGTCATTGATGAACAAGTTGAACAGCACTGGGCCAAGTACTGACCCTTGTGGGACACCACTGGCCACAGGCCTCCAAATAGACTCAGCACCATATATCACCACCCTCTGAGCTCTGCCATCCAGCTAGTTGTCAATCCACTTCACTGTCCACTCAGCCAGTTCATACTTCCAGAGTTTCCTATGAGGATGTTATGGATGACTGTGTCAAAAGCCTTGCTGAAGTCAAGGCAGACAACATCCATGGCTTTCCCATCATCCATCCAGCCAGTCATCCCATCATAGAAGGCTATCAGGTTCGTCAAACATGATTTCCCCTTGGTGAATCCATGCTGACTACTCCTGATCACCTTCTTTTCCTTGACATGCCTAGAGATGGACTCTAGGATGAACTGCTCCATCACCTTTACAGGGATGGAGGAAAGGCTGACTGGCCTGTACTTTCCCAGGTACTCCATCTTGCCCTTTTTGAAGACTGGAGGGACGCTGGCTTTCTTCCAGTCCTTCAGCACCTCCCCCGTTCTCTATGACCTCCTGAAGATGATGGAAAGCAGCTGAGCAATATCTTCCATCAGTTCCCTCAGCACTCTTGGGTGCATCCCATCCAGGCCAATAGATTTATGGGTGTCCAGTTTGCCTAAATAATCCCTAACCCAATAATCCCAAACCCTCTTTGACCAGTAGAAAATCTTCCTCTCTCCCAGTTCTCTCTCTTATCTCCAGCCTCAGTAGTTCATGGGGACTAGCCTTAGCAGTAAAGACAGAAGCAAAGAAGGCATTTAGTAAGTCTGCCTTCCATGCATCCTCCATCACCAAGGCACTCTCCCCACTCAGCAGCACACTAACATTTTCCCTAGTCTTCCTCTTGCTGCTGATGTATTTATAGAAGCCCTTCCTGTTGTCCCTGGCATCTCTCGCTAACTCTAATTCCAAATGGGCTTTGGCCTTCCTCGTTGCATCCCTGCATTCTCTGACAATGTTCCTATATTGTTCCCATGTGGCCTAGCCCTTCTTCCACATTACGTATGCGCTCTTTTTTTCATTAAGTTTACCCAACAGCTTCTTGCCCATCCACGCAGGTATACTGCCCCCTTTGCTCAACTTCTTTCTTGTAGGAATTGACTGATCTTAAGCTTGGAGAAAGTGTTGTTCGAATATTAGACAACTCTCCTTCACCCGGTTTCCTTCTAGAACCCTGGTCCAGGGCGTTCCTCCAAGGAGCTCCCTGAAGAGGTCAAGGTTAGCTGTCTTGAAGTCCAGGGTTGCAATCCTTCCTTCTTCCACACAGGATTGTGAATTACAACATCTCATGGTCACTGCAGCCAAGATTGCCACCAACCCTCAGATTTCCCACTAGACCATCTCTATTTGTCAGTATCAGGTCTAGCAAACGTGCAGCTAGGTATAGCCAAAGCATTAGGCTTGACATCAGCCAAAGCTTAAGGATTGGGATGATGAAGAATGTTAGGCTTGGTGCCAAGGAAAGTATTAGGCTTGGAGTAAGGTTTACTCATAGTCAAAGTGTTAAGGCTTTGGGTCAATCAGGGTTAGCAACACGCAAAATATAAGGCTTGTGGTCAGGAAGTGCATTACGTTTCCAGTCAGGATTAGGCATAGAAAAGCATAAAGCTTCAGGTCAGTCAAAGTGTTAGGCTTGGGGTCAGGAAAAGCTTGAGGTTTGAGGTTAGGGTTAGGCATAGGAAAAGCACTACGCTTAGGGTCACAGTTAGTTACAGGAAAAGCATTAGTGTTCTATAGGGGCAAAGGATAATGCTTAGGGTCAGACAAAGAATTAGGCTTGGGAACATGCAAAGGGTTAGGATTGGGGCTAGGCTTAGGCATAGTCAAAGTGTTAGGCAAAATTCCAAACTTGTGATCAGGATTACATATGGGCAAAGGCTAACACCTGAGGTCAGGCAAAGTGTTAGGCTTGGGGTCTGTCAAAGCATTAGGCTTGTGATCCCTCTTAGGCATATGAAAAGTGTCAGGCTTGGGGTGAATAAAAGTGCTATGCTTGGGATGATGCCAAGCATTAGCACTGGGCTCACACAAAGAGTAAGTTGGAGTAAGTTTTAGGTGTGGGCCAGGCATTATGATTAGTGATTGACTTTGGGTCAGGGTTATGCAAGTGTAAGGACTGGAATCATGCAAAGGTTTAGCCTTGGTTTCAGTGTTAGGCATAGGCAAAGTGTTAGGCTTGGGGTCAGGATATGCGTAAGGTTTGGGGTCCAGGTTAGGCATAGGTAAATCAGTAGGCTCTGTCAGACAACGGTTTAAGCTAAATGTTACAGGTGAGGTCAGGAAAAGCGTTAGGACTGGTGTCTGAGTTGGACATAAGCAAAGCATTAGGCTTGGTGTTAGGCAAAGTATTAGCATTGGGGTCAGAGGGCATGTCTAGGGGCTTGCAACATGTCAGGCTTGAGGTCAGTGTTAGGCATAGACAAAGCATTAGTTTTCAGGTAAGGGTAAGGTACACGTAAAGCTTTAGGCTTGGGGTTAAGGTCATATCCAAAGCTTTAGGTTTGGGTAAAGGCAAAGCACTGGGAGCTGTTGCATGGTTAGTCACTGTCAAAGTGCTAAGACTTGGGGTTAGGCAATGCATATGGCTTGGGTTGAAGGTCAGGAAAGTATAAGGCTTGCTATCAGCGTTAGGAATAGCCAAGTATTACATTTGGAGGCATGCAACATGTTAGACATAGGCATAGGCAAAGTTATGCTTGGGACCAGGTAAAGCACTAGGCTAGCGGTCAGGGTTAGGCATAGGCAAAGATTTAGGATTTGTGTCTGAATAAGCATAGACAAAGTGTTAAGCCTGGGATCAGGTAAAGCCTTAGGCCTAGGGTCATGGTTAAACACGGGCAAAGCGTTTAGGCCTAGGATCAAAAAAAAACTTACTATCATGGTTAGTCATTTAAAAAGTGTTAGGCTTGCATTCAGTCAGTCTCAGGTGTTAGCCTTGAGGTCAAAGTACTTGTCTTTTGTTCAGGGTTAGGCATAGGGAAAGCATTAGGGTTAAGGTCATGCAAAGTACAGAATCACAGAATCATAGAATGGTTAAGGTTGGAAGGGACCTCTAGAGATCAACCAATCCCCCTGGCTTGGGGTCAGGCAAAGCATTAGGTCTGAGGTTAGGGTTAGGCCTAGGCAAAGGTTTTCACTTGCATTCAGATTTAGGCATAGGAAAGCCTTGAGGTCTGGATTAGTCAGCTGCAAAGAATTAGGCAAGGGATCTGGCAAAGCTTTAGGCTTGGTGTCACTGTAACTATTACACCTAGGGTCAGGGTTAGGCATACTCAAATGTTAGGTTTAAGGTCATGTAAAGCATATAGGGTTGGAGTCTGGAAAGCATTAGGCTTGTGGTCAGGCTTAGGCATAGTCCAAGCGTGAGGTTTGGGGTCAGACCAAAAGTCAGGATTGCGATCAGGGTAGGCATCAGGAAAAGTGATGGGGCTCAATTCAAACAATGCATCAGGATGGGATCAGCATATGGCATGTATGAATCCACAGGGTTCAAGTCAGGCGAAGCATCTGAGATGGGGTCAGGGTCAGGCAGAGTCAAAACATCAAGGCTGAGGTCAGGCAAAGCACCAGATTTGGGTTCAGGCAAAGCGTTGCAGCTGGGGTCAAGCAAAGGGCCCGTGTTAGGAATAGGCAAGCTGTAAGCACGGTGAGGTGTCATGGCTGGGATGAGTTTTGGGGTCAGGTAATGCAACACCGCTGGGGTTGCATAGCGTGAGGTGAAGTGTCAGAGTTCAGTGAGTGTTGGAGTCAGGCAAAGCAGCTCATTTGGGATCAGAGTTGCCGTAAGGGCTGGGGTCAAGCAAGACATAGGGGCTGAGGTCAGGGTGACACATACGCAAAGCATCAAAGTTTGGGTCAGGGAAAGCATCATCACTGGGGATGGAAAGCATCAAGGCTGGGGTAGGGGTTAGGCATAGGCAAAGCATAAAGCTTCGGGTCAGGCAAAATGTGAAGGCTGGGATCAAGGTTGTGGTCAGGCAAAGCATCACAGTTGGGGTTGGGGTCAGGGTAGGGATCAGACAAAGAGTAATGTCCGGGGTCAGGGAGAGTGATAGGACTGGGGTCAGACAAAGTGTGAGGGGCATCAGTTTTGGGTTCAGAAAAAGCATCGGGGGAGGATTCAGGCAAAGTGTACATTTTGGAGTCAGGGTTAGGAACAGGCAAAATGTCAGGGGTGGTATCAGCAAAGCATGAGTGCTGGGGTCAGGTATTAGGTCAGGCAAGGCATCAGGATTGGAGTCAGGAAAAGCGCCAAGGTTGGGGTCAGGAAAAGCATCAGGGCTGGTGTCAGGGTTGGGCATAGACAAAGGGTTAAGGCTGGCGTCTGGCAAAGTGTCAGGGCTGGGGTTATCGTTAGGTATTGGCAAAGTGTCAGCGCTGGGGTCAGGCAAAGCATCACGATTTGTGTCAGGCAAAGTGTCAGAGTTTGAGTCAAGTTAAGGCATAGGCAATGTGTCAAATCTGGGATCAGGTAGAGCATCAAGGTTGTGGTTAGGCCAAGCATAAGGGCTGGGATCAGGTTCGGGGTCAAGCAAAGCATCAGGTTTAGGGTTAGTGTTGGACATAGGCAACAGATCTGGGATTGGCAAAGTGAGAGGGTTAGAGTCATGGTTAGGCATAGACAAAGGGGATGGTTAGGCATAGGCTGGGGTCAGGCAAAGTGTAAAGGCTTGGGTTGAGGTTAGGCAAAGCATCACGGTTGGGGTCAGGGTTGGGGTCTGGCAAAGCGTCATATTTTGAGTCGGGTAAAGCTTCAAGTTTGGAGTCAGGTTTAGGCATAGACAAAGCATCGAAGTTGGAATTAGGCAAAGCCTCTCAACTGGGATTGGGGTTATGGTCAGGTAAAACTTCAGGCTTGAGTTCAGGCCAAGCACAATTTTGGGTGGTCAGGATTAGACCTGACATAAGGAGAGTGTCAGGGTTAGGGCCAGAGAAAGCATGAGAGCTGGGATCAGGGTGAGGATCAGCCAAAGCCTCATGGTTGGAAGCAGGCAAAGTTTCACCAGTGGGGTCAGGAAAGCATCATGGTTCGAGTCAGATAAAGCAGGAGAGCTGAGGTCAGGCAAGCATCATGGTTCGAGTCAGATAAAGCAGGAGAGCTGAGGTCAGGCAAGAGTCACGGCTCAGGTCAAGGATAGGCATAGGCAAAGTATCCTGGTTAGGGTGAGGCAAACTGCCAAAGCTGGGCTTAGGACTGAGGTCAGGCAAAGCATCAGGGCTGCTGTCAGAGTTGGCCAAAAGCAAAGAGACAAGCTCGCATCAGGCAGAGCATCAGGGCTGGGGTCAAGCAATATGTCAGGGTTAGGGCCAGGCAAACAGTCAGAGCTGGGAACATCAAACTGTCCCAGTTTGGGTCAGGGTTAGGCATGGTTAAAGCATCAAGGTTAGGGTCAGGCAAAGCGTTAGGGCTGGGGCCAGGCAAAGCATCACAGTTGGTTTTGGGTTTGTTGCCAGGCGAAGCATAAGGCATGAGGTCAGTACTGCCAGGCAAAGCATAAGGCGTGGTGGGGTCAGTACTGGGTATAGGCAAAGAGTAAGGACTGGGGTCACAGTTAGGCATTGGCAAAGTATCAGCATTCAGGTCAGGAAAAGAGTCACGGATGGGGTCAGGCAAAGTGTCAGGGTTGGGTTTGGGGCTGGGGTCAGGGAAAGCGTCAGGTATTCAGCATCAGGCTTAGGCACAGGCAAAGCATTGGGGCTCGGATCAGGCAAAGAAATAGAGTTGGGGAAAGACAAAGTGGTAAGGTTGGGGTAGGAAAAGTTTCAGGGTCAGGCAAAGTGTCAAGGTCGGGGTCAGGTGTTGGGCATAGGCAAAGCAACAGGGCTAGGGTCTGGGTTAGGCATAGGCAGAATGTCCCTAGTGGGATCAGATTAAGGGCTGACTCAGTCAGCATCAGGGCTCAGGTCAGGGTTAGGGCCAGGCAAAGCATCAGGGTTGGGTCAGTGATGAGCACAGGCAAAACAAAAAAGCTGTGGTCAGGCAAAGCATCAGGGCTGGGGTGGGTGCAACTGTCAGTCAAAGCATTGGGGCTGGCATCAGGCAAAGCACAAGGGTCAGGGTTGAGCATAAAACATAGAGCTTGGGGTCAGGCAAAGTGTAAAGTTTGGGATCCAGGGATAGGCATAGGCAAAGTGTCAGGGTTGGGGTTATGGTTACACATAGACAAAGCATCACAGCTCAGTTTGGGCAAAAGGGCTGGGGTTAGGCAAAGCAACAGGGCTGGGGCCAGGGTTAGGCATAGGCAAAACATCAGTATTGGGGTCAGGCAAGGTGTCTGGCCTGGGGTCTGGTTTAGGCATTGGCAAAGTGTCAGGGTTGGGGTAAGGTGAAGTATCAGGGTTGGGGTCATGGATAAGCATAAGCAAAGCATTAAGGTTGGCGTCAGGAAAAACCTTAAGGTTGTAGTTGTAACATTGTTCAGGCAAAGCATCTGGGTTGGGTCAAGCTAAGGGTCAGGCTTGGTATCAGGATTAGGTATAGGCAAAGCATTGGCACTGGAGTCAGGCAAAGCATCAAGTCAGTGGAAGAGGTTTGGGGTCAAAGCGTCAGGGTGGGATCAGGGCTGGGGTCACAGTTAGGCATAGTCAAAGCACCAAGGTTGTGGTCAGGCAAAGAATCAGGGCTGGGGTATGGCTTGGGGTCAGGCAAAGCAGCACATTTGGGGTCAGGGTTGGGGACAGATCAAATGTCAGTGCTGGGATCAGACAAAGCATCAGGGCTGGGATCAGGGTTACACATAAGCATAGCATCTGCATGGGGTTAGGGACAGTGATTGGCAAAGGATCTGGGTTAGGGTTAGGCAAAGCGTAAAGTTTGGAGTCAAGCTAAGTCTTGCTCAGATCAGCCTTAGGCATAATTAAAGCATCAAGGTGGGGTCAGGCAAAGCACCAGGGCTGAGGTCAGGCAAAGTGTCGTGGTTGGGATCAGTGTTGGATAAAATGTCAAGGTTAGGGTTAGGCAAAAAGTCATGACTGAGTTTGGGACCTGTCAAAGCCTCAGGTTTGGGGTCAGTGTTAGGCATAGGTAAAACATCAAGGTTGGGCTCAGGAAAGCATTAAGAGTTGGGCACATTGTCCAAAGTTGGGTTAGGTAGGCAAAGTGTCATGACTGGGTTGGGTTTCAAATCAGGTAAAGCTTCAGGGTTGGAGTCAGTGTTTGGTACAGGCAAAACATCACAGCTTCATTCAAGCAATGCATTTGTGCTGGCATCAGGTTTAGGCATAGGCAAAGCATCAAGGTCGGGGTAAATCAAAGTGTCGCGACTGGGATCAGGGCTAGACATAGACAAAGTGTCAGGGTTGGGGTCAGATAAGAGTGTTACACTTGGGGCCATGCAAAGCATTGTCACGCTTAGGATCAGGCTTAGCCATAGGTAAAGCAGCAGGTTTAGGGTCAGGCAAAGCATCAGTCTGGGGCTCATGCTTAGCCATAGGTGAAACCTCCAGGTTGGGATCAGGCAAACTATTAGGACTGGGGTTGGGGTTGCAATCAAGCAAAGCGGTACGATTGGGGATGAGGTCAGGCAAATTGTCACGGCTATAGTGGCGTTGGGTTCAGGCAAAGTGTCAGGGCTGGGTTGGCATAGAAATGAGCACAGCGCATCAAGGTTGGGGTCTTTATAGCCATGAGTAAAACCTTCAATTTGGGGTTAGGCAAAGAATCAGGGCTGGGGTCAGTGTTGCAGTCAGGCAACGAGTGACTGTTGGGATCAATGTTGAGCATATGCAAAGCATCAGGGTTGGGGTCAGGAAAGTGTAAGGGGTCAGGCAAAGCGTCAGGTCTGGGGACAGGCCAAGGATTGCAGCTGGAGTCTGGATTAAGCTTAGGCCAAGCATCAGTGTTGGTGCCAGGCAAAGCATCAGGACTAGGTCAGGGTCAAACAAAACATCACATTTGGAATCAGGCAAGGTAACATGGTTAGAGTCAGGGTTAGGCACAGGCAAAGTGTTAGGGTTGGGGTCACACCTGGGGTCAGGCAAAGCACCAGAGGTGGGGTAATGCAAGGATGGAAGCTGTGGTTAAGCAAAGTGTAGGGGCTGGGGTCAATATTGGGCATAGGCAAAGTGTCAGTGCCGTGGTCAAGCATAGCATCTAGTGTCAGGGTTAGGCATAGGAAATGCATCAGCATTGGGATAAGGCAAAATATCACGTTTGGAGTCAGGGTCAGCATCAGAAAAGGGGTCAGTGCTGGGACCAGCTAAAGCATCGGGGCTGGGCTCAGGCAAGATGTCAGGGCTGTGGTTATACAAAGTATGTTCAGGCAAAACGTAAGTGTTGGAGTCAAAGGTTTAGGCAAGGTTTAGATAAGGCAAAGTGTGAGGTTTGGTGTCATGGAAAGTGTCTTAGATGGGGTAAGAGAGAGGCATAGACAAAGAACCAGGGCTGAGGTCAGACAAAGCATCAGGACTGGAGGGTCAGGGTTAAGAATAGGCAAAGTGTCAAGGTTGGGTTCAGGGTTTTGCAAAGCCAAAGTGTCAGCTTTGCAATCAGGTGAATCATCACTGTTGAGGTCCAGGTTAGGCTTAGGCAAAGAGTCAAAGTTCACATCAGGCAAATTGTCAGGGTTATGGTCAGGATTATGGATAGGCAAAGCATCAGGGTTGGAGTCAAGCAAACCATCATGTTTGCAGACAGACTTAGGGTTAGGCCTAGGATTAGGCTTACATGAAACCTTAGGGTTGGGTTTAGGGTCAGGCATAGGTGATGCCTTAGGGCTCAGCATAGGCAAAGCATCAGGGTTGGAGTTAGTGTTCAGCATAGCAAAACACTAGAGATTGGGCTACGTGAAGCCTTAGGCTTGGGGTCTTAGGATGAGGAATGAGGCAGGGTCAGGAGGGCTAATTTAAGCCACAGCAAATTGAAAGGGAAAGTTAAGGTAACTAAGGATAAGGCTCATCTTAGGCAAAGGCAAAAGCAAACAAAGGCAAAGGCATTTATGGACAGATTCAGGGTGAGCCAAAGAAAAAGCCATCTAGTGTTAAGGTTAGCACTGGGCAAAGACAAAGGCAAGGAAAAAGCATGAAGGTTTAGGTTTAGCATTTGGCAGAGGTAAAGAAAAAGGATATACAGGGTTGGATATAGGGCTAGGCAAGGACAAAGGCATCTATGATTAGAATTAGGACTGTCCTAGATTTAGGCAAAGGCTAGTGCCAGGATAAATGCAAAAGAAAAGGCAAAGGCAAAAAGGCAAAGGCATTCTGGTTTAGGAGTGGGGTTAGGGTTAAATAAAGACAAGGCACAAAGGCAAAGCCTGAAGGCACATAAAAGGCAAGCTAAATGCAAAGGCAAAGCCATATAGCTTTAAGGTTATGGTTAGGGTCAGGCAAAGGGAAGACAAAGGAACCTATGATTAAGTTTAGGGTTAGGGTTACAGTGAGGGTTAAGAGTAAGTTAATGGCAATAGTAAAAGCAAAGGGAAAGCAAAATCCATCTAGGGCTAGGCACAGGCAAAAAAAAAAGGCAAAGATAAAAGACAAAGGCATCTAGAGTTAGGGTTATGGTTTGAACTTGGCAAAGGCAAAGACAAAGGTAAAACAAGTCAAAGGTAAAGGTAGAATGGAAAAGGCAACAGCACAGTCATCTAGTACTAAGCTTAGGGTTAGGCAAAGGGAATGGCAAAGCCATCTAACATTAGTTAGGCAAAGGCTAACTTTGCCCTTTAAAGGGGGAAATGCAAAGACAACTAGAGCTACCCAAAAGCAGAGGGAAATGCAGTTAAGGGGAAAAAAGGCAATAGCAGAGGGAAATGCAAAGACAACTAGTTTTAGGATTAGGCAAAAAAGGCAAAGACAGTGGGGAAATCCATCTAGCCTTAGTGTATGGCTTTCCTTAGCCTTAGGCAAAGGAAAAGGCATGTAAGAATAGTTAGGCAAGAAGTAAGTCAAAGGTAAGGCAAAAAAAGGCAAAAGGATCTCAGTTTAGACAAAGACAACTTCAAAGGCACCAATAAAGGCAAAAAAGAAAGCAGACTTTCTTTTCAGAAGACTTCTGCTTTTTCAGCAGACTTCTTCTCTTTCTTTTTTTTAATCTTCAGATTAAAAACTGTTAAAGTTCCTTGAAAGTCAGACAAATGAAGTGAAAGCTAAAATTCACAAGCGTGGACATGAATCTGGTTTTTAGTAACCCTTATTTCTGGGAGAAGAAAATTGCTTCTTTTACTCAGTAACAGTAAAAAAGCATACTAATAATATGCAATACCAAATAATAAATTCTAAAAGAATGCCATTAGAACAATATCAAAGAACTACTTGTTGGAACAGTCTTATGTTTGGCCTGATGCACATATAGTCTGTATCAATTTGCTTTGGCTCCTGGTGTTGCACAACTGAGTGGTACTGAAAACATCGCATCACACACCAGCTGATTTGACACAGTTAAACACTGAGTGAAATCTGAGGTCACTTTACAGCAGGTTTTCTGTTGCTGAGAGAACTTTACAGCCAAATACAAATTTCAAAAGTATGTGGCTATAGCAACAATGTAATTTTAAATAAATGAGGATAGTTTTCTTCGTAAAAATTAAGAACATTCTCCACCCTGCACAGGCCCATCCACACATTCTGCAAGTATGCTGAACATGCCTATGGAAGTTATAAACACACATCCAGAATAAATATTAATTAATATAATGGTAAAAGTTTTTAAAACTGTCCTTTTCTTCTTACCTTACTTAGAGTTTGGCATTTGCTCATGGCTAGTTTTACCATCTGTTTTTCCCTCACTGCTAACTGATGCATCTACATGCTGAACTTTAGCTTTGGAAGGGCTGCCATCTCGATTAGGATCTAGTGAACATGTCTGATATGTCACAAAACTGATATTTCTTTGTAGAGGAGATTAAAAATAATTACAGAGATTCTGAATCTGCACATGAAAAAAGTTAACTAGTTATTTGTCTGCATTATTAGTTCTAAACTTTAAGAATAATTTCAAATCATTATGCAATGAAATATTTAATAGCATTAAATTAAGAAGTTTTAAATATTTTATACCTTGGTCATATATATATATATATATATATGAATTTCTTTCTGTAAAAATATAAATATTAAAAATGCAGCAGAATGCTTAGAATACATAGCCTTATGTAAAGTTAGATATATTAACCAAAAATTCACAGTGATTAAACTTAATTTGATTAAATTCAACTTGTTTCAATATACCTTCCTAGATTCAAAATGATAACCTTTCCTATTCGAAGTATGACACTGCTAATTTACATAGTTATTAAAAATAATCTTTTCATTATTTCTATTGTGGTATTTTAAAATACAGTTTACATATAAATTGCAGTAAAATTAAGTATGCTAGTTTTAATTTGAATCTCTGCTCTGTTAGAATTTAGCCATTTCATAAATAAGCAAGCAATTATACTTTCTGTCCATCTGGATAACATACAACAAGAAAGATTAAACACAGGAGAAATTTCACAAATGCTACATTCCTACAGCTTTATGAGAACCTGGTATAACAGGAACAAGTTTTCTTTCACAAGAGCTGCATCTAGACTTCAAATATTTCACCTGTCATTCTAAACTGCAAAATAAATGAGCAGAATGGAGTTCTGCTCCTCTCATCCAGGTCACCAGAATGTTGATGAGTAACTGGTAATGCAGGGACTAAAACCAATAATTACGTAAAAAGAAGCTGTAGCCAAGGAATTCTGGGAAGTACAAAGATGGAAAAAGGAAGAGGGAATATAAACCCATAAATTAAGTAAAAAATTAAATAGGTCTGTAGTTCTGTCTTTCATGGAAAAGCTTGTTCATATACAAATATTTTAACAGGAACCTTTGAAGTTCAAAACATAACTAAATGCTGTAATTACTGACCAAATCTTCTAATATGCCCTTAATCAAACTGCCCTAAGACAAAGATGGTTTATTCAAGTTAGGAAAATAAAACTTACCTTCCACTAAACACATACTTACATTCTTGCCATCTCCTCCTTATAATTGTAGCATCCATAACAACCTAAAACTAAAGTCCGCCTACGTTAACTAGTCTGTGGATAAAATGTTTACGTAAGTATTTCATGAAATACTTCTTTTAAAAAAAGATATAAAACCAGTAGTGTCAAACAGAGAGATTTAACACCCTGAATGGATATTCAAAAGGCATATACATGAATGTTTACCTATTGCAATAAAATATTTTTGGTAGAGCTAGGAAAATTAAGGTATGCGCAATCTATATAAGAATAGCTTAAACCAAAGACAGATTTGTTGTGGAAGCAATGAAACTGTCCCTGAAAAAAAAAAAAAAAAGGGATGTAATTAATTACTTCTATATTCATGAATAAGTAGCTCAACTAAACACACAGTCCTGAGTCTATAGGAAATTTGGAAGAGAAAGCTAGGTCAAAAATAGTATCAATTTGATAGTTGGGACTTTTTTTTGAACAGTTTAAAAATAAAAAGTCTATACAGATGTATTTCAGTTGAGGTTCTGAAATCTCTCTCCTCCTCTTCTATCCTCCTCTCCTTTTTTATCCTCTTCACTGGAAAACTACTTTCTATGTTAGAAAAGCTATACGGCGGTATTTACATCAGGTAGGACAGAGCAGAATTATGGCTTTCCCGTAAGTTTTTAACACGCATTTAGGCACATTATCTATATG
Organism: Tinamus guttatus; assembly: GCF_000705375.1. The sequence goes on from NW_010580036.1 coordinate 23,566, forward strand.
ACCAGATATCTACATGCATCTGATATATATATATTCTATACAGAGGCTTAAAGAGTATTAGTCACATGTCATGCTGTAGATTTGCCTCCAAACAATAGCCTGTATGCAAACAAATATCAGATTTAAGCACCTGAAAGTTCACTGAAAGCTAAATCTTTCATAATCTAGCAAAGTTCTGATCTTGTACGCAAGTGATACCTATTGATTCTTTTAATAGATGTCAAAACTAGAGGCTACAGTAGAAGGATTTTGACCTTCTACCCGCTCCTTTCCTCATTCTCCATTCAGTGGCTTTAAAATTCAGGGCACGTTGTTCTACACAAGCCTAATGCTTAACAATCTCGACAAGTTGCAGTATGCCAAATTAATAAAAAACACACTCCTTTAAGCCCTCAGGCGAAAAGCATTCATTCACTCTGGAAGAAAGCCTTCATGTTCCTATATGCCCATACCCTTTTTAATCAAAAAAGGGTATCAATATAAGCTCTCATCCTTTAAGCCTAATCATGACACTATAGCACAGGAAGAAATACGTGGTTTCCAGATGGGCAAACCCAGATGGGATTAAAAATCTAGTAGTCTGAGAGAAAACCTAGTAGTTTGAGAACACCATTATGAAACCAAGATACAGCCTACACAATCTAAGTGCAGTGACAAGAGACCTTGCTACCAAGAAACAGTCCTTAACAAGCAGGCTGTTAATAGACATTTAAATTGACGCAGAATACAAATTTAATGTATAGCATAAGAAACACTAAGCACCAGCATCAAGTTGCCATAATCCCATTGGCAAGATAAACCTCAAGGAGAATTTGTGCCAATAACCTGGCCAGATAACCAGTCATTAACATTTCTAAACACTGTTGCAATAAAATAATCATCAACAAAAAGCATTATAAAGATATCTCTGAGAATATGCTTCTAATGGTGTGACTCCACAGGAATTTAAGAACACGGCACTCCTGCAGTCCCATTACACTGTTGAAAAACCCACATTTACCTGTATATTCCCTTTGCAACGCTAAGATTTCTATTTGGTTCCTCTGTGAATTGTCACATGGTGTTAACAAAGCAGAAATTAATTAAGAAAAAGTCATAAAGATATTTTCCTATGAACAAGGAAATAAGTATTTTCCACATACACACATGCTCCTGCTGGAAACTTATTAACCATTCATATAAAGATTTTGTATTTGTACACTCCAAAGACCTATTTCTATAGACTCAGATGACATGAATATTACTCTGTACAAGAGGAAATAGGTATGATAGAGTGACTAATGGAAAATGGTGTGCAGAGTAATCTTGGAAGATAAATAAAAGGGCAAAAACCATTTGTAATGAAAGCGGAAAGCAAGATTTGTCTACTATTCGACGTAGATCTCCCAACCTTAAAAACAATTACTTTTTGTTTATTTATAAATATGCAACTTCTGGAATTCTTAAAGAAATGTACCTTTATTTCTCTTCTCCCCTCTTTCTTCTCAAATGCTAATTCAACTTGCCTAACTTGTCCTTACAGCTTTAAACTTTTGCCTTTAACATCATCAGATTCTCCTATGTCAGGATAATGTCATTTCCAGAAAATAAGAAAATACAAATCTTAGAAGTCACACTCTATCCTATGACCCTCTTTTCAGACCCAGCAAAGCTAATGATCATGGGAGAAAAAAACAACTTGCATATATAAGAAACAAAACTTGTTAAAAGTTTTATGTATGGAATCACAGAAGAATTGAGGAGTCTGGCTTTCAGCAAGGTATACACTGAACTTCGATCTAGGTGCTCATGGGCTTTGTATGTTTGGGTCTTAAAAACAAAGATTCTTCTGGCAACCTGTCCCAATGCTTGACTGTGGTCATAGTGGAAAACTTTTCTCTGTCAAGTAGGTTCTTTCAATTTATCTTTCAATTTGCCCTCTGCCATGTATGTCAGCTTTGTACTGTCTTCTCAATAAACTCCTCTGAGGTACTGCAAGGCTGGTACTGCATCTCCCCAAAGCCTCTCTTCTTGAGGCTGAACAAGCAGTTCCCTCAGGCTCTCTTCACAGGTAAGTGCTACAGGCCCCTGATCATCTGGGCAGCTCTGCCCTAGACTTGCTAAATTTGATCAGTATCTTTTCTGTCTGGGGGAGCAGAAAAAAGGACACAGAATTCTGAATATGGTCTAATCAATGTCAAGTACATTGGAATAATAACTTACCTTTATCTGTTGTCTACACTCCTATTAACGCTGCTCAGTTAGCTCTTACCCTTCATAGCTGCTAGGGCACACTAAATGTAGGATTTGACAGTTGTCCTTGTTATATTTTATTTTTAAGAATAAAGACACATGCAGAAAACAAGCATAAGATTCAGAACTGTCAGAAATGGAATTTAAAGTAACCAAGAAATACAAGAGCTATAAACATCAAAAGCAGCAATCTTTTACATATGTCACTCAGCATATCCAGCTGAACTGGCGGAGCCTGACAGCATACAACTTCAAGGTACACGGGATAAAATGCCAAATCTTTAATGAAAAATAACAAAATGCTTATGGAAGCATTGCTTCCTCCACTTTGTTAAAGACCATTTAAATACATTCAGGTAAACATTCAAAAAATGAAAGGTACCATTTCACTAAACATACTGAAAAAAAAAAATCAATAATTCCAAAGTAAAATGGATGTAAATATTCAAAGACAGAAAGGAACACTAAGAGTTTTGCAAACATTTAGGATGGGAAACAGACTCAGAAGATACATATCTTACCCAAACACGAAACTGGGAATAAAACACTTTATTCTTTTTCTCAGCCATAGAAATAGTCTACAAAGACTAACCGATATATATCATGTTCCTTCAGACTAAAAAGATCATTACTATAAAGCATCTGAAAAACAAAATATTTTTTCATTGATCCAATTCTTTAAGATAATACATGATTTTGATTTTGAAAAGCCTACTTCAGCCAATTACAGTTGTTGATTTTATTACTAGTATTTCTGTCAATTAATACAAAAGAAGTTGACAACTCAGTGCCAGCAACAGGCATACACATTATTGATGTGTAGAGTTTTATATCTATTATTAAAGTTTAAATCACGTTGCATGGCTGTAACACCAAACACAGTCATTTTCATAAAAGCTTATATAGACGCTTTAAAAAAATAGTCAAAGAATGGCTAATACATTCTCTATCTATACCACTACATCAAAAAACACCTTCATTCTAAAAACTTACAAGTATGCCAGTCTAGGCTTCGAGGTATAAGCATGCATGAACATATTAAGCAGTCCTGTTTTATAGTGGCACGTTTGACATTCATAGAGAAAAGGGAAACTGTCTTTTGATTGGTATTCAATTAACTCCTATGTTAACTAAAATTCAGGAAATTTGATGTTTATTGAAACAAGCTCTTTTATGTTTTGATGTCCAAGAAACAAATAATTAGCACTACTTAAAAAACAAATATTAAAAGAAATTGTTATTATATATTACGTATATGAATCAAGATTTTCAAAATCATCCGTTATTTTAGCTTTCACGTGTGTAGAGTTCCTAAGCACTAAAGTTATAAATATGAACACATTTAAGATGTTTCAGGTTTACCACTCAGAACTTAGAATAATAACAAAAAATAGTTTCAAAGAACAGTAGCAATAATTGTAACACATATTTAGACTAAAATGTTTTTAAACATTCTAATAGATGCTCATGTAGTTCATATTTCTCTCTCACTCTCCCTCCTCTAACAGAATAGGTGAATTGAAAGATCTGCAATTACATTACAATGATAATGATCATTAAAGTCAAAGACTCTCTCAAAGTCTCTCTCAATTTAGATAGAATGGATATCTACCCTAATCAAAAATATTCAGTGCTAAATACAATAATTTTGTCACTAAGATGAGTCATTTTGTTCCACAATAATAAAAATTCAATAAGTGTGTAATAACACCTTATTAAGTTACCTAATTTTACATTTGGAAAGTTACTGAATGCTCTACAAATGTATATATCACACAAGCCAACAGTTACAGTATTAAAACTGATCATCAAGTGCAGGTTCTGAATGTATTAAGCTGGTATTCCAAGGTCTGCCCATGAAATCTTTCCGGCTCAGGAAGATTTTATGTCTCAGTAGGCTTTTACCTCTCTCTCCTTTTTTCTCTGTCTTTTCCTTTTCCTTTCTTTTTTCCTTTTTTCCTTTTTTTCTCTCTCCTTTTCTTTATCTCTCCCTTTCTTTCCCTCCTTCTTTTTCTTTCTCTCTCTCTCCTTTGTTCTTTCCCTTTTTCTTTCTGTAAATCTTTTCTCCTCTTTCTTTTTCTTTCTCTTTTTCTTTCCCTCTTTCTTTCTTTCCCTCTCTCCCCTTTTCTCTCCCTTTCTTTCTCCCCTTTTTCTTACCCTTTCTTTGTCTTTCTTTCATTTTTCTTTTTGCCTTTCTTCTTTTTTCTTTCTTTCTTTTTCTTTTTTTAATATATTTATTTTTCTTTCTGCCTTTTCTTTTTTCTTTTACTTTTTCTTTCTTTAACGTTTTTCTTTTTATCTACGTTTCTTCCTCTTTTTCTCTTTTTCTTTTTCTTTATCTTTCCTTCTCTTTCTTCTTTCCTCTTTCCTTTATCTTTCTCTTTTTTCTTTTTCTTTTCCTTCCTTTCCTTCTCATTCATCTTTCTCTTTTTTCTTTCTCTTTTTTCTTTTCTTTCCTTTTCTCTTTCTCTTTTCTTTCTTTCTCTTTTTTCCTTTCTCTTTTCTCTTCTCTTTCTCTCTCTCCCTTTTCCCTCTTTATCTTTCCTTCTATTTCTCTTTCTCGTTTTTCTATCCTTCTTTGTTTCTCCTTTTTATTTTCTTTCCTTCTTTCTTTCCCTCACTTTTTCTTTCCTTCTCTTTCTCTCTCCTTTCCTCTTTTTCTTTCCTACACTTCCTTTTCTTCTTTCTTTCCCTCTCCCTCTTTTTTTCCTCCCCTTCCTTTCTCTCTCTCCCTCTCCCTTTTTCTTTCCTCCCCTTCCCTTCTCTCTCTCCCTCTCCCTTTTTCTTTCCTCCCCTTCCTTTCTCTCTCTCTCTTCCTCTTTCTTTCCTCCCCTTCCCTTCTCTCTCTCCCTCTTCCTCTTTCTTTCCTCCCCTTCCCTTCTCTCTCTCCCTCTTCCTCTTTCTTTCCTCCCCTTCCCTTCTCTCTCTCCCTCTCCCTCTCTTCTTTCCTCCCCATCCTCTCTCTTCCTCCCTCTTTTTCTTTCCATCTATTTCCTTCATTGTACCTCTTTTTCTTTCCTTCTCCTTCTTTCTCTCTCTTTTTCTTTCCTTTTCTTTCTTTCTCTCATTCTCTTTCTTTCCTTCTCTCTCGTTTTTCTTTCCTTCTCTTTCTTTCCTTCTCTCTTTCCTTCTTCTCTCTCTTTCTTCCCTTTTCTTTCTCTCTCCTTCCCTATTTCCTTCTCTTTCTTCTTCTCTCCCTTTTCTTTCCCTTTTCTTTCTCTCTCCCCCTTTTTTCCTTCTCTCGTTTTTCTTTTCCTTCTCTCTCGCTTTTCTTTTCCTTCTCTTTCCTTCTCTCTCCTTTTTCCTTCTTTCTCTTTCTCGTTTTTTTCTTCTCTTTCCTTCTCTTTCTCTCTTTCCTTCTCTTTCTCTCTTTCTTTCTCTCTTTCTCTTTCTCTCTTTCCTTCTCTCTTTCTCTCTTTCTTTCTCTCT
>NW_010580036.1:31956-58988 GCF_000705375.1 Tinamus guttatus
CCTTCTCCCCCCCTCCTTCTCCCCTCCCTCCTTCTCCCCTCCCTCCTTCTCCCCTCCCTCCTTCCCTGCTTCCCTCCTCCCTCCTCCTCTGCTTCTCCCCTCCCCTGCTTCTCCCCTCCCTCCTCTCCCCTTCTCTCTCTTTCCTTCTCTTTTTCTAATATGTATATTAATTCCACAGTATCCAATTATCTGTTTTCATATACAGTCCCATATCAGAAGTCAAGTTAGTTATTGTGAAGCATTATCCTGAAAATCTGACTTCCACACTTTTTATAGCATTTTCTTTGCAAGTATTCTTTCAAGTATTTTTATAAAATATTTCTACAGATGGCAAATAAAATGAAATGAATTCCCAATGACCTATAAGCTATAGACATCACTTACAGTGCTATATCTAGAAAGTTTTCTACCTTTTATAAATATATATAGAGAAACACTCACTTTTTTTTTTCTTTTAATACATTAAACAGTCTTACCATTACTGGGACATTTTATAAGTGTACTCTCTTGCTCCCAAAGCCAGTTGCCATTTTAACTAAGAAAAAGTGATTTTTTTTAAGATCAAAAATTGATTTAGCATGAGAATAGATGTTTTCAAAACACTCTGAATTTCTGTTGAGGTAGATACGTTACATTTAGTTTTGAACGTACTGTGAGTATTTTTGGGAATAAATGGACCAACAGCATTTACACCCAACAAAAGCTGTCTGCAAAGTAGACAGATAGAGATATGAAACCACAACTTACCTTGCAACATGGATTTAGACATGTTACATTACTGTATCATTAAGTAGTGGTTTTAATTAAATTAAAGCCCAAATTATTCATAACTTACAAAAAAGAACACGTAACAAGGGGGAAAAAAAGCTCACTGATTTACTGCAGTGCAAATATCTTTCATTATATAGTGAACAAAGCTTCATTTCATAAATTCTGGAGCTACTCTAAGTCAATACATCACAGTTAAACTCACTAAACTGGAGATGCTTAAACTGCTGGTGTGATGTCTGCTAGAATACTTAATAACTTTTCTCCCTTTTTCAGAAGCTCAGCGACTCTCCTTTCTCCAATCAAGTATTTCTTCTACCTGCACATAATGCAAGATGGCTCAAACTGCAGATCCTTAAGAAAGGCAGGCAACAGAAATGATTACATGACCTGTTCTGCCACTGAGAATTTGGTACAGAGATGTGGTGGGCTTGGGAGTGCATGCGGAGCACAAAAAGAAAACGAGTCACTCTTACTTAGAAAGGTTGTTAACATACTAATGTGCTACAGGACAAAGAACAAAGCTCAGCATATCAACTGCAAACTGAGGCAAGGGAGGAAGGTACAGAGAAGGAAGTTAGAATTTTTGCACTTACCAATGCCATGAACCTTCAGTGCTTTTTCAACCTTATTTAACATCCTCCTCCCAAAAGGGAGGGTGAAAGGGGAAGAAAAAGACTTAATGTTCAAAGGTAACAGTGCAAAGGTTTAACTATTAATCAAATAAATTAACAATAGCACCACAGCACTATCTGAATAGAAAAAAAACAAACAGAAAAGGTATACAAGACTTTTTCCCCCTAAGTTGCCTCTTATTTAAATCTCATTTTGCATTTATTAAACAGACATAAATTCTGAAGCAAGTATTCTGTCTGTAATAATTCAGAATACAAGACACAAGGGTGCAACATTTTTATCTGACAATATTAATGTACAAAACTAAGTTCTATCTTATTGCAATAAACACAGCAGTAAACTTACAAAACTAGCTAAACATCTGGAACCACACATTTCGGGGAAAAAAAAGAACATACATAAAATAGATTCTACATTCACAGTTTGTTGCTAAATAAATGCATAAAATCTGACAAAAGGTGAGTGATTAGGAGCCTGCTCCACTCACAACTATAGAGTTTTCCAGTCACAACTGATTTATGGCTGGGCCAATTCAGAACAGAAATAGAAGAGATTATATCTAAATTCATGCGAGTGAACAAATGCAGAAATGCAGGCCTACTCCCCCAAATATCTAACATGTTTAAAAACAACAACAAACCTGAATACCACAGTATTTAGGATTTTTGCCATCAGGAGCTGCAATTTAATCTTCCTTTTTAATAAAAAAAATCATTTAGAAACATATTACTTTTAAATTTATTTTAATTATTAAAAGTTGGTTCCTTCACACACACACACACACACACACACTTCAAACATGACAAAGCAAGCAGACTATTTATGTTTGACTCCAGGAAAAAGGCAAATATATTGATATGATATGAAATAAATTGTTAGATATTTTTGCCCTTGAATAGCATATGAAATATCCACATAAGTGTCTAACAATAAAATATTTCTGGTCTTAAAGCACCTTCTTATTATCTTCAGCAGATAAGCAGGCAAATAACACAAGTCTTAATAGAGCAAAGTCAGCTTTAGGTTCTTAAATTCTTTCCAAAGCTTTCAATGCATCTGTTGCACATACAACAAAAGCTTTTTAACTCCCAGTTGCCCACATTAGTATGACTTTTTGCATTCCAAAAAATTCCTGCATCTGTTTAGAAGGATGGTTCAGTTTTTCCATGTCCATTGAGCTTTCATGATATAATCTGTGTAAAGCAAGCTTGACAGGTATGTGCACATCCAAGGAAAATGACAGAAAAATAACAATATTTTTTAGGGAGAAGTGAGACTTTCAAAAATTTGCAATATACAAAACTACAATATGATGAAGGTGCTAAGGCAGAAAGGCTTCCCAAACATGAAAGTTCTATTCAAAAACACAACACAACACAGAGCTTACACAACAAAGAGCTACATCTTCCTACCACACCCTAACTACAAGACCATCATGCTCTTTTCACTGTATTCCAATATGGAAACTGTGTCCCAGATTCTCATATCCCCAATACAAACTTAGTTTTCAGTCTTTAATATCCAGTTCTCTGGGCCACAGCATTCCAATTCACCAAGTAGTGAAAATACCACAAACATGCAGAACCTACATGCAGGAACTTTCACCTCATCCTGAGTTTAGAAAGGACTTAAAAGCAGGAGTTTAATATAGCTGAAGACAGTACGAAGCAGGACGTTCATCCCAAGAGAATGATGAGCTTTCCAGTGAAGCCCTCCATAGTAAAAGGAAAGCCACGTAAAAACATATGCCCTAGGTTGCAAGATCACACCACAGTCCTCTCCTTACATGATACTGGAGGCCTACTAAATCTAGAAACACAGGATGAAAGAGCCTAGCAGTAGCCAAAGACCTGAACAGAGTCCCATATCTGACTGACCATTCTAATTCTGAATCCACTAGCACAAATACATGTCAGGATGGGAACAACTGTCATGACCGCAGAGGCTCAATTAGCATTAAGAGCTATAACCTAACAAACTATGCATGTTAATGGGCTTTGCATTTGGAGAACACCAGCAAGAGACTTTACGGTTAGTTGTTACTTAGGATTCTGAAGTTTCCTAACTGCCTCTCATGGTGTCTGGAAACAAAGAACTGTTAAATTTTTAAGTTCATAAGGATCTCACAAAAATAATTAGTCCAACATACGGAATGTACACCAAAGAAAGAGACAGCACTGTTCAACATTGTTGCAAGAATGTGGTGCAAGAATGTGGTTTGCTAAAAACACGGAAATTGATCTAAGTTAAAAACTGAGGTATTCGAAAAACGCTAAGACTGCCAAGCCATCAACCCAGCAGAGACGCAAGTAGATGTAAACATATCTGCAGTTTACAGCAGTATTCAGCAAGGAACAGAGTCAATACAATAACTGACGCTACCCTTATTTCATTCAAATTCAAGACAGTGATATCTTTTAACAATGGTTACAGTTGAAAATGTAGTATTTTAAACAAAGAAAATTCAAGAAGCCAGTAGCATTGGAATCTAGTTAGAAGTTAAAGCCCCTCGAAGATCCTGCTTACCTGCTAGAGCTCACATACTACACACATACCCAAAACAATGCCACTGTTTCATTTCAGCTTCCAAAATGTGACGCATTGGATCAAGAAGCTGAAAGAAGCCAAGATATCTGGGAACTACATACCCAAGCACTGCAGTAGCTAAATTAAGAAACTAAGGTTAAAAGTGGAGGAAGAATTGTAAAACACTTCCTCGTCCAAAATAAATTTTCCATACTAACCAAGGAAGGCACAATCCGTGAATACTTTGAAGGAGCCCACTACTGGCAGCAAGTTAGACGCAGATAAAAAGGGAATTCTAAGGCAAAGCTTTGACCCTAACAGTTGTAACCAATTGCTCTTACAAATAGGTTCCAATACCTAAAGGATATCAGATTTTAGCTCTTCTGTTATTTTATATTTGCAAATAGAAATCTTCTTCCTTTCAGAGGGTGAACATGGTAGGAAAATATCAATCTTAAAACAGGTTCAAAAACTTACAATAAGAAAGAGAATAATGCTTCAGTGTTAACCTTGCACAAAATTCATTCAGTCCATAATTAGTTCAAAGTTTGTTCATTCTTTTTCTACCAAAACTGCTTCGTGTTAGTTAAGATATTCACCAAAAATACCTATAGTGCAGTAGAAAGGATTTAATTGCTTCTTTATCTCAGCTTCCATATCCATATTTGGTCTTTAGATGATACGGAATGTCTAGGAAAACTAGAAAAAGATCACAAACTATTATTTTAGCTTCACAAAACATTCAATTTTTTCTTCCATTCACTTAACCGTTAGTTTTAACTTATGCCTCATCTTCAGTTCTACTAAACTTTTAAATCTCCAGACTAATAGTGGTATTTTTGAAGAACATGATTATGTTTTCAGATTGAGAGCTGAGGGCAGCATGGAAAGGTAAATGAATTATTTTCATTTTCAGAGGCAATCTCTTGGGATAAATTATTTTAAGAGATTTCCTCATGAAAGCCATACACTCTCAAATAAAACAAATTCAAATTATTTCTTTCCTAAGATTCAGATACAGATATACAAGGACAGAGCACACACAGGAACAACAGCTAGGCATACAGAGCCTCATGCGCTTATTTGTAACAATATTAAGGGCAGTTTTCTTCCACAAATACGCTCCCATTTTCAAACTATGAGGCAGGAGGGCCTAAATCAATAAACTCTCTGCAAACAGAGGCATGGAGACAGCGACTCAGCCCTGGAGCCAAGCACTGAGATGATCCAGGCAAAGACGGCCATGCCAACACTGCCTGATTGCCGCAAGGGACACAGCACTAGTGCCACCAGGACTGACACCATGGCAGCCCACCTGCTCCTGCAACTAAACCACTCCTGCACCTACAGACTTGATGCAGAGAGCACACAAGAGATACCGATGGATCACGGCACACAGGTATCTGCAGGCACCCTCCCATGCCCGAACGTGCTGCTTTCCACAGGCTCACACGGAACTACTCTTGCCATCGAAAGGGGTGCCAGCAAGCTCTCCTTCTCCTCCAAGGAGGGAATGTCAGCAGGTTACTGAACCAAGAGCAGCTCTCACGCACCTGCAGTTACGCGCCCAACAACCAGCGGCTAGAGTCGTTCTCCCCGCTCGAGAGGGGTTGTGGGCACATGGCGTGGGGAGGAAGGACGTCCTTTGACGCGCAGAACTGGGTCTCCTCAGGACAATGATGGGAGGATTGGGCCTGCGGCTTTAGCCCCCATGCCGGTGGAAGGGGATGAACCACGAAGCGGGCGCTGCGAAGCAGCAAAATCACCCGCAGACGCTTCTTACCCGCCTCCCCGGTCAGCTCGGGCGAGCTCGTGCACATGCGCGGCACTCTACCCGCCGCTGTCAGAGGTAAAGCCCGCGCTGGCGCGCAGCAACGGGACTCGGGGGTGGGGCCGCGACCCCACCTCACGCGGGCGCTGCTAGTGGCGATTGCGCGAGCCTATCTGTGTCCGTGCGGCTCCCGCATCCCTGCGTGGGACCGAGAAGGGGAGTAAGGCGTCTTGCTGCCGCTGCCGCCCGGCAGCGCCTGCGCCGGGAGCTTTGCCCGCGGGCCAGGGCCAGGTCCAAAACGTCTTTTGCCCTTTTGGGCGATGTTGGGTTTTACGCGTCCCTCCCCTGTGCACCATTCACCGCGGCTGAATCTGAAGGGCGGTTGCGCAGGGTGGTTCAGGGAGATCCGCTGCCCCGTGTCCGCCGCCGTCTGAGTCTCCAGCAGCGCAGATGTAGCGGCCCCGGCTGGTCTCTTCCTTCCGCGAGGCCAGGAGAGCCTGGCACCGCCCCGCGGTCCCTTCAGGGAAGGGTAGTCCAGCTCAGGGTTTGGTGGGAGCTGGGGATGAGCCGGCAACCTGCCGGCAAGGCGGTGAGGGCGGGGGAGGCCTCATCGCCGGCGCAGGGGGGAGGGGCGGGGTAAAAAAAAAAGGCGCTTTGTTAGAGGCAGCGCGGGGGCGTGCGCGGCCCTGGAGTGCGGTTACATGCGCAGCAGCGCGTGCAGCTGGGGCCTGGGAAACAGCACGACCGGTTTTTCATTACATCTGTCAGGGTAGCTGTTCCTGGTTTTGTATATCAGCTACAGCCTGCATGTTTGCCTTGGATCTTCTTTGCCGTTCTTCTTTGTCAAGCTAGGACCTGTTCTTTCTCACTCGAGAAAAAGGAAAGCAAGCAAAGAAATAAAGCAAGCTCAAGTTAATGGTTGAGAAATTCTGATGCACGAGAGCCTGGTAGGATTTGTATTTATGCCTGTGACAGTTTGGGTAATTGTGAATTTTGTGACACTCATTTGAAATAACGACCTGCATCCATTAGCTTTGCTTTGCACAAACTGCTGTGGATGTCCTCCATAGTTATCGGGATGGCCAGATGTCTGTGTGTTATTGTGTGTTAAAATGCATGTGTTTGTGTATAAAATTTATTGGTAGAAAAGCAGGCAATGTACCTTAATACATTAGTTTATTGATTTACTAGGCAATCCATAATAATTATTAATTTGTGTTAAAACAGTTAAAATTACTTGAGGAGGTTTAATAGATTAAACATAGTTTCCATATTGCTGTTATCTTCATACTGGCATCTAATTGTGTAATGGTTTCAAGTCTCAAGGTAGACAAGGTCAGGCCAGGAACGCTCTGAGAGATGGTGTGTGAGAAAATCAAGGAAGAAGGATAGTGTTTATTGTTCATTCTGTCATTCAAATGAAGAGTAAGCCTGTTGTTTTTGACAGGTTTTGGTCATTGCTTTCCCATGTCTTTCCTTTCTCCTGTGTTTGGGTTACATTTTCCACTATAACTTGCTATTTGCGTTTTCACTTTGCATTATAGCTTTCTCTGCATTTTCTCATGCCTAAGAAGGTATTTGGGGGCTGAAAATGTTCCCTCATGCCAATCTGAAGTGACAGGGAGGAGTGAGGAGAGGCTTGTTTGCAACTGGCTTGAGCTTTTGTGTATATATAGGTGTGCAAGCAAAATGTATATGCATAATTATGAACATAGATAAACTTTACCTATTTTTTTTTCTAAGTTACAGCCCATTCTCTTATTGTCCCTCAGAGAAATGTACCTGAAAGTAAAAATTGGCAGTTAAAGATACCGTTTGTTATTTAAAATGATAAAGACTTGTTTAAGTAAAGTGCCACTAGAAGATATTTAGGGTAAGGTACTTACTACACATATATTTGACTTGACATCTGGGAGATGTAAGAAGCTTTGTATTCCGATTTTTTTTTTTTTAATTTTACTGGGTAACTGCCTTCAGGTACCCATACAGCCCAAACTGATTATGTTTGCTGTCTGAGCATCCATTTCAACATGTGCATATTAAAATATCTGCATGGGCAAATCTTATGGAATGCTCTTTCACCCTCAAACAGACTTCCAGAAAGTGATTCCCATGCATGGTGAAACAGGAGTGAATATAAATACATGGTGGTGTTTTGCTGCAACTTCTTAGTGTTCTCTGGTATTTAGGTGTGCTTTTTTTCACCTAATTGAAAATGTTCTTCAATGTATGGAGGAAAGTAGGCTAAATAAGTGCATTAAACTGTTTGAGCAGTTCAAGGTTTTATGCATCCTACTTGTAATCCTGAATTCTTCATGGAATGGACACCAGTACAGTGTTTATCCAGGGAAAAAGTGATCAAGAATGTGTATAGAGAAAAGGAAATTATTGGTTCTTGTAGTGCGACCTGCATTTCTGCTCTTAAGTGTAATGCCGCATTAAATGTAATAAGACATAAGCCTTAGAGCTTATGACTGGGGACCTCAGATGCTACCACAGTAAAACTAATAGTGATAGATGATAGTGTGGTATAAAAGCAATACTTAGAGTTTTGGTATGGTTCCAACCATGATATACAAGCTTTCATCCTAATATACAGGGTTTGGCAATGCCTTAAATATATATTATTTGATTTATGTAGCTATCAGTTCCAACTCTGCTAGTCTGTATAGCCAAATATTTACATCCTTGGAATCCAGAAATTTAGATGTTACTGAACGTAGAAAAGTCTACAGAGTTACCAAAAATCCTTCATTTTGTTAATTCAAGCGCTTTTTTATACATGAGTATGTCATGATTTTTAGACTGAGGTTTTTTGTCTCTTCAGAATCAGAGATTTTGAACCTAGAAACTAAATTCTAGTGGAAGGCAATGTTAACCCTTTCTGATCCTGCTTCCCAGGATCATATGGTGTTGGACCTTAGGACTTTGCTGGTGACAGTGATGCTTTTCCTTCTTTGTCTCTGCAAACCTAAGCTTAAGACAGGCTGAATAATCACTATTTGGTCCAAATATTTTAAGCAGCTATCTAAAGCAGCTAAATGGATTGGAATGGTATAGTAAATCCAAATTAAGACAGGCTCTATTTCATTGCAGGTCTTTCACACTTCCGGAAATTTCTTGAAATTTAATTATCTTTGAGGTAACTACTTTACTCTGAAATTTCAGCTTGCTGGGTGCAACAATTTATTGTGGGTGGGGAGACATAAGCAAATGGAGAATATGGTCACTGAGCCTTATTTGCTCAATAGTCCCTTTCATTTCTATTACTGTAGTAGACATTTTTTCTTCCATTGCTCTTCTGGCAAGCCAAAGCTTTTAACTGTATGCTATATTCCTTTAAACTAAGACCATTATTAATTTATTTTCACTTTGTTTCAGTTTTGCTATTGTAAGTTATGTTTTACTGACTTGTCTATTCCTTGAGTACACTTCCTAGACTTTGTTTGATAGATGGGTTCATCTATCTATATATATATAAATTTGGGACATTCTTGTTATTGTGTGAAAGATGTTTTCTTATTTTGAGATTTCTTTTTATAGTCCATTCATAAGTTTTCTTTGTGATTGTAAGTATTTGCCTTCACTGGAATAGGCTAAGAATAACTGTATCAAGACATACGGAGTAGAGGAATTGCAAAAGATGGTACAAAGTGAACTAAGATTAGTGCACTGAAGTGGAGGAAAAAAATATTTGGTCTGAAAAAGATGACTCAGTATCTTTCACCATAAGATTTCTTTCTTCAAGTAGTGCTATAAGGGAAGATGTGGGCAAAATACTAGAAAATTCTTTTTTGAAAGAGGCCCTAGACTGTAAGGAAGATCAACCAATCTTAATAAAAATATATAGATGTTCCACTTCTGATCCTTTTATTAAAATGAGATGAAATACGAACTAAGACTTCCCCCCCCACACTAGTTTACTACCCAGGTGTTTCTGCACAAAACTTTAAAGTAATTGTGGCCACACAGCTGTGGTGGGAGTGAATAAGATAGATAAGAGAAAAAAGCTACTTTTTTTCTTCTTTTTCAATACAGTCATATGTTAATTATTCAAGGAAACATTGTGTGGGAGGGGGTTGGTTTGTTTGTTTTGCTATGGGTAAGAATTGCCAGATATCTTATTCTGTATGTAAGCACTAGGCTTGAGAAGAGAGGCAGTAGTTAACATGGCATTCTATGTTGGTAATTGATTATTGCAAGTGATCGGCAGTGAAGCACAAAGAAGAGCGAGAGAGGATGACAGATGTGCAGAGTGAGAGTAGTAAAAACCTAGAAACCTTCGCAAAGAAGTTAGTTTCTGTATTTAATCCACATTTTTCTGCCCAACCTTGCCTCTTCTCTGCATCATAATTCTGGTCAAGGTCTTGCCTGTTATTGGATGTCAGTCAAGGAGGGCTAAACACAGGGAAGAATCAAACCAACAGATGTCTTTAAAAAGGAGATCTTGTCATTTGTTCTATAACTTTCAAATATTACAGAAAAGAGATATAGCTGCCCTCAGTTAACAAGGACAGGATGAAAGATACAGAGAAAGTCTGAAAGAGGGTCTTTTTGTAGCAAAGAAAGCACATACTTACTAGACTTCAGCCTGAAGCTCTTCGTTCTATAATTCATTGTTTTGAAAATTCACACAGTGTAATAAATAGGGAAAAAAGTTGGGGTTTTTTTCTATAAATTAAAAGCTAAGTAATTGGTGTCAAGGCACATAATGGGACAATTGTAACATAGGCAGGAGGCTTATCCTCATCATATACTACTTACATAGCAACATAGCCAATACAAAGCAGCATATAATTATAATACACATAATGTGGATGAAATCAGAGGTTTAGATGTTGTGTACTGAAGTGCTATGTTTAGGGATTGCTTGCGAAACAAAATTTCTTGATATTGTAACCCATTCATATCTGCTTTTTGTTTTCAACATTGTTTTCATAGGAATTTTGACTTCTTGGAGACACAATAGAAAATGCAAAACGAAACAATAAAGCCTGCTAAATACTTCTCAGAAGTGGAGAAGAGTGTGCTGCTTGCATTAGTTGAAAAGTACAAATATGTCCTTGAATGTAAAAAGAGTGATGCAAGAACTATTGCTCTCAAACAGCGTACTTGGCAAGCTCTAGCTCATGAATATAATTCACAGCCCAGTGTATCATTACGAGACTTTAAACAGCTAAAGAAATGTTGGGAAAATATCAAGGCACGGACAAAAAAGATAATGGCACATGAAAGACGGGAGAAGGTAAAAAGAAGTATTAGTCCACTTATAAATAGAGCAAATGTACTTTTTGCAAAGCCCACCAGAAGATTCTGAGTATCAGCCTGATGCTTCTAGTCAAGGTATAAATGTTACTGTAACTATGCAAGTAGTACTGTTTTGTATGTAGTTTTGGTAGTGACTTTCTCAACAGTATAAATCCTTTCACTTAGCTGTGACTGCTGGCTACAGAAAGGTAGCCAAAATTTTCAGAACTATGCTGTTACAAGACAATATTTATTTCCCCAGGCTCTCAAGAGTTAAACCGAGTCAGCTTTCAACAACTGAGTCAACTGCCACTTTGTGACAAGTGTTTCAATAGCCATCATGCTAGCTTCCTCAGAGCAGGAGCAAAGGATATATTGATCCTTTGCAAAGTATTGTTTTGTTGGGAAAAGGTCTGAGTATTAAAAAAATAAAATAAAAGGAGCGGGGTTGGGGGACAAACTCTTTGCTGCACCAGCAGCAAATTGTTACATGGTTTTCTAATGCAAGTGTTTCCTGATGCAGGAGTTTCCAGCAAGTTTTCCCTACTTTTTTTTTTCAGGAGGGACTAAAATGAATGTGTAAACTTATATTTCACATTTGAATCCATATTGGAGAATGAGCTTTCAAAAAGATTAAGCAATATGTGCTTTGTTTGCCAAGCATATGCAGACATGATAATCCAAGACTATATGGGATGGTGGCTGGTTGCAAACTTTATGCCAGAACCTGCTCAAAATAAGCTATTTTTAAGCTATTTTTTTTCCTAAAGATGAACATTTATGGCATGTACAGGATTGATAAGGAAAGAAGTCATAGTTCTAGAAAAGAAGACATAATTCTCACCAGAGACATAGCTCTTTCATAAAATTTTTGCTACATATATAAAATTTTGTTACATACACCTTTGACTTAGACAGTTCAGCTTAAAGTTCAGCTGTAAGCTCAAGCCTCTAAATTTAGGTGCCCACATATGCATGTAAATGCCTATGTCCACTTTAAGATTCTGAGTTTCCATTCTATCACAGAGCCTGAAGTGGTTCAATTCACCCTGAACTAGGCCACTATACTCATAAGATACTGTAACATAACAGCATTCTGTAGTGTCTCCTGTATTATGGTGCAAAAGAACAAAGTTTAGATGTATATACCGATAACTACATTTATAATTACAAGTTTTTGTTACTTGAGGGGAAGAAGAAGAAGGAATAATAATTTTCTGTTGTGTTTTACAGAATCATTTGTGATCTCAAACAGAGAACTCTGTGATGAGGAGAAAGAGTTGGTACATTTTCCAGTATGTGAAGGTACCTCCCAACCTGAGCCATCATGTTCTGATGTCAGAATTGCAGCAGATAAGAACTACAGAAGTAAAGCATCTCAGGAAAGCATTCTGAAAAAAATGCATGAGGAAGAGCATCATCAGCAAATGTCAATTTTGCAATTGCAGTTAATCCAAATGAATGAAGTTCATGTGGCAAAAATACAGCAAATAGAAAGAGAGTGTGAGATGGCTGAAGAGGAGCACAGGATAAAAATGGAAGTGCTAAATAAAAAGAAAATGTACTGGGAGAGAAAATTGCAGACCATCACAAAAGAATGGCCTGTATCATCCTTTAACAGACCTTTTCCTAATTCACCATAAAATATAATGTACTCAGATTTGCTCTCTGTCTCTTTTTAAGAAATGTGCATCAAAAAAAAAAGAGAATGTGTAGTGACCCTTAACAATTAGGGAAACAATTGTATAGTCTATGAAGGGGAAAACCATATTGTTCGTTTTTAAATAAATGCTGACTTGTTTAACTTTTAGGTATGCACTGTATTCTAAAAGATGGATGCCTTTTTCCTCTTTGCCTTTCACCTTCTAGTATCTTCTAAAAGGAAGATACTGTCTCAGACCATAAATTTGAGTTTCTTTAAAAAAAAAAAAAAAAAAAAAACGAAAAAACAATAATAACCCCACACTAGTAAACATCAGGTTAAAGAGTGTGTTTTATTCCTACATCTTCTCCCTGACATTTCCTGAATGAAGGGAAAGGTTGGAGTTTCTCTTGCTGCTAACGGAAAAGATACTTGACAGGCATTGACTGTATTATTTTGCTGGGACATAGAAAAAAAATCACAGAATGGTTAAGGTTGGAAGGGACCCCCTTGCACAAGCAGGGACAGAGAGAGCATGTTGCACAGCATTGCCTGGTTTATATATTTAATAATGTAAGTTTCAGAGAAGTTATGAAAATGAAAGAAATAGCAAAGGGTGAAAGGACTGCTGTAATAGTTAAATCCTTTGCTTGTGGTGAACAGCGGTAATGTTTTCCAGGCAGCTGCCTGACTGACCTTGTAGCTGTTTGAGCGCTGGTCTTTAAGAAATTGTAAAGAAGATGACCTGTTCCTCAGAAGTCACTGTATTTACTCTCTTCTCCAGGCCCATCTTATATTTAATAAGAATACCAAAATAGGAGAGATGCACATAGGCTGTTTTCTGGAGCCATTCTAGAAGAGCTTTTGACTGATTAACAAATCTTTTAAAATGTAGTGAGCCATTCAGTCCATTAGCAAACTCCCTCTACCTCTCCATGCAAAACTTGAGTGCTCAAGAGTTAATTAGTGTATTTCAGTCACTCTCTAATCAGAACAAAAAAAAGACCCTGGGACTTACCCCTCTTTTCCTTCACATAACAAGTTGCTTAGAGGCTTAGAGGCAAGAGGCTAAAGGGGATCATTTCTGTATTTGGAGGGTGTTCTGTCCTGTCTTGTCCAATCCTGTCCATCATCTTGATGTGTTTCCTGTCTTTGCTGTCCATGCAGGGTGATGGTGATCATTTATATGAAAGCTTTCATATGAAGGTCCTCACAGTTACTATAATAGCAGATACACTTAAAAAAAACACCCATACACACACACACAGATAATCCCTCCCAAAGAAATGTGTTAATCTAAAAGGGTAAGGCTTAGGGAAATAAGCAATAGAAAACTTAGCAAAGTTTCTGAAGAGCTTATTGCTGTTTTGCTGGGAAAATGCAAACATCATTTGAAGAAGTGAGGAAAAAAAAGCCACAGAAATGTATTTTTTTTCCCATGAAAATGACCATTATCTTCAATACAGTATTTTCGGATCATCATTAACAACTGAAAGCCTCTACAGCTAGCACCAAATTAGAGTATGTTAAAAAATATACTGTTCTTCCTAGCTATGCTCCCTCTTTTCTGTGAATACTCTTTCTGATGGAATTTCTTTTGTTTTCTCAAACGGCTGTCTTTTTTGGTGATTAACCTTTGCAGTCATTCATATTCATGGTAGTACTCACTCTACTTAACATTGTGGTACAATATTGCTCCTTTCAACATGCTCATATAGCATGCACAAGGAGAGTGACTTAGGGCAACTTATTTTACATGACAGAATAAAAATATATATTTTTGCAGAGTTTCTGCAGCATTAAAAATAGGCCAGGTACAAAATCTGAAGTCAGATCTGTTTGGCAACAAACTAACTTAGTTTTCTTTTAATCTGGCCATATGAATGGAACATATCGAAAAGATATAATTATAGACATAGACATGATTTTCTGCTGAGAGGAACCAATACTGGAAGGCAGGACAATAATGGTAAAGGTAAAGAGAAGAAATAAATAGAAGTTAAGACCTTTTTGCTCGGAGGTTGCATTCTGTGTATGGAGAATTAATCAGTTGTTTGAGTGGAAATGACAATTGTTCAAGCATCATCCAGGAGTAGGATAGGATAGGAAAGACCAATGAGATTCTCTTAAAAATAGCAGGATATCCTCCAATAAAGTTACTAAGTAATTTGAAACTACAAAATTGAAAGTGTGTGCATGTTAAGTGTAGAAAGCTAATGAAGGGAAACAATTTGAGCACTATGAAAAAAGCAAGAATGGAGAGACAATCCAGGTCTAGATAGCCCTGTGAGAAACTTAAAATAATCCAGGGAGAATATCATAATATTTGAGATAAATGTGGTCTTGATTCCTGAAAGTTATACTATTGATCATGAAAGATTGTTTTATTTTTGTATTTTAAAAAAATGCATGTTTTAGACTGAACTTAGTGGACAATGCGTTACATTTTGGTATGTATATTCATTCATGTAGAGAATCGCTTATGTTAATTCTAAATCCAAAATGTTTAGTTGTTAGACTGAATAGGAGAACTATTTAATGCAGTCTCTATTTAAAAGAAAGAGCACAGAAGAAAAAGATTAGAAAGAACCAGGATGAAGATAGGAAGGAATGATTATACCTACATACAGGAAGTGTTAGGAGTGTCACACCTAACTAAAATGATGCAAAAGGTTTTTGTGGTGATGTATAAAGCTGACAGATGCTGCAGGCTTCTGTTTTCCCATCTTGTTGCTTGTAAAATTGTTTAATAGACATAGAGAAGGATACAGTACAAGATCAACATGATGAAGTAATATGTCTCCTTGCCAGCCTTTGGCTTCTCCCTTTGGTTTTATGAAGTGATTAAAAGACCAGTCTTCAAAAATGGCAAGAAGGAGGCTCCAGGCAACTACAGGCCAGTCGGCCTCACCTCTATCCCTGGAAAAGTGATGGAACACCTCATCCTGGCTGTTGTCTCTAAGCATGTGGAGAACAAGAAGGTGCTCAGGAGTAGTCAGTATGCATTCACCAAGGGGAAATCATGCTTAGCTAACCCAATGGCCGATGGCCTTCTATGATAGAATGACTGGCTGGGTAGATGAGGGGGGAGTGGTGGATATCATTTATCTTGACTTGAGCAAGGCTTTTGACACTGTCTCTCACAGCATCCTCTTGGGCAATCTCTGGAAGTGTGGGATAGATGAATGGACAGTGAGGTGGATTGAGAACTGACTGAGGGTGGTGACCAGCAGCGCAGAGTCTAGTTGGAGGCCTATAGCTAGCGGTGTCCCCCAGGGGTTAGTTCTCAGTCCAGTCCTGTTCAATTTATTCATCAATGACCTGGATGAAGGCACAGAGTGCCCCCTCAGCAAGTTTGCTGATAATACCAAACTGGGAGAAGTGGCTGCGCAGCCATCCAGAGGGACCTGGACAGACTGGTTCAACAGACAACTGGTTCAACAAGGGCAAGTGCAGATCCCACACCTGGGAAGGAATAACCCCATGCATCAGTACAGGCTGGGGACTGACCTGGAGAGCAGCTCTGCAGAGAAGGACCTGGATGTCATGGTGGACAACAAATTGACCATGAGGCAGCAGTGTGCCCTCGTGGCCAAGAAGGCCAATGGGATCCTGGGGTGCATTAAGGAGAGCGTCTCCAGCAGGTCGAGGGAGGTGATCCTGCCCCTCTACTCAGCCCTGGTGAGGCCACATCTGGAGTACTGTGTGCAGCTCTGGGCTTCCCAGTAGAAGAGGAACATGGAACTTCTAGAGAGGGTCCAGTGCAGGGCTACAAGGATGATCAGGGACTTGGAGCATCTGCCCTACGAGGAAAGGCTGGGAGAGCTGGGCCTGATCAGCCTGGAGAAGAGAAGGCTCAGAGGGGACCTGATCAACATATATAAATACCTTAAAGGAGGGAGTGAGCAGGATCGGGCCACCTCTTTTCGGTGGTGGCCAGCGATAGGACAAGAGGAAATGACCACAAACTGAAGCACCAAAAGTTCCACGAGAACTTAAGGAAAAATTTCTTGACAGAGAAGATGACAGAGCACTGAAACAGGTTGCCAAGAGAGGTTCTGGAATTTCCTTCTCTGGAGATATTCAAACCCACTTGGATGCAATCCTGTGCCACATGCTCTAGGTGACCCTGCGTGTGCAGAGGGGTTGGACTAAATGACCTCTAGCGATCCTTTCTATGATTCTGTGACAAATTGGACGTAATGTTAAAAAATATTTGCAAAGACAAAAAAAAAAAAATCTGGGATTGCTTTCCAAGTGAGTCAAAAGTGAAGACAGCTCATAGCCGTCCTAAGAGATGATCCTGTCATATATGTCAAATGCTTGCCTTCCACAGTCTTTGCCCTCCCTGATTACTTTTTTCATTGAGAAACTGGACACATCCCTCATATCAGTCATAGCTCCAGGTGCCTGGCGGTAAGAGAAGTAACTATGTCATCAGGCCTTCCACTTTACTGAACTAAAGTTGGACAGTTTTCTGAGACCTGCAATGCAATCCAGGTATGCATGCTACACACGGAGGAAAGATAAGAAATCTGTCCAGCATATTCAAATGCAGTGGACTAACAAGGAACTAACTAACAAGGAAAGAATAAGAAAAGAACACCTGCTGAATGTCATTGGGTTATAAGATTATTCTGCTTATAAGATAGTGTGGATGTATCTCACTGGATGGCCAGTTTAACAGCAAGAATCATGTTTTATGTTTGACAAGTGTAATTCATCCCGATCCAGATTTTCCAATCTGTTAGAGCTGCAGAACAAAAATGAAAGTGAATTTTTAGCAATCAGAATAGCTAGAAATAATCTCTTGATTTTCTGATGAAGAGCTGTCTATTCTACAGTCTAGGGAAATAACTTTTGAATGTAACAGAAATAAGACAGATTTTTAGAGAATACTTTTTGTTGACAGGTACTGTTTTTTCTTTGTTAATCAGTTGAGCTGCACAATAGCGTACTTCAATTTCCACCTAATTAATCAAATTTGTTTTTCAAGAGAGTAGTATAAGGTTTGCATTTATTAGAATTTGAGAGTGGTAGTTTTCCACTCTCACAGATGAGTTTTCTTCTCACATATAAGGAGCTATTTGTGGATGGTCCTGAATGTGGTAATGCTACATTATATACTGATTTAGTGATAATTTATATAGCACTAACAAGGTGAAATATAAGCTCACCAAGCTCTGTGCATTGTTTGGTCATGTACAAAACCCTTTCATTTTCTTAGAATTATGTCATGAAATGAAATACTAAAACAGAAATGACCGGTTGAATCAACCGTGTAAATTCCTCCTATTCAATTCCGCCTTGCAGTATAATGCAGGGGAAAAATATCCTCCTTTAGTTCAGTTTTGGAGTTCTGAACATTTGACCTGTACCTCTCACTGAAGTTCTGTTTAAAATTGGATTGTACTGTTGGATATCTGTGTATTCCCACAGAGCTGTCCTTCAGCCAAGGACAGTTGGCTGTCCTTGGCTTTTTAGCTTTTGAATATCAAGCCTATGGACTGTAAGAAATCTGAATTGACACACATGATGCATTCCTCTGTATGCAAAACATCTTGTAAATGGTGCCATATCTCAAGACTCTGGAAAGTACATATTAGGTGTGTGATATGATAGGTTTGGTATTTAAATCAGAGCTGAAAGTGAGCTTATCACTGTAAGTGATAAGTTATCACTGTAAGTTATCACTGATGACCTAAAACAGAATTTCAGACTGTTTGAAAAAATCATATTGTCCAATCCAATATATTTTAGCTCCTATTTTCTATTTAAAATGAGGTGTAATGAAAAGTCCTTGTCAAATAAAGTAACAACAGTTTCCAAAATGCATTTGTTTTGATCTTGTGCTCAATCTGTTAATAGAAATGGTCAGGAGAAAAGCAGTTCAGTATACCCATCAAAGTGAAAATTCACCTGAGATAATTAGAAGAGAGGCCACAAGATAACCCAAGGAGCGGAAAACAATCTTTACACTGTCACTCTTTGTCTGCACTTGAAGAAAAATCAGGAAAAAGAAAAGAAAAGAAAAGAAAAGAAAAGAAAAGAAAAGAAAAGAAAAGAAAAGAAAAGAAAAGAAAAGAAAAGAAAAGAAAAGAAAAGAAAAGAAAAGAGAAAAGAGAAAAGAAAAGAGAAAAGAAAAGAAAAGAAAAGAGAAAAGAAAAGAAAAGAAAAGAAAAGAAAAGAAAAGAAAAGAAAAGAAAAGAAAAGAAAAGAAAAGAAAAGAAAAGAAAAGAAAAGGAAAAACCAGCATTAAATCAGCGACCTGGTTGATTGTGTCCTACATATGCTCTTATGTCTGTTTCTTAAAGATAGCTACTGTATGGTAGCCATTTGTTCCTTGGTCTTTTTTATGCCATTAAAGTGAGCTTTGGGTTTGTTTGAGCAGAACCTTACGCACATCTTCTGCACTTAACTTAGACTCCAGACTGCCACCTAGCCCCAGATATCCCAATGGCAAAACCTTCACTTTCATTCAGACACCTGATGAATCAGGTACTGGCATTCTTGGTCTGATTCTTTAGCTGCTCTTCACCGCTTGCATCACATCAACTCCCTTAAAATCCCTCTTTTCTTTTAAAACTTTTATTCACAGACTTGGCACATGAAAATCTATTTTGCATCTACTGGGGTAGCCTCAACCCACCACTCTAAGAGCTGATCTACCACCACCACGTCTAGAGCCTGCCCCAGGTAGGAGTGTGTTTGCTAGATTCGTTTTGCTATCAGGAAATCTTCAGCAGATCTGATTTGGGTTGGTTTTTATTATTTAGTTTAGTTTAGTTTATAGTTTAGTTTAGTTTATTTATTACCTAGCCACATCTATGGAGTATTTATATGCCCAGTGCAGAAAGTATCTTCTTGTGTATTTTCCCATGACTTCTTCTAAAATCCTGACAGCTCTGGTGTGAGCTGTTATTCCTCAATGCCAAGGAGTTTGTGAGTCTAGTCTCATCTATCTATCTAGTCAATCTAGTCAATGATCTAGTCTCTATACCCAATACTAGATTTTTCCTGCACATTTTAATCTTATACTGATCTTATACTTTCAGAAAAGTGATGTAAAAAATCCTAAGTATTTGAGGATCATAATCCATCAAAAAGAAGTATTTCTCAGATGTTTGTCTAATTGAGAGGTAAGTATTGAGGTAAACCCCCAGGCTGTAGCACCATTTTGTGAGATCTTTCTTATAGTTCTCATCTCAGATTATTTTACAGATTGGCATGGCACACAACGCACTGTCTATGTATCTTGCAAAAAGATTGGAAGGAAAACTTGTCCAGCTCTACCTGAACTAAGGACAGAACATGACAGTTGGTTTAAACACAATGTTCTAAGATACTGGTGTGACTGCTTGTCCCTGATCTTGATTCCAATATTTTTTTTCTCTTCCCATGGAAGCAGGGGAGAAACGACATGCTCCACACATTGCTCATGTTTCTGTACATTATAAAGACTAAATCAGGCATGCTTGGATAAGTGTCACTCATTGGGTCCCATCACACTGCGGGTGAGAACTGAGCAGCAACTTTCAGTGCTCAAATGGCAAGATGTTGCTCTAGTGGGATAATGATGATGGAATTAAAATCCTCTTCACATTTTAACTAACAACAGATATTTTGCAGAACTGTTGGGTGTGCGTGAGCATGAAGAAGAAGTTTTGTTTTTTCTTTAGCCTTGTACCACTTGAAGATGAAGAAGTTTTCTTGTAACAAAGTTTGGGTGTGAAAACGAGCTTTAATTTGTTGCTGGCTTGTGACTCTGGTGTTCTTTTTGCAGGTGTGTCAATCTTGGTGTCTCAGGAGTCAACGTGTTGTGGATTTTTGGAGAGTGATGAGCAGGGCCACAGCTCAGCAGAGTAATGATCCCTCTTTGTGAACAAAAAGGACTGAGCAGCATTGTTCCACTTTTGCCTCGGACATGGACTGTGAAATAGCATAATTTAAACTCTACTTTATGGAGCGAGGGGAAATAGTTATAAACGCCTGTACAGTTTGTTAGCTAGACACCGTTTAAAATATTTCATTGCTTTTTCACTGTTTAAATGAATTGAAATAGGAACTCCAGGCAGGTTTTTCTCTTTGGCTCCACCCTATTTCACCCATGCCCCCCGCCTCTTGCTGTTTTGCTTGCATTTCTCCTGCAATGCCCTCACCGATCTAAAGAGCTTCCTTGGGCCTATCCTGGGACCTACAGCTGGCGTCCTGGCAGGACTCAGCAAAGGGAACCTCCACCACACTGAGGAAAATAACAGTGTCCGCCACAAGCTAGAGGAGCACCAGCAACCAATCAAAGAGCGGCACGTAGAGCAGGCACCTGCACGTTACCGTGGAGCTGGCAAAGAGGGACAGGTCCCACTTGGCCAGCTGCTCTTTCACTTGCCCTTTTCTGCACAAAAAAAACACACTTGGGGCTTCTGCTTGGAGTCAAGGCCACTTGCCCATGGGGACAAAAGTGGCCATGTTCCACCAGCATGTGAGCTTCACCTGTTGTCCCTGCTTGCTTCTCGTCTACATTATTTGATGTGCTTTGGCTGCTGGATGAGATTCTTGCTGCATGTGTGAAAACACTATCCTTGCATTACTGCCCATTAGCTTCTCAGTGCTATCTGCATGCCCGGCATAGATGGGGATGTTCCCCAAGCTTTTTTAACTCTTCCATCATCACCCTCTCCCCTCCCAGGCCACAGCAGATGCCTAAGCACCCATGCAGGCCCTTTTCCCTGCTGACTCAGCAGGTGGAAGATTGTCATGGAACAGGTGGTGGTGAGGGTGAGTGACACAAAGCACTTGTGAAAGAAATAGTAATAGGTTTTATTGATATGGACAATGGTATCATGAGATTCTATCACAAAGTAACTTTTTATTTACTGCATGGAGGTTCAAGATATACACAGAATTACTAAGGACACCCTCTTGTTGGTTCACAAGGTTCAGATTGGACCCCCTTGCTTTCCAAAATCCTTCTGAGAGGAGTTTGGGTGTGGCAGGATCCAGTTATTCTCCTAGAGCTGGCCGATGATTTACGACTAAAGGATTTTGTGCACAGTTACATCAGTAAAGTTTACAAGTTCAAAAAGAGAGAGAGAACACACTTCAGAAAAGGCTGTTGGCCAGTGTATGCACAATTAGCTTTATCTCCCCATCAGGATGCAGCCATCAGGACTGTTATTGATAGTTAATATCTGAGTAGGGTAGAAAATCTGGGAGGCAACTACCAGGATCAGATAATGTCACTGGTGGTTAACACCTGAATAGGGCTACCTGTGCAAAGTCAGGCTGAACTGGGGAATGAGCACATATGTCACAAAGATGGGGTGTTGTTTTGCCAGTTGATGGTGGGGGCAGTGACAGAAAGAATCAGACACCAGTGGAAAGAACAGAATTGTTTTACCATTAATATTAAATAATACAGAAATGAAATGACACAATTAACAAAAAAATAAGCTTAATACATGTTTGGTTTTAGCAACAGAAGAAATAGGCAAGGTAATGCACCTAACCATTACTATACCAGAAAGATACATCAGATATAAGATACATCATGTATCTTTAAGAAAAAAATACATCACCCATTGCCTAAATACCTTACCATCATCCAGGTCTGCAATTGCTGGAGACACCCTGTTGCAGTGAGGATTTGGAGAACATTTCCAGCCATTGGAAGGTCTTATGCAATGCATCCACCTGCAAGTGAGGTTTCCAAAGTCGCAGCAAGAGGGTCCAGTGTTTATAGAGCCAAATCAGTAAATCATGTTCACTTGCATTATCTTTGTGAACGGTAACATCTGGTGTGGCATGCTTTCCCTATTATCTGGGACTGGGACTTGGCAAGAACACAGGAGTCGAACAGGAGTGTTCCCTTCAAAGTGAAAATCACTTGTACAAGAGCCTACAAAAGCTACAGTTTAATAACGTTATGTGCAGGTTAGCATAAACAGTTTTACAGGCAAAGTTTGTGTACCTCTACAAAGGCAGTGACATGTTCATCTGTAAGTCAACCTCGACTCAGGCCTGTTGTTCAAGCCCTGGCACTTCAGGTGTGTGGCTGGGATCACCTCCTGTGCTGTTTAGAATACTTAACTGATCTTCCTGGGGGTAGGGGACCCCAACAGTCAAAGCAGGTGCCTATATCTGTATCAAGAGAGGAGATTTCATTTCCCACACTACTTGGAGTGTACCTCCAAGGAAGTCCTTTCTCAGGCTTCTTGTCAGTGTGCTTGGGTAGGTCTTACTACAAACAGGGCTTGCGACTCACTGGCCTGGGAGTTTGTGAAGGACAGCCTTAGGGCTCTGTGGCAGGAGGAGTTGGCCTTCTGCTCTCTCTTCTCCCTTCCTCTCTTTTTCTCTTAAGGCTTTTCTCTGCCAGGCAAGGGCAACTGCTGTGAGCTGAGCATGCACCCTTAGACTTGGCCAAGAATCTCCAAGGACATCTTGGAAGGAAAGGGGCCTGTCTTGACAGTTGCTGCTTCCCTCCTGGCCTGTGCTACAGCTGTCAGGACCATCACATTCTCCAGCAGAGCCGTACCCTTAGCCAGAGCTCTAGTGCTTCAAACACAGAGCCAGGCACTAACAAAGCATTTATAGGGTGCTAGTGTGTCATGTATCCCATAGCCTTTGATTGCTTTGAGGCACAGCTCTTCCAGAGTCACTGTCATGGCTTGCACATTACGGGGCTCGGCCTTTCTATGCACGTGACCACAGATATAGGCCAGTGCCTCCTGCCCCTCTGTGCAGGGCTTCCCTGCTCCATTGTGTCGTAGATGCTCAGGGCTTCCACCTTCCTCAGTCATAGGCTCGCCCAATGCTTCATCATCAGACAAGCCTCTGAAAAGTGCCTTTGACCAGGGACCTCTTATCGCTTACCCACTTCATTGAGACTCATGGTGTGAAAAAAAGGGTACACAACCCTCAAGTCCTGATCCTGCACCACACATGCCATAATACTCCTGCTTGGTGCATGCAGCTTGCGGATGGGGAGCAGGAAAGCAAGCGCTGCCTCTGTAGTGCCTCGAGGCTCTGCTCCTTTGTTGGCCTTAATTCTCCTGAAGTGCTTACCTAGGCAGCAAAGTCTTCAGGAGCACTGGTCATGTTGCCACAGAGGACACTCTCACTGCAGTATGTTCCAGGGTAACAGCATGTGGAAGGATTGCTTTTGGCAGTTTGATGAAGACATGATGCAGATTCCTAAAGAAGGATGAGCAGTGTCCTGGCTGATTTTCAGTCTGAAAGAGCAGTCATGCACCCCGTGCACGTGGCCAAGGGAAACTGAAGGGTGCATGTGGTTCCCGGCCACCTGAGTTGTCCTACCTCAAGCATAACCTCATGGAATGAAGCAACAAAGCTGTGCTCCTGCTCCTTTCTTCCAAACCTTCTCCTTTGTGGCCAAATCCTGCTTCCCAGCTCTGCTCCTTCTCTAGCACATACGCTATACATGTTCTCTCTTCTCCCAAGAAACACACTCAATGTGAGTGCCTAATGTTGAATAACAGCTGCAAATCTCCACTCCTATCCCAGCGCACCAGAGATGGACCTCCGCTTCTTGTGCATAGTGCTCATTCGTTCATTAGGCTATGCACAAACACCAGACCTCCGCTCCTCCATTCTTCATGAAGCATGTGGACGAACGTTCCCTCTTTCAAGGGGAAAAGCACACCATGGTCTTTCTATTACATCCTAGAAGGCTGTGCCACGTCCGGTGAGCTAGGATATGAGTGAAGGGTAGTAGCTACTATTCAACAGAAGGCACCAACATTGCTTTTGTGTTTCTTGGGAGAAGAGAAAACATGTATAGCGTGTGTGCTGGAGAAGGCACAGATCGGTGCACCCGCCATTCAGGCGTTTGGTCAAATGTGTGCACTCCATGAGGAGAGAACGTCTGCATCATACGCCCTCAGGAAGAAGCCCAAATGTGTGTTGCATGACCTGCCGCAAGGGCACAAGTCTGCAGGCTGGAAAAGCAGGGCACTTGTGTGGGGTGCCCCCTGCAGAATGAACAATGCTCCATGAACACTAGTTTGCTTAGGAAGCAGGCTTCTGGTGCCAGGGTGCTGGAGAAGGAGCACACCTCTTCATTCCTATGCCTTGGAGAAGCAGCGTTCATTTGCCTCCTATGATCTAACAGAAAGGCAGCATGGTGTGCTTTTCCCTTGGAAAGAGGCAACATTCATCCACATGCTTCACGAAGAGTGAAGGAGTGAAGCTCTGGTGTTTGCGTGTAGCCTAATGAGCGAATGAGCACTATGCACAGAGTAGGCGAGAAGCAGAAGTCCAGGTCCAGTGCAGAGGGTTGTAGCTGGTATTCAACAACAGGCACAGATGCTGGGTATTTGTTTCTTGGGAGAAGAGAGAACATGTATAGCATGTGTGCTGGAGAAGGAACAGATCTGTTCACCCGCCATCCAAGAGTTCGGTCAAATGTGTGTAGCGCATGAGTAGAGAACGTCTGCATTGTACGCCCTCAGGAAGAAGCCCAAGTGCATGTTGGATGACCTGCAGCAGGGGCACACAACTGCGAGCTGGAAAAGGAGGGCACTTGTGTGGCATGCCCCCTGCAGAAGTATTTTTAATTGCAGTCCCCACAGTCAGCCTCATCGGTTCAATGTCTAATTGCAGCTACAAACTATTCAGAGGAATATGTTTTAGAAATAGTTACACGTAATCAATAGCTTGGTATGTGTGTGCATATATATTCATGTAGTAATTCTGGACCTTGAATTATGTCCACAATTAGGTCAGCATTAACTTGACTGCCTGATGCTATCCCAGCATTCCTCCCCCGTTCACAAGCAGGAAAGAGGAATCCATTCATTGATTTTGCTCCTTTGACTTATTTGCCTGGCTCTAATCTCTGCACAAGATAAGACTGTTGAGAATTGTCAAATTGCATTGCTTTGCATAATCAAAGGGGCCATTTCCTCTCTACTTCCTTCATTATAAGATAATGCAAGACACATGGTAGCATTCTCCCCCCTCCCCAAAGCATCCATTAATGAATATAGCTTTTAGTGTCATTGTTTTTTGCTAGTATATCCTATCTTTTATGTACCGAGAAATTAAATAAATGTTTAATACAGGTAGGACACAACTGAATTGCAAGCAAACAGAATCTATTGGCCCATCTCTTTGGGAAAGGCTGCTTTAGCAGAAACATACTGTCTCTGTTTCCTGTATGTCATTCTTGAGGTTGAAGGTTTATTTAATATGCTTTTAATTCTGTTAATTCTGTCTCCTGTGAGTTAATGTTTGACTTTCCCCCCACTCCAGGATTTCATCCATTATTGCCTCTCAATGACAGATTACTCTTGGCTTGATGTGCCAGCTGCCTGCGAAATTTGGAAATGTGTCCTTCAATGTTGGCTGGTAATGGAGGTGCTCTCTGTTGCTGTTACTGCAGAAAGTATTGGTTGAGTAACTGGTGGTTTCTATTTGC
The DNA here is from genome assembly GCF_000705375.1 of Tinamus guttatus. The sequence continues at coordinate 57,982 of NW_010580036.1, forward strand.
AAAGTATCAAATTTCATTTTATTGAGGTAGAGAGGAATGGAGACAAAACATGATGAGTGTATTGCAGGTACCGAGCCGGGGGGCAGTGATACCATGGACTTATTTGCTAGGGTACGGCTTGGTGGGTCTCTCTCCAGGGATGGTGGTACTGCCAAGCTAATCCCAAGGCTGAAGATGTAGAGGACAATCTGCAAGGAAGCAGACAAAGTTCAAGAAAGGAAGAGAAAAGTTAGCGAAGAAAAGGAGACAGATGAGATTGTGCTAGGTGAGAGAGGAACAAGGAGCAGCTAAGGTAGCAGACAAGGGAGGAATAAATTCCCCCAGGCTCACTATTCCCTATGCATGGTGCACTAACCTCGACAAAAAACAGCTCTAGGCACTTGGAGATGAATGTGTGGTAACAGCACTGGACTGAGTATTTCCTGATGGATGGAGTCTGAAGCACATTTCCTCATGCTGGCACCAAAAGTAGACTGGCACCCACACTTAGCACCAGTGAGATTTGGGACCCTTTTACCAGGGTGGTCTGTCTGGAGGGTTAATGAGATGTCCTGCTTAGTCTCACACCCAAGCAAAGAAGCTTCCTCCTCTGAGCTGGTGAGGAAAACGTATGAGTAAGCTGAAATATCAACAAGACCCTTTGGCCGTATCCCAGTGGATAATGAATAGTACAAAGCTTAGACAAGCTGTGGGGTTCAGTTCTTGCTTTAGTGTGGATTTCCCAATGCTTGGATAAGTCCTTATGGATGGAGGGGTAGACTAAACTTCTGTGTTTTAGAGGATTTACTGGTTCTAGTCTGTGTCCTAGGCTTCCACTTCGAAGACTTCATTTCTTGTCAATGACCCTAAGCACATCAACAAGCCTAAAGTCAGTAGATTTATTTATTTACTTATTTATAGGAATTAAAATAAAAGCAGAAAGTTTCTCCCTGCCAGTATTTGCCGCATTCAGCCTGGGCACCTGGATTTAAACTTAGTGATAGGTATAGGCAAATTCTAACACAGGC
>NW_010580036.1:59032-84530 GCF_000705375.1 Tinamus guttatus
TTTAATGCTCATCAGAGTTCATCCTCCGAATGGATGGGCAAGCATTAAGAGAATTCATTTAAATTAATGTAATCATTTCTGAAAATGCTGTTCTCCCATGGCAATGGGCTTATAGGAGAAGGAGGAGGCATTGCTAGTACTCTAGATGTGTGTTTCTCCATGCTGTTTCTCCTTTTAAAGCAAAACCTGTAAAATTCCATTATTGTCAAGTTGCTGGCCTCCTGGTTGAGGTGTATGATTACTGTTCAGCAATTTCAAGCACTGGTTAAATTGGTTAAATGATAGCTAGCACCTGCTTTGGGCAAATGGCACCACCTACCATCACCTGGAAACTTACCTAAAGAAAATTAAGTATTTTTATATACTATAAAGTAATCCTGCATTACAGCAATTGCATGTGGGCAAGATGGCCAGCTCTCTGAGCAGTGACAGGCAAAGTCCATGTGCATGGAGTTTTATTACAGCACGTTCACATACATTTAAGTTCTTTAACTTAGATCATTTGGGTTTGCTAGAGTGAAGTCAGAATAAGATATATTCTCCCATTTGTGCCTTCTGTTTGCTTGTCCTGACTGCAAATACCATCCTGCTGCTATCAAGCAGACTTAGGTTGGTGTTCTACTCCCCTCTAGTGCTTTTTATTTAAACTGCTGTCATTCTGCTCTTGATGCAGGACAAGGCAGGGCAAACACCACCTTATGGGTAACCTAGGGGAGACATCAGGTTTCCTTCCAGCTGCCCATCAAAATCCTGCAGTTCTCTGCGTCTCAGACATGCACAAAGGGGAAGTTCCTGAATATTTTTGATTGTGTGTATGGATAGACAGCTCTTTCACAACAGTTTTCTTGCTATAGGGAGCTGAAGAGTTGTGCTTGTTTGAGATGGGCTTTTTAAGTACATACTTGCTTTTTAATATCAGGTGTTAATAATGGGAATAGGGATAGGAATAATAGGAATAAGCCATCTACTACTTTTCAGCTTCTTTTATTTTATTCCTGTAATTCAGTGGTGTCTACTCAATAGGTGTAAGCCCCCATTAAAAAACAATGATACAAAGTTATCTGAGGAAACAAGGTGAAACTCATCCTGCTCCTGGTATGATATGGTTCTTGGTGTTTGAAACTCTGGATGAAATACAGTGAATTTCCCTCAGCTGCCCAAGGAAGGCTCTGAAATGGTTTGACCCAGGAAAATGGAAAGACACTCCAAGGACAATGATGAAATGGGAGGATTTTTTTTTCTTGTATTGATGCCAAACTACATATTTTTTGCAATTGACTTAACATTTCTCCTTTGCTGCTTCTACTTAAAATTCTGACCTAACCTTATCTTTAGTTTCTATGTTGTATGTTTTAGGAGTGTGATGAGGAAGCACAGGGAATCTCAGGCTTGTAATTAAATATACATGTATAATAAAGGCTCCAAGCCAGATTTGAGTATCTGACAGCCCATTCCTGAGAGAGGAAATAAGAGCTCAGGTAAACTGATTGACTCTTTTTAAAATTTAGTGAAGGTCATTAGTTTGCTTTTACCTCATGAATTTCCTGTGACTTACATGTTGCCCAGAATGGTATGACAGTATAAATATGTAGTTCCACTTAAAAATGGATTTTTGAAAGGATGTAAAGTAGGTAAATTGGCAATCTGGGCCTTTCATAGCTATAGTCTGCTCTTTTGATTGAACCGTTAACATATTCATTAAGTTAAGGTTAGAGGAGGCGATTGTGTGGTGGGAACACTGGCATTTAAACCACATCTCATCAAGCAGAGGAACTGTGTTTCTGGGCAGAGCAGCCTTATGCAAGTAGATGCTGATCGGCAGGCTCCTGCACTTACTCTGCCTCACTTGTGCTGTTGAAATATTGACATCTCTCCAACTGAGATTCCACCTTGCTCTGTTCTCTCTCACTGTTTTCAACTCCAGCAGTATTTCACAGAGCAGGCTGAACATGGAATAACGTTGTGTCTCAGAATATCCTCCCCTGACGGCCACCAAGAAGTCTGTTGCTTTCCCTGCTGCTGAGGTTTTGGTCTCGATGAGCATGTACAGTTCCTCCTTTTACAGCCATCAGTGAACCTCACTGGGACATTTTGATTTTCTTCCCTGAAGTTCCTGCAGTCTGTCTCTCCCCACTTGTCCCCAGGGTTTACATTCAGGCTTGCACCATCACATATTCCTGCTTGGATTGTTTTCTCTGTCTCTCTGTTTCTTGCTTAGCTATTTTTTTTGCCCGAAATGCTCATCTTTAATGCTCCATCCAATTGCCTGCACTATCAAGATCTTCTGCTACTTCCACATCCCTTCCTACCAAAATTCACATCCTCCTCCATTTCTTTCTATGGGCTGCTTCTCCTTCACTTTATTCTGCTCCTTCTTTATGAGTAAACAAGCCCCTTTCCCTAAATGCTCAGCATTTTCCTTCATGTCCTTCCTGAAGTCTCATGTCTTTTATCTTGCAGTGGAGTGTTGGCTGCTCTGCTTCCCTTGCTTTAGACTTCAGTGAAAATCTCTACAAAGTCATTTTGCCCTCTTTTCAGTGCAGCCTACCCTATTTTCTCTTGCCTTTACTCTTCCTTTCCTCTTCCTGGTCAGGGTAAAAACATACATGAAAATGTCCTTTGTATCCTTTATTTAGAAGCAGAGACCATATGACTTTAAAACACCACAAATCTACATAATGTGTATCTGCTTACGAGTAGCAAAGGTTATTTTTACAAGGAGGTGATGAAATTGCGAAATCAGTGTTCTTCCAACCAGGAAACACAGGAAGGCAGGCAAAATGTTAAGCAATTTTATAGAAGGATAATAATCAAATACAATGTGATGATTAATATTCCAATAGGATGGACTTTGATAAGCTGGCATGTTATTCTGCAGGTTTTATTTTTAACAGATGGGAAAGAAAAACAACATTTGGTCTAGAGCCTATGTCCGTCTGAATGAGGTTTTGCTCATTTGGGGGGCTGTAGCTATTCTAAACATGGCAACTTGATTTATTAGCTGACTAGGATCCTGCTTTGTCAGGGCTTTTCTTGGCTAAATGCACTCTAGCAAAACTGACAGTAGTCAAAGCTCTGGCCAAGTTTCTGTCTGAAATGTGCAAACAGAATATCTGATAAAATAATAGACATGTTCATGTTAGAAACCTTTCTCTTTCCTTTTTTTTCAGGGCAAATTATTCAATTTCTATTGATCTATCAATTTATCATTTCTACCAGATGGGGTACACAGCAGTAGTTCCTCTGTTTTCAAAAGCAGTAGTTTTCATAGAGTTTTCTTTGGTTAACAAGTTATTCTCCTCTGATTTGAATCTGTCTCTAACATGTGCTTTTGGGGTATTGATTGCATTGGGAGACAATCTCTAATTATGGTTTTGCATGACAGCCAAGGTCCTGCAATGCATGGCGAGACTATTATAGCCTCTTCTGCCTGAAAACAAAGGATTGCTTAAGGAGAGGATAAAAAGCATGAGTACCATTAAGCAAAGCAGCCAATCTTTGATGCTCAGGAGAGATGCAAAGTTAGTCAGACTAGGCATTTATGCTATATCCTTTATGCATATTGAAATGCAGCACCATAAAAGAAGGGCCTGTGCCAAATACACCCAAGCTTTGGCAACTGCTTCACTGAAAGGGATATGTTGTCTTAAATATGAGTTCAAATTACAGCATGAATTCACTCTTCAGGGTTTTTGTTTTCAAGCATATTGTGCTGAGCTAGCTCACAATGGATAGAAGACATGGGAATTAACTTGTATTTATTAATTTACATTTACATGAATAGTTGCATTATCAGCACCTCCCAGTGTAAACCATGCAGATACCTACATACAGAACTGAACTGAAGAAATGCTTCTGGGAATTCAACTGACTGGTCAGCTGATCAATATTTTAGTCTGGCTTCCCCAGGTTTACATGACAAATGTCTGTGAGTGACTGTCCTTTCTGTTGGCTAGATAAAAGTCCCAGCAATGTTAGCTGTCTAGGGAGAAGTAATGAGGAAAAGAGAAAAGGCGTCAGATCGTAGCAAATCTCCTCATCAAGAAGTGACAGGGCTTAAGTTGGTGAATGCAGATGTTTCCCTTTCCTGGCACTATCATAGGCAAATGAAAGCAAGCAGTAGGAGTTATTGCACCCAGGAGAAGAGAGTTTATGGGATGTCTGACACACATCTGGAAACAAAGCTTCGTTAGTTCTGCTACTTATGAAACAGTTTAGTCTGTGTGAGTTTTCTTTTGTTGTTGTTGTTTGTTTGTTTTTTCATTTAGAAAGTTTCTGATTTTTTGACAGTTTGTTTGCCAATTAGTTTCTTCAGGGTTAAGTGTTGTTAGAAAAGTAAAGCCAGAGTATTTTTTTGCCAGTTTTCTGCTCTGCATTTTCCAGACAGCTTCCCTTTCCCATGAAGTGCTCAAAACAGAGAAAGCGAGCCATCAGGCTGATGGCCACAAAAGAGATTTTCTGCATATGTTGGGCTGATGGATGTTAACAATAGTAAGATTACAACAGTGCTGACCCAGGGAGAAGGTCACAGCAGTCCAAGGGTAGTTGCTCGTCTCTTAATTTAAGATGCAGCTGTGTTCACCAACACAGCAGTCTTTGAATATATTTGAAGATTATCTTGACAGCAAATACACCTGAAATCTACTGCCAGTTTCTGTGTGTGATTCTCTTCCAGCTATGTGCTGCATAACACAGTTGCTGTGAAATAGAGGAGGTACACCCTGTTAGCTTCAGTGCAAACTAGTTCCGAATACCTTTCTGCATGTTCAGACTCTGGGTTTTCTGTCGTTTTGCAAACCTTAGGATCTGTTATTTTTGCACAGCCAGGATGTGAAGAATGTTTTGATACCAATTTCTACCTCTCAAGAGCCAGGACACAGCAATATAATACAACTATAACTTAGTCCTTTGTGTGCATAGCAACATAGGCTTTAACTAAAACATCACATTCTGTTAGCTTTTCTGCAGATGTCTGCCTCAGTGACAACAGCAGAAGAACTAATGAAATGGAGCAAGACTGTATAAGGGGGAAGTTCGTTTTGTTTGGAGGAGTCTGTAAATTTACAGTGAATGAGACAGAATATTGAGGAAAGTCAGAAGATGGTCTCAGTGAGAAGCCACTATGCCAGCATGGGGAAGCAGGTCCTGTATCTTTCTTAGCCACTGACTTTGTTTCTATACCTTAAGCTGAAAAATTGACCATTAAGTATGTGCTTCTTGTTTTCTACATGTCCAGTAACGTAGATAGATAGGGCCATGTTTTGAGAGGAGTTGACTGTAGATGCAGTTGTTTGGAGCTTTGTCTATATGACAGGTGAAGAAAAGGCTCTGCATCTTGGAAAATGAATCCATATCACTGGATATTCAAAATTAGCAGAAAGTTTTGATAGGCCTGCCTAAAACCTCCCCATCTCTCTTTTGTGCTAATTACACAAGGAAAGTATTTCCAGCTATTCAAGCTGAGTTGTGAGGATAATATGTGAGGTCTAAGATTCTGCAGTGGGAACAGCTGGGGGAAAGCATCAATTTTATATTTGAGGCAGGGTTTGGATGATGTAATATACATAAGTGCCTTATAATGCAGTAACCAGATAAAAACATACAGAAATATTCAGCTGTTCACTGTTCACTGAGGAAGACAACATTTTTGTATAAAAATGTAATTTAAAATCATGTGATTAAAGACTGCATTTTAACTTGAAGAAGCTGAAGGAATGGAGTTATGCAAGTAGCTTTAGCTTGGATATTTCTAAGTCATTGAGCTGCTGCTTTAGTAGGTGACTTTTCAGAAGAAGTTGTGTATGTGCTGAAGCAGGCTTTTTGTTGTTTTTGTTTGTTTGGGGTTTTTTTGCACATTCTGTGTTGTTTTCTCCATATGCATTGCCTTTGTCTAGCTATGATTTGCTAAAATGCAATGTGGTTTCTCTGTGCTTCCGTTCTCGAGTAGACTGTTGGTGTGGATGCGGTCATGGACCAATACTGGCGGCCTCCACTCTACTCTCCATGTGCTCTCAGGCGTGGAGTCTCATGCTCCTGCAGGGAGTGATGATGAATGTAGAAAACCTGCAGATATAGTCTATTTTATAGCATGGCAGTTAGAATGCAGGATCATAATAAATGTTTGCATTTTCAATTCATTACCTCATGTTTAAGGGAGGGTGTTTCTGGCAGAGAAAGACTATATAAGGGCATTAAAAGGCTTTTTGCAAGCAATTAAATAATGAAACCATTATAAGACTTTTAAATAATTATAACAGATGTTTATTACCTAGTGTGTTTTACTACATCTTATTATTCCCATTGCATACTGGAGAGAGTAAACAGCAAGCTATACCATAAAAAAAAAATTTATTGCCTTGTGAGCAATATGACTACTACTCTGACTTCTCAATTGAATCACTTTGGGAATGAGTCAGTAATAAATAGTATTTGGACAGCAGACAAGTGACTAACTCTCTGAAGGAGCAGCAACAACTGACGCGCAAAGTGGCAAATACCTTGGAGCAAACAAGCTATAGTGAAATTGCTCCAGGAGCGATTCTTGGTTCACTTTTATTAAGGATTTCAGTGCCTACTGGGGTAGGGTTGCAGGTTTGACAGAGCACTGGAACAGGATGCCCAGAGAGGTTATGGAGTCTCCTTCTCTAGAGATCTTCAAAATCTGCCTCGTTGTGACTCTCTGCCATGTGCTCTAGGTATCCCTGCTTCAGCAGGGGGGTTGGACTAGATGACCTCTAGAGGTCCCTTTCAACCTCACCCATTCTGTGATTCTGTGATTCTGGAATTTCCTCTTTCCTGAAATTCATTTGTGGATTAGCATAGGAAGGATACATTTAGCAAGGAAGGACAACTTTGGACCGGTGGTTTCTAATCACAGTATAGCACAGATTTGCTGTGTGGACTTATTTTTCTGCACCTCACCTCTCTGAAATGGAGTAACAGTAAATTCTACTCAACATAAGGGCAGAGGTACTGGCTCAGGCCAAAACTGCAAGTAGCCCTGTATCCTGCAGTGCCTACTGCCAGTAGTCCCATATGGATGACTAAGCACCAGGGAGGGACAAAACGCATGTCATGTTTTCCCCAGATGCTACGGCAGCTGCCAGCCATTTTCCATTTAGGGGCTTCCTGAGCCAAATGAGGTTTCTCTGAATTTAATAAACAGTAGTGGATTTTCTTTTTGTCACAAACTTTTCTATTTTCTCCTTGAATTCATGCAAGCTTTTGCAGAAATACAAGCATCAACAGCAGTCTGTACAAGGACTTCCACAGGAGAACAAGTATAGTAATAGGAACTCAGGAACTTTTCATCCTTTAATTTGAAAAACCCAATATCTACTTTCTCTCTAAAACCAAAGTATGATCACCTGCCTCCCAAGTGCTCAAATCCTCAAACAAAATCCTATAACATTTTAAAATCTTGGCTAGTATTTGTCTTATCCTTGGCTTTGACTAAATTTGATGTTTTTTCAGGGAAGATACTTCTCTTTTTCCAACTTCGATAATGATTTCATATGCCTTGATAATAAAACGAAAGCTTATTGTCATGATTTCATAAAATGACTGTAATATAACAATATTCCCCACCACTCTTGTCCTCCCCTCCCTTGTGTCTCTGCGGAGAACGTCCTCAACAGCAAGAAAAAGCATTTGACTTCTCTATAACCCATCCCTCCCAGCAAAGGAAGCTGGCAGAGATTCCTGCAGCAACTGCATATTGAAAATGTGAAGGCTGCTTATAATGTAGTAGTCTGGTGACAGGATGAGCTAGATACCTGCCATCCAATTTGAGTGAGTGAGGGAATTAATTTGGAGTCCTGGGGAGAAGAGTTGCATTGGGTGGAGGTTATGTCTGCACGAAAGGCTGCCACTGTAGCCCCTGCCTCTATTTAGCATTATTCTGCTGGGAATATATACACAAAGGCTCACTGCAGGGGTAACTGCAAGTGTACCCGAAATCATTCAGGGCAACCACATAGCGTCTGTCATAGGGAATGCTCGTTTGTGGGTCTGAGAGACGGTCCTGCAGCATAAGAAAGCTGTTGTATTCTAGAATGATTTCTTTCCACTGTGGGTGCACTGTGCTGAACTCACTGAGTGCTGGTAAGTCTCCAGCCTTGTGGATTCTCATTCTCTGCTGCCTGTTTTGGTAGCTGTTGGTCCCAGGAACTGAAGCCTATGAAAGCCTATGAGGGACTTCCTTGAGCACAAGCAAGTTTCTTGGTTCTTCATGCTAGAGTATTTAATCTTTAGTATTGTGATCAGTTAGAAAAAAACCATAATTTCCCTCATTTTACCTTGTCACACACACACACTTGTATTCCAAGTGTGATGGGGTAACAAGAAGAAGGAGAAGGCATGGGGGATATGACTCTTCCCAGTGAGTCCTCGGCATCTAGATTAATTTGTTTGGAGTTAGGCAAGCCTCTCTCCAAGCAAGTTTTTGTTCAAATAGTATATTGCCTGAAAAATGGAACTCAGTTAAACCAATGCTGTTTTGTGAATTTTTGTCAGATTTAGGAGAATTTTCACAAGTGTAAGACTTATGAAAAATAGCTTAGCTTTCTCAGGAAAAAAAAAAAACAGTGTTTTTAATTTGAAATCACATTTGGAGTCCAAGTTCTGTTGTAAAATGCAAACAGAAAACATGGGAAGGGAAACAAAAGATTTCCTTGCCCCACTCTGGCGATCTGATCCAGAGACATGCCTGTCAGTCACACTCATACTGGCAATTGTGGCAGCTGTTACTCTCAGCTCAAGACATTTTTTTGCTCTTTCCTCTTTCCTTCATTGCAATACAGCTTTGTAATGCTCCAGTTGCTAGCCAAATGCTTCATAGGATGTTTTCAGTGTGTTGGCTCGGCAGGGCCATCTTTCTCAGCTGCTTGGAAATGATTCCTGCTCCCTCTTGTTATGCTCTAAAACTTGTATATGGGCAAAAAGGAAACTCACTTTGCAGGTAAATGCAAGAAATTTAGTAGTATAATTGAAATTAGTTGAATTTAGAGATCACTATTAAAATTATTATATAAAAAGGAATATTGCAGATTTTTTTTAAAAAAATAAGGTCTCAATAGTAACAACAACAATGCAGCTACAGTTCTTATTCATGCACGTCTTTTCTACTCCTTTTCCATGGTGTAATACTACTCGTTCCAGCGCTCCTCTGGGTCCCAAGGTCAGTAGCTTCAGTATGGCAGTGGAGAAGGGGTTCTCCTGGAGAGACAGCAGTATCTGAGAAGAAACATGGGAGATGTTCTGACATCTGCTGCTTCTTCACTCTTCGCTTCTTTCCCTCTTCCTGTTTTGGGTTCACTTTTTAATATGCTTTTAGACCTTGCTCTATTTACATAGGCGTACAGTTCTACTTTAGATATGAATGTACTCTATATGATGGCCTTCACATATATTAGATCCTATATCTTTGTTCTTACCTCTAAAGCCAGTTTTGTTCAGCTCTAGGTTTGCATTTTTACAGCTAACTGCTGGTGAGTTGTTTATAGTCAGCATCTTCTGTGCCAGCTTGTGCCCCATCTCCTACTGCACCCTGCCTGTGCTCCTCTCCCTCGCATCCAGGGTTTTTCCTTGGGGCAGTCTTGCTCTACATGGTGTTAGTATGCTCTGATCATAAATATAACTGCTTATTACTGCTGTCTATATGAAAATACAGTTTTATTTTACAAAGATAAAGAAAAGTAAAACAAAGCAGCCATAACCAGAAAAAGAAAAATTGCTGTTAGAAAATTGCATCAGAAAAATTGCTGTTATAGTTAAATCAAGTAAAACAAAGCTGCTGGCAGGTCAGGAAAAGTTCAGCCAGAGCAAGAAAGATAAGCTTCAGTCCTGAGGCCTTGCAAGCTGAGTGCAAAGCCTGTGCCTGTTATTAGCAATGGCAATAACATGTTATTGGTGAGGTTACACTCATGTCCACTTCCTTTTTGCTATTATCCTTCCATATTGCAAGGATATGATGGTACCTGCCTTTTGCTTGTGCAGTATTCATTCCTCAGCTAAAGCTATTTGTAACCTTCGTCAAGGTGTGCAATGTTACTGGGTAGGAGGTGGGTATGGCAAGGAGTAGGGGAAGCAGAGGAGAACCAGTCCCCCCAGCAGGGGGATATGGATCAACACCTCTGCTCACTCAGTGTCATCAGGCTGAAGGTGCTCTATGTTTGTCAGAGGCCCACTAGCGGAGGATTTTGACCTACCACTTGTCCTTGCAATGGGGAGTGCTTAAAATTTCCCTCCTCCATCTTGTGATCATTCAAAGCAGCCTCCACCAAAGGCCTGTTACTTCCCAGACATCTTACACCCTAGCTTTCTTAAAGCTAAGGGCTTTAAGCTGAAAGAACTCCCTGTGTATCAGAGGTTGCATAGAAGTGCTCATGTCAGCTCCAAGGGGGAATTTGCACTGGGAACACTCATGTATGGATTTGTGGATATGCATGCAAGAGCCTTGCCTGCACCTCTTGCACCTCTGAAGCACGTAAAACCTCTCCCTGGCAAACTGCAGCAGAGTGTTCTCACTCTACAGAGCAGAGTAATGCATGCAGATGACATCTTTGCCAAAATCAGGGAAAACCTTTCTCACAGTAGTGGGACCTGGAGTCTTTCTGGGAACAACTGGGCCTAGCCTTACCCAAATGATAGAACCTACCAGTGGCATCCTGGATATCAGAGACTTGAGCGCTTTCTGCCCTCTGGCTTCCTTCACATCCATCATTCGGAAAATTTGCATTTCCATATTTTTTTTTACTAAGCGAGACTCTTGGCAACAAACGTTCTGTATGTTAGAAAGCAATAATCAAATCAGTCTGGCTTCTTGCCAAAGCAGAACAAATCTGTGTCTGTGTTCCCAGCTGTAAACAAAGGTAAACAGTTGTGGGACTGTAGTCATCTCCTTCCCAGCAGGAGGGATTACTGAAAAGCTCTATAAATAATGAAAATGTAAATGGGGCATAAAATACATTTTAAAAAGAAATTGGAAGAAGTTTGCATGATATTTTTCAGGTTTAGGTGAAGAGCATTCTCTGTCTCACCTTATAAAACAGAGTGATTTTCTACATGGTGAATATTTTAATACCTAGAACTCTCCATAAATTTCCTGTCTCTTTCATTTGTTTGTTTTCTCCTTGCTGTGCTTGCTGCCTACTTAGGATGATAAGATATTCTTTTCCATCCATTCCTGGTTTCCTGACTTCATTTTTTTTCTTCTCATCTTTCTTTTTTGCATTTAGAATTTACTATTACCTTGCAGGATTTGTCTGGTGCAAACCAACACTTTTCCCAGCTCCTATCCCAACCTATTGTGGATCAACTCTTGTGCTTGGTTGTGTAAGAGTACTGGTCAGTGAAAATAACTAGATTCATTTGTTCTTGTTGCCAATTTAAAGATCTTTTTAGAAACTAAGTGTTAGGAAAAACAAACCAAAACAACCCATCCTCCTGCTCCATTCCTAGCCCTGGGATTTGACACAAAGTTAATCTAGGTGGATTTTATAGTGAAGTAACATCTGCCTTGCAGAGCAGAGCATTTGGGCAGGAGAGGCACTGGATGCTGCTGGCAGAGAGGAGGCAGAGGCTCCAGCACTGTCTGGCTTGGAAACCCCTGCAGCTAATGAAGGTTCTCCATGTAGGTTGGACTCCCTGAGACTAGGACTCAGGTTTCTCTCATCTGCACAAATGCTCTATTACTTACTTGGATGAGGAGGCTACTTGAACACCCATTTCTGAGGCAAAGCTGCACCTTGACCAGAAGTTATGTCAAAATTGTGATGTTACAGTGCCACAAAGAGAGTATGTGTCAACAGATTAACTTTTTGAAAATGGGACCAGCTAATTCCTGGTGACTGAAGCCAGTGTCGAGAGGTTCCTGGGATAGTCTCCGGTAGAAACCTCTGCTGGAAGCTAAACCTTGGATGGGAAGAGGGGAAGGTGGGAGAGTATAACCACACAGCAAAGCTTGGTAGAAAGATCTGGAGTTGAGGCTGATTTTTTTGCCTCATTCTTTTTTGAGGCCATTTGCCTCAGTTCAATAAATTACTGAATTTATTGAAATCTGTTGCAATTTGGCATTTGTCACTGGAATGGCCAGTTTTGAACCAGAAGAATGCCCCACTGTATAGCTCCTTCTTAAAATATGCTATGTAGCATGTTCTCCTCATTATCCTCATCAATGTGAATGGTCTATTCTCTGTGTTCACTTTTGCAGGAGAACTAGGATTTGTTTGAAGTGTGTCATTAATGTGAAGTGTGTAAAGCTTCCAAAACATGCAGCTGTGCTTTGTGAAGAGGCCAGCAGATGGCACAGGAATTCATATGAGAGAATTTCAAACTGTGCAGAAGATGCATCTTCCTTATCAGAGGGCACAGTGCTGTACTTGCATAGCAATCTGTTCTGTCTACAGGTATTGCTCCATGCCATAAATCTTCACTGGATCACTCCATATCACTACGGCATTTAGATTCTGTCACAATCCACTAGATGAAGAGCATTAATGCCACATTTCTATTAGAATATTATGGATTATGGAAATTCTGTCCCTTGGGAAATAGTTTAAAATTTCTTCTGTTTTAAATTGGAGAGAAAAGTAGGAAGTTCCAAATATTTATTTGGAGTGTAAATTAAGAAAAAAAAAGTCAGTTTAGAAATACTTATAAGTTCTGATCATCTCATATTATTTCTTTTTCTTTATTCTTTTCTTGATTTTTTTTCTTTGCTTTAACTTAAAATTATTTTATTCCCTTGAACATATTTCCATTTTGGTCAAAGTATGTTTTTTCATCAGAGAGCTATTTTGTTGACTCTTCTGGTCTGGTTTACTTTTTGAGTCTCTAATACCATATTCAACATTGCCTCTTTACAGAAGATGAGGACAATGCCTTGCCATAGGCATTCTTTTTCCTGAGAGAATAGTAAGGATTTTACTTTATGAAACAGGAAAAAGTAAGTGTTTATTTGCCAAAATGAGAGGATTCAAAGAAAGACAGAAAACAAATGAAAACCTTTCTTTTTAGATTGAAGAAAAAGATTGTTCTACTCAAGTCATTTAATTTTATTCCTATTTTGAGCATCCCTTGGTAAAAGCAAGGCAGCTGCAGCAAATGCTGGCTTTTAGGCACATTTGACAGGTTGTTGGGAATTATCTTTTAGCCTACATAACTGAATATAAAGACACCTTCTCTTGTGGCCTGAAGCAGTCATCTTGGGGAGCTCTTGGAGAACCGGGTTTAACATAATCTGTCATTGGGTGGTGGGTTGCATCCTAATGTCCCAAGACAATCCTCTAACACCATAAAACAGGCAGAATCTTGGGATGGAAACATGTCATCTCTCCTGTTGATACTTTCCAGTGTCTATAAAACACTTTAATGTTTATTGGAACAAAGGCTTGAAAATAACGGTTTCTCCTCTGAGCTAAGTGCTTTCACCAGCTGATTGCATATCAGGTGTTTTAGCCTTTGTGGAAATTTTATCAATTCCAGCAGGAGAAAAAATGAGGAAAGTTTATTGCTGAATGCTCAGCACCACAATCGTAATATCACTCTCCTGGAAAGATGAGAATCCTGATCCAAGCTCCTTCCCCTTAGTCCATCAGAAGCAGTCCAAGGTTTGCTGTCATCCTGGCTTTCTTTGGCTTTGCTTTACAGTGCTCCTAGAGGCCAGCAGTGGAAAAGGATGACCAAGGCGTTCCCAATGCTTTCAAGGAAGCAGCATGAAATTTAAATGGTAAATTTAGCAAACACTTAATCCTGTTTTAAGATTCCAAAAACCTCTCATTTCAGATCACAGGAAAAGAGAGTGGCAGGCATAAGAGGCTGCAGCTGAAGTTATCAGTCAGTGGTGCTCACAGCATAGTGATAAAACTCTAGGGTGGAGGGACTTGCCTTATTCTGTGCTATTTCCTTTGTTCCTGCAGCGTGATATCTAAGGGGAAGGGACCAATGATTTGCTTATATTAATAGCTTATTTAACACTGTAAATTTACATGGCACTTTGCAAACTTAGATAATGAGTTTTCCTTACTCCAAAGAGTTTACACCTCTAAGTCTTCCTTCATAGAAATTTCACTGAATAAACTTGATTAATTATTTGGAGGGCAGTAATGATGAGAGAAAAATCAACTAGCCCTGAACTTGAAAGTGAATTTGAAGTGAATTTTCCCTTTAAATGGGATAAATTTGAAGCATTATGCTGACTTGTTTGAGTGCTTGACTAAAAATCTGACATTTTTGCTTGCCTCCTTATTTTTGTCATGATTATGTTTTGTGCCAGAAACATGCAAAAAGGTTCTGTTTTCTGGAGCTGTTCCCTGCTGCCTCTAGCCAGTAGGCTGAGCTGATCATTTCTTTTCAGCACGTAAAACCCTTTTCATCTACATCCTTTTTATTCTTATTTCTCATCTGAGATAAACGTCTCCTTCTGGCATTGCTTCCCTCTTAGACCCTTTTCTCTTTCTCATTCTGTTCCAAGCCAAAAGCAAGATGAAGACAAGGAATATCTTTGATATTTCTCCAAGCCTAAACTTTGGATGTTGTCTGCCCAAGACTTCTAGTGATGGAGAAAAAAAAATGAAGGCCGGCCTTGGCCTTTCCCACCTGTTGGCCCTGGGGACAATCCCTGGGGACAGCAGGTTGTGCTTGTGTGTGAGAAGGAGACGGCCAGCCTCCACCCCTCTTCTCTTGGCTCCCCATCCACCTCTCTGCTATGTGGCCTCTCTATCTATCTGTGAGAAGGACTAGGGGTTGACCACACTCCTTTCTTCGTCCACACTTCCTAACCACTGCTGGAGGTAGGTAAAATTTGGCGGAGCACCCAACAAATGATTCTTGGTCTCAAACAAGGAGGAGAGGACCTAGTGGATATACTCTCATGAAATAGACTTATGTCATCCTCAAGGACTAGGAAAAAATAAAAAGCCAGCATTGACTGAATTCTTGAAAGACGGTGATTTTGCAGCCTTCCATCAGACTACTGCCTTACTCTTTTATTCTGTTTAGGTCTAAAGCTGGACTCTATCTACTGGTAAGGAGACCTTTACTAAATATCAGGGCCCTCTGCATGGGGCTAGTAAGATTTCTGGGACTGATTGCAGAGTACTCGTGCTATAATGAACCTGAACTTGCCTTTCTGCTTGTAAAAGCTATTCAGCTCTGTTAGGGAAGTCTAGCGTCTAGTTAAGGAAAGGACATATTAGCTTGGGCCCATCTTTGTAAAGGGCTGCTCCCAAATTTGAGTTGCAGTCAAGATCCAGAGGTTAACTTTGTATTTGGAATCCATTTCTAACATTAACAGAAGTGTTTCATTTAAAGCAGCATGGAGCTGGCTGGCAATGCTAGTGAGAAATAACTTGTGCTGTTAGCAGGCATTGATCCTACTGGGAAGGGGTTAAATAAATTCTGCTGGCTCTGGGAGGTAGAAAACTCATTACTTTCCTGGAGTCAGGAAATAACAGGGGGAGGTAGGACTGGCATCCAGAGAAAGAGGAAATAAAACCTTGTATGTGGACTTATTAGCTGCTATTGTCTTAGCACTGTGTGTAGAGCTGGGAGGGTTGAGATGGCCACTGAACAGAGATCAGAGCAGAGGCAAGAAGAGGCCTGGCCACCCATGGGCCCCTTGGTCTAGGTATCCAGAGTTGAAGCTGAAAAGAAAGCTTGAGTTCAGCATATGCTTAGCTAGCACAAATTGCTATGCAAATGTGGGTGAGCTGATGGGCTGTGCTTGCTCATGATGCATGGAGATACCAGGCTTGCTCATTCATAGTGCCTATGTGAGTCGTGTGCTTGCACAATGAGTGGTGGCAGCAAAATCTCCATTCTTGTCTTTTCTCCCCTGTGTAGCCCTTGAATTGAGTTTGAACCTAAACTGATGTATGGATTTGGACTTCTCTTTTTTTTTTTAACTGTCACTTTAAAATATTTAATTTCACTGTGATTTATATCAATCAGCTGGTACAGCTTCCTGGTGTTCTTTCCTTTGTATCTTCATGGCTTTTAGAACTGCCTTAAAACTAAAAAGAAAAAAGAGAGAAAAGTGTTAATTTAGGTGAAAGAGAGGCTCCCAGAAACCAGACTGCATATCTATCAAAGATCCTTTTCTGTGTCAGGGACTTCCTTGAATAAACAGTGCCTAAAGCAATTTGGTCCATAGTCACTTCCCTATTCCTTACTAAGAGCAGGAGCTAACTTCAGAGTTGGGACCTCTGAGTAAGGTGACATCCAAAATGCTGAGTATTTCCCCAGATGGGTAATCTTGCTGGGTAGGCAGCTTTTGGTGAATTTGCCACCTCAGCTCAGCATTTATCTGCTCCAAATTCTGCAGCGACCTCTCCAAACCCCATCCCACGTACTGCTCAAACAGCCCTCAAGTTACTGCCTATGACATTAGTTCTGATGATACATGGCTCTGTCTTATTCCTCACTCATAACTTTTTTGTTTGCTGCAACAAAAAGGAGAGGACAATGTCATCAAAGTAACTTCCAGAGCGTTCCCACAGTCTGACACTGGGCTTGCTGGTCACTCATACACCATGTTTTGGCAAAGATGGTAGCATCTCTATGCATTTGAAAACTGATCAGAAGGAAGCATTCACCCCTCTTTGACTCTTCAGTATTCAAGCCCTAGACAATATGATTGATATACAGTGTGCTGTATTTTTTATTAAGCAAAAAAGTATCCATTGAGTTATAGCGTCATTTCCAAGGGTGACCTTGTCATAGCAGGCAGCAGCAGTGCACATGAAAATGATAAAAGTCTGGCTAAAATCCCCGGCTGAAGGTATTAAACAGATGGCTCAAAAAACTCTTGATAGGTGAGTTAGATTAACAGATATATGTAGACTCAGAAAGTGATTTGAAAAAAAAAAAAAGGAAAATCAAGGAAAGAAACTAATCCAAATGAGTGCACAGAAAATCATGAGAAGGTCTAATGTAACAGAAGACTGCAAAAAAAGAGTTGTTTTTTGGTTTTTTTTTTGCTTTTGCTTTTGTTTTTAAAAAAGGGCGTTGTCCTCATGAAGAAATGAAGCCTAACCAGGGTATAGATTTGTAGGGCTGTAGAAGGAAATGGGAATGCAGACTGTACTAAATAAACTGCCCATGACTTTTTTTCTATTGCTGTTAAATTCTCTTTTTGTCTCATCTCTATGTGGTTATTTGTGGTATGCGCTTTTTGTTGAATTTTCTGGCAGTGTAGATAAATTATTACATTGATTTTCTTTCTCACTTTTTTTAGGTAATGGGGAAGGGCTTTGCATATAACATAGAAAGCAGAGTTGCTATTAACAGCCTGCTGGCTTTAATCTCCCACAGTACTAGAGAGATGCCTGAACCAGAATATTGTAGCCAAATCCTTTCAACTACAGTGGGAGTTGGCAGTTGAGTCTGAATTTGCCATTCAGGACAATTTCTAGTATTAAATGCAGAAATAAAATGTTGGATAATGTGTCCCCAGGAGTGTGTAAATCCCAGCTCAAATGTGAAGACAAAGAACATCATAAGCTGAATGATAAAATCAGTGACTGATGTGGTCATCGTTTCTATAACAGAGCTGTTTGGGTTTTTTTGAGCTGTCATTGCAGGACAAGTATAGAAATAATGTTTTTTGTTCAGCATTGTTTGGCTTCACACACCTTACTCCAGCAACAGAGATACTAAAGGAGATAACTGAGAAAAGGGCTTGAAGCAGCCAAGGGAAGACATAACTGATTAATATTTTTTACCATAAGCTGGAGATGAAATGGGAAAGATGTGTCTGTGACAAATATTACCTTGAGTACTTTATTATTGACAAATAGGTTAGTGAACTACTGACTAGAGTGCCTCATTTCTCACATGGGAAGAACAGAAAATAGGAATAGGGAAGTGCTAACCAAGACCTCATGACTCCTGAATTTCCTTGAATTACTGATCAGGGCATTGAAATGTGCCAGCAGGTTGAGAAACACGCATATTTAACCCTCAGCTCCCCAACCAGTAAAATGTCCCTTAGATGGTGGAGAGTAAACGGAAGAGAAGTGACCCTTACTGGAAGTTGCTATTTATCATCAGCTTTTGCCATCCTTCTATACCTAACTCTTTGTATTTAGTGTCAGCAATGATGTAACTCCTAGATGACCTCAATTGTCTTTTCATACATTAGTGCACTCTGAGAACCAGAAGTGCTGCCCACGTGCAAAGTATTCACCCAAAAAGTAGTAACAGCCCACTTTGTTATCCTGTGCAGCACATCAGACCTCCCTGCAGTTCTGCTACATGCTGACATTGCATTTTTGGTTCCTTCAACTTGATTATGCGCCTATGTATTTCTGTACCTTTACTTCTCTGCTCTGGTGTGTTGACCCATATTCTCTTATAATTTGACAGGGGGCAGGTTTCTATGCTGATTTGTTGGGTTAGACTTGCTCTTGACTTCCACTACCATGAAGCACATGAGGCCCTTCTGAGGATTAGTCTGTCTTTCCTTTTGACTTTTTCTTCCCTGCAGGATAGTAAAGTAATGAAGCAGATGGGGAGAGGGCATGAAAGGCAAAAAGGGTGGCAACAATGAGTGGAGAGGTTGCTGCCAATGAAATTCCTGCCCTCCCATCCTGCCAGCACAAAGGGTGGGCAAGAGAGCAGATGGGAGCTACAGTAGAGGTCAACCCTGTAGCTGACAGTCCAGGAGACCTCCTTGGACCAAGGTCCAAGGCGAATGTATCTGAAGGTCATGGTTGGATTTTCACAAGGCAGAGTGCCTGGGGATGATGTGGCAGTCAAGTCCAGCAGTCAGGATAGTTAAAGTAGTTGCCCCTCTACTCAGCTCTGGTGAGGCTGCGCTTGGAGTATTGTGTGCAGGTCTGGGCTATCAAGTACAAGAAAAACATCGAGCTTCTAGAGAGGGTTCAACGGTGAGTCACGAAGGGACTGGAGCATTTGTTGTATGAGGAAAGACTAAGCCAGCTGGGCTTGTTTAGCCTAGAGAAAAGAAGGCTGAGAGGAGATTTGATTAACATGTTCAAGTATCTGAGGGGTGATTGTAGGGAGGATGGGGCCGGGCTCTTCTCCACGGTGGCTGCTGACAGGACGAGGCATAATGGCTGCAAGTTGAAACACAGGAAGTTCCACCTCCATATGAGAAAGAACTTCTTTACTGTGAGGGTGACAGAGCCCTGGAGCAGGCTGCCAAGAGAGGTTGTGGAGTCTCCTTCTCTGGAGATGTTCAAAACTTGCCTGGATGCCACCCTGTGCCACATGCTTTCAGTGTCCCTGCTTGAGCAGGGAGGTTGTACTAGATGATCTCTAGAGGTCCCTTCCAGCCTTAAGCATTCTGTGATTCTGTAATGGTATGATCTGATTTATATTTACTCCCAACTATTAACAGGGCCATGTATTAGTTGTTCTTTATGGTTATGTCACTACCAATGCTTAGAATACATTCTCAGTAAAAGATGTGCCCTATGAGTAAGTCAAGCCAAATAAATAAATACAATACATACAATAGCAAAAGGTACACTTCATTTTCCTGCTAGGATGATGTAATTTCTGTGGAGACTCTGGAAAAAATATTACAAGAATGTACAGTGCTTTGAAATTAAAATAATTAGAGTAGCAGGTACTTTGAGTGGCATGCAAAAAATGCCCGTGAAAGTGGAAAATGAATATGTAAGTTTTGACTTTGAATTTTGAAGGACCTTTCAGAGGTGAGATGTGTGAGCTGAGGCAGGTTGGGGATGCATGGACTCTAAATCAGCTTTTTGAAAGGATACTTTGAAATCACAGGTTTCAGGCTGATTTCAAAGGCTGATTTGGCTATCTTTGAAGTTGATGCAATTCATCGGCAGAGGAAGGGGATGGATTTAATCAGGTTTAGCATTGCTAGCTGTTGGGTTGTTCAGCAGTGGATAAACATGATCCCTCTTTCTAATTTTAAGTAAGCCTGTATGCCTCTGCATACACTTATCCTTTTTATTTTCAAACTTCATAATACCTACGTTCCTTCTCTTTTCTAAGACTGGAATGCAATGTCACAAGCTGCTATACACCAGCTGAAAGTCAAAACCTTCTAGACAAACACAGAGGAGTTTCAACACCTGACACAACTTGCTGAGGTGGTTTACATCACGTAAGAACTACAGATGAGACAGACTGAAAAGGCTTGTAAAAACAGTTGAGTAGTCAAGATCTCTGCAGATGTAGCTATCTTCTGAATGTTGTGATTGTGCAGTGAAATTGTACAGTCATTGCCACTTTTGTTATATATGACCTGAACACACAGTAATCTAGGAATGAGCAAGGAAAAATCAGAGCTGTGCCTGGATCTGAGTGTCCTCATGATCTACAGTTGACTTATGATCTTATCTCAAAAAGGAAAGGTCCGCTATAGCAGCAGTGCAAATGGTATACCATTATAGCTGGTGATGTTAAACCTGAGTGGTTTGCTCTGTATGTCATGCTAAAGTATAGAACAACAGAAGGAATAGCAATTGCAATGATCTATAGGCATAAGGGAAATGGCATGAATAGGATATGATCTATATATGCTTCAGGAAGAAGATGAACAAAAGGGGACCTGATAAGGTATGTAAAATAAAGAATAGCCCAACTATAAGACAGCACAGTGCTTCTGTTTTCCCTGTTTCATAAAGTAAGAATAATGAAACAAAGAAGCGGGAATTCAATACTGAAAACAGATAATATTTTTTTCTCTGCCTGTCTATAATTAAACTGTAGGACAGATAGTCACAGGTTGGTACTGAAATACTTCATTAAAAAAAAGTGTGTTTGAATTCTGTTATGTTAATTACTGTGCATTCTCTTGATATTTATGTGTGTGCATCTCAAGAATATCCATAGTGGTCATAATGAACATTGTTAAAAGTGTTTATGGATGGGTAGATTTCTTAAGACTCCCACGTCAGGGCTTATAGCCACTAATCTTCAGCCACTATACATCAGCAGGGGATTGAACATGTCTTGAAAGAGACCGGTTGTTGGGAACTGGTCATTGCCCGAACCAAAGCATTGGACAGATCTGACTTTGGTTCTGATGAAGTGTGCTCATTTATGAGTTCTTAGACTATATTATTGCCTTTTTGTTTGTTTGTTTGTTTCATTTTTTTTTTGTTTAGTTGCACCCCATGAGCAACAAGACAGACTCTGGCCCTGTTGAGCAAGTCTCAGCAATTTGCAAGTGTTTTTGAATGCCTTGAGGCATAGAAGCTCTTCCTTCTCTGGAAACTACTCACTTAATTCATTTATTCACCATGGGGCGATGCTCTTGCAGGCAGTAAGCATGCTGGAGAGAATTGTTTTGATCCTTCAGAATCACCAACCTCTTGTTAATCTTGTTTTCCAGATCTGTAAATTTTACACACAGAGCACTTCTTGCTGCTCTCAGATCTTCACTGCCACTTCCTCAGTCCAAACAACAGCATCTTTCCCAACTCTCAAGGTGCTGCACCACATTTTCCAAAAAAGTAAAACAAAGAGACTTCTACGAATGGTCGCTAGTTGGCTATACTACCACACAGGATTTCACAACAGCTTTTTCAGACTTTCAAGCCATTTCTCAAGGTCCTCTAGTTAGTAATATCTTTGCTCTGAATAGTATTTCAGCCACAGAATGCATTTTCCATATCTTCAATTTTCTTCTCAGCATGTTGCAATATAATTCCACACCATTCATGTTTATTGTACAAAGAAGTCACTGAGGCTTAAATGACAGCTAACCTCTGAAGCATCTGGCACTGACCACTGTTGGAAACAGGATCCCGGACTACATGCCCCATTGGTTTGATCCCGTACAGCAATTCCTATCTTCCTGGAGTCTCTGCAGAAAATGTTTTGAATCAATTGGGCACAACCTGTTAAATTTATTTAACTGCCTCTGACTGAGTAGTCTCTGAAAGCTCTGAGACTGGAGACAGGTGCCCATGATTCAAACCTGTTCTAGTCATCACTGTAGCTTTTTGAGGGGATCTAAGTGTATATCTGGAGGAGGAAGAAATCTGCCTATTTACTTATTGTAAGTAGCAAATATTGTTAAGTCCGGTTCCCAACCCACGAGCGAGAGAAGAGCAGAGAGGCCCATTATTACAGGATCCTTCTTTATTACCAGCTAGCTGGGGTCCCTGACTCACGCTCAAACAGGGAATCTTGCCAAGGACCCCTCTGGTGTCCCATGCAGGGTTTGTATACAAGCAAGGGGAAGGCGGTTACACAAAGTTAGATATTTCCTTTTAAGGTCTGATCGCCACAGGTTCTCTTTGGATTGGTCATCTTCATTAGGCAATTCTCTCCTTGTTTGTAAGGGTTTTACAGAAGCATTCTCACATTATCACAGTAGCACTTGTCTTCCTTGCTTCCTTATTTCTGCCTCTTGTTCAACTCAAAGACTAACGTAAATGCTAAACTTTCCAACAGAAATGGTTTCTTCAAATAGTTTGGGGGAGGGATCTAAAAATGGTACTCCAAGATTAATTTTTACCATGTATGTTGCGTTCAGTTTTATGCAGAATAGAAATGTGTTCCTCCCCCAACAAAAGTAACCGTTCATGTCCTTACATATATCCTCCTACATTCTGGTGAGCAGCTACGATTACAACATTTATGTAATATTGCTAGGTGTTCCTCCTGCATAGTCTGAATGTGAATCTGGATATAAATAATATGATCATAGTCTTCTGTGAGCTAGGAAAATGTTAGCTATGTTTTACAGGTGAGGTAATTGAGGCAAATCGGGGGAGTGAAGTGTATAACTGCCCATATCTGCAAGTCTGCTCCTGTAGCAGAGGTTCAGATCATTGCAGGACGTGGTTTGGCAAGTCGGTGTTCAAAATCCCAGCTCAAGGTATACGAAAGCCTCTGGGCCAAGGGCATTCTACTCTGCTGCTGCAGTGCTAAGGAAGTAAGGCATCGAGCACCTCTCAGAGGGAGAGGGTCGGGTACAGAGAAGCCTTGCTGCCTGAAAGAAGACACATAATCAGGGTTTATGATACATGATGGCACTAGTCTGAGGGAAATGAAGCTAGAATTTTCCAAGTTATCTGTGTGCTGGTGATATTGGAAACAGGATTAAAAAAAAAAAAAGACAGTCTGAGAAGTGACAGGTCTATCTATTAATATATTTTCAGTGGGGGTCCATGCAGGAGGAAAACAAAGTGTTGTCTCTGGCTCAGAGGAGAAACAAAGCAAGCAAGAAAACAAACAAACAAAAAAACCAATGGCGCATGGGTTAGATCTCTATGACATGCCTGTTTGGAGATGGGGCAGGTGGCATATACTGCCCCTCAGGTTGACATGTCTTGGTAACTCTGCAGTCACGGCTCAGTCGCATCCAATTGCTTACAGCTAGCAGAGGAAGCCTGGATGGGTTGTGCATGAACCCCACTGAAGTGAAGCTTCCTGTTTGGTATGCTTTCGGCCTGTTGTCAAAGCAAAATTGGAAAACTGAAATCCCTCTGCAAGTGCAGATGAACTGTGGGCCTGTAGATTCAAAAAGAGCATCCTAGTTGTTTGCTCCAAGGCAGTCTGGAGCCAGGAATGCACTCACGTTGGCTCTAGAAGGGATTTCAACCATTCTGGAAGCAAGACAAGTTGGAAGAACAGCTTCAAACTGGCATGGGCATGGACTGCTCTGCTCACAAAGCTTCAGAAAAATATTTTAAAAATGGTATGGTTGGCATGTTTGGGTCAGATATACAATTGTGTGTGCGAGAGCTCCTGGAAAGCATTGTGAGTTTGCCTGCCAGGCAAAAATGGCATTAACTTGATATAGCTATCTAGTCACAACACTACTTTCAGGGTGCTACTTTGCAGTCTGCATTACTGTAATTTAGAAGCAAAGGAGATATCAATGACAGTAAAAATCTTAAATGTGGCCATCTTAGCAATACTCCAGATATGAAGATAAACATTGCTGTGATTGTCTAATTTTGTCAGCAAAAAGCCATAAATAAGCAGTGGTTAATGGGAGGCACCAGTTAATAACAGGATTGTGCCAGAATTGTACAGAGGCAGTGGTGTGTAGTTGTAAAACAGCATTGGTTTGAAGGGAAAAGGTTTAAAGGCAAGGTAGCTATTTTTGCGTCCTCCTCTAACCTGTCATAAGAATACCAATGGGTTGGCGGTAAAGATGGATGTGTGACTTTCCTGTCTTTAAATTTCTGCTACAATACTAAATCATCTCTCAGAGCGTTCAGCAAATAGGCTACATTAAAATCCTGTACACCATTGTGTGAATAATGTGAATCTGTACTGACTTGAAGAGTGTTGCATGGTACTCCCAAGAGGCTGATAACTACAGAGGCTTTCATGTCATGCACAGAAGAGGCAACAAATACAAGCAAAGCCTTGAAATCACTAAGGAAATTTACATATCTCTGTCCTCTGCTCTGTAACTCCCCAGGAAGTCTTTCCTAGACACTTGTCTTCACAAATGAATGAACAGTGGGAAAGGAGCACAGAATTGATCTCTCCATAGCTTTAGCTCTATTTTCTGTTCTGCGCTTGGATGAAGTATGGTCTAGAGTTTTGATAGCCCCTTGCTGTTAGGGCTACCAAAGTTATGCTATCAAGCTTTTGATAGCCCCTTGCTTGCATTGAGCTTTCCACAGCTCAAGAACCATCCTGCTGACAGGTTAAAGCCAGCTGAAGACCACAAAGGGAGCTGGTACCCATCTCTACAGAAAAGCACTTGCTGCCATGGCTCTGAAAGTCAGCGTCCTTTGCTTCCCTAAGGCTCTGAGTATAACAGTAAGCACTTTTTCCTGGCAACTAGTCAGGCCTCGCTGTAGTCCTGTCCTATCTCAAGGGTTGGGGCAATTTCCAAAAGCATGAAAAATAATCATAGAAACATAGAATGCTTAAGGTTGGAAGGGACCTCTAGAGGTCATCTAGTCCAACGCCCCTGCACACACAGGGTCACCTAGAGCACATGGCACAAGAATGCGTCCAAGCAGGTTTTGAAGATCTCCAGAGAAGGAGACTCCACAACCCCTCTTGGCAGCCTGTTACAGTGCTGTGTCATCCTCACTGTTAACAAATTTTTCCTTAAGTTCCTGTGGAACTTTTGATGCTTCAGTTTCCAGCTGTTTCCTCTAGTTCTGTCGGTGGCCACCACTGAAAAGAGGCCAGCACCACCCTCCTCGCTGCCTCGCTTGAGGTATTCATATACACTGATTAGATCCCCTCTCAGCCTTCTCTTCTCCAAGCTGAACAGACCCAGCTCTCTCAGTCCTTCCCCATAGGGCAGGTGTTCCAGGCCCCTGATCAGCCTTGTAGCCCTGCACTGGACTCTCTCAAGCAGCTCCACATCCCTCTTGTACTGTGTGGCCCCGAACTGGACACAATACTCCAGATGTGGCCTCACCAGGGCTGAGTAGAGGGGCAGGATCACCTCCCTCGACCTGCTGGAGACGCTCATCTTAACGCACCCCAGGATCCCATTGGCCTTCTTGGCCACGAGGGCACACTGTTGCACCATGGGGAGCTTGCTGTCCACCCTGACCACCCGGTC
>NW_010580036.1:85338-97740 GCF_000705375.1 Tinamus guttatus
CATTCTGTATACCGTCGCCTTCTGCTTGAGCATTGCCACAAGCTCCTTGCTCATCCACGCAGGTCTCCTGCCCCCTCTGCCTGACTTCTTACACACAGGGATGCACTGTTGCTGGGTGTGGAGGAAGCGCCTCTTGAAAACTAACCAGCTCTCTTAGGCTCCCCTACCTTCTAGACCTCTAGCCCATGGGATTCTTCCGAGGAGGTCTCTGAAGAGGCTAAAGTTGGCCCTCCATTGTTGCAAGGCTACTTACAGCCCTGCCACCTCCTCATTGGATCCTGAACTCCACCATGGTCACTGCAGCTGAGACTACCCCCCACCTACAAGTTACCTACAAGTTGTTAGCATGAGGTCTAGTAGCCCACCTCTCCTCGTTGGCTCCTCTACAACCTGCATCAAAAAGTTATCATCAACACACTGCAGGAACCTCCAGGACTGTTTGTGCCTGGCTGTGTTGTCTTTCCAGTTGAAGTCCTCCCATGAGAACCAGGGCCTGTGACTGTGAGGCAACATCCAGCTGACTATAGAAGGCCTAATCAACTTCCTCATCCTGGTCAGGTGGCCTGTAGCTGACACCCACCACAGTGTCTCCCATGTTAGCCTGCCCTCTAATCCTTACCCACAAGCTCTCAACTCCCTCATCATCCACCCCCAGGTTGAGCTCCATGCATTCCAGTTGCTCTCTCACATAAAGAGCAACTCTACCACCTCACCTTCCCAGCCTGTCCTTCCTAAAAAGCACATGGCCTTCCATGCCACCTCTCCAGTTGCGTGAGATATCCCACCATGTCTCTGTGATTCCAATGAGATCATGACGCTGGGACCACACACAGATCTTTAGTTTGTCCTGCTTATTCCCCATATTTCGCACATCAGTGTACGGGCATTTCAGGGAAGTAATTGAGCCTGCAGGTTTCCCAGGAGGGGTGAAAGAGGACCCTCTATAATCATCTTCTATCCTCACTTCCCACCTACCATACTCCTGCTGGATGCCATCTGACTTTGGCTGTGTGGTACTGATTGCCCTGGCTGTGTGACACTCCTCTTCCCCCTTCTTGCCCAGTTTAAAGCCCTCCTAACCAGGCTGGTGATTCCCATCCCATATTATTTTAATAATAATTAAAATATATATATATTCTCAATTCTACTTCAGATCTGTCCGTGGATTTCTGTCCACAGAACAATCTGTCCTTAAAACTTGCTAAAACAAAACACTGTTTAATATACTAGACACTATGTAATTATTATAAGAGCATTTAAAATTAGAAGAGTTCCGGAACTCTTGCCTCAGCAGTTAGTGTTCCAAGCAGAATGACTGACTTCTTGGTCCCTGGACTAAAATTTTCCTTCCCAATTCCATGCACTTGTTTCATTGGGGATTAACTTTACTCAGTCACTGTTTTGATATTAACAAAATTCCTAAATTACCGATTAAATAACTTTCCATTTTTTAAAACTCAAAGATAAAATAAGCAATAGGTGAATTAGCCAGTCACAAACATGATACAGATTTTTCCATCATTGTGCTTAAACCTGAGTTGAAAGAGACACGTTCTAGAAGTCTTAACATACTTTTATCTGCGGGATTGAAATTGGGTTAGCAATTTCCCCAAAGAACAGAAGAAAATTGACTGCTCTGGGTCATGCAGTGTGCCTGCATGCCTTTGAAGTACTCTTTTTAAAATTAATGTCCCAACACACAGTACTCTTTCCTTTTTTTTTTCCCCTAACACTGAAAGGTCTTTAGAGTCAATGAGGTTATTTTTTATCTCTCTGGATAACAAGAGGAAGTTAATGGAAGCTATGAAGTGTGCAGATTTTTACCACCACTGGGTGGTGAGTTTGAGAGGAATGACTGCAACGACTCTATCAAGCTTGGGTTAAGCGTGAGCTGTTCCTGATTCTGGCCACAGACACTGTCACTGCAGCAGATGAATTCTGTTGTATTTTATCTACTTGTTACAATATTTTTTTTCAAGAGAAAAAGATATTCATCAGTTTTGACATCAGATAAAAACTAACATGTGGTAACCTGAGCCTTTACAGCAATGAGAGCCCCAAGAAAACTAGTCTCAGCACCCTCTGTCCATGTGGGCCATAATATTGTGTAGAGAGGCAGGAGCCCTGGGGCTATTACAAGCAAAAAATCCCCCAATCTTTGAGAGGGAATGTGGTCAAGTGATTTTGAATTAAGAACTGGTGGGAATGATTCATAATTTAGTTCTTGGCCCTGTTAATAGCTGCGGGCAAGTAGTTTAAACCCATCTTTTTATTTCCTTATAAAAGGCATTTGATGACACGTTTTTTTTTTCAAATTGCCTTTGATGTGTTTCATGCTCGGGACCCACTCAACAGGTAAGCAGAAGATGTGCTCATGTTACTTAGTATTTAGGTTCATGTTATCTTGCTGCAGTATTGTACTTCATCTTTTCTCATGTTCACTTGTTGTCTTCTAATATTTGTATTTTAAGCTCTGTGGCTTATGTTATGCATTAATGCAGTACCTACTACTGTGAATTGAGATCATAAGATAGTGTCATGTAGTTAATAACTGGTTTCCTAGGCCATGCTCTGGTAGGCGACTTCTTTGAACTACCAATATCCTGATGTGGCCTTCCTTTTTATTTTCTCATTTTCACCTGTATTGCAGTCCAAGCAAGCTCTTAAACACAACCAAGATACAGCAGGGAATATTATTGTCTTTTTCTGAATATACAGATGCATTCTGACACCTCCTAATCCTTAGGGCCAGGATGTCAATAAAAAAAGGAAACACTGTACTATCATCATATCTCACCTTCAAAATAATCCTACCACGGGGTCTGTGGCTTTGGATATATAATGCATAAGTTTTTATGACTGTATTCAGTTGCTTTATAATGACACGTGATGATTGTGCTGTCAATAACTAGCTGTAACTTCTGTCTGCTTTATGGTTTGTTCAGCTCTCTTAGCTGCTGCTCTACAGTCCCGAGTCCTAAATTTTAGAGCTGTACAATAAATAATGAATGTCTGTGAAATGAAGACTTTTATCCCCCTCATTATTAATCAGCGCTTCAGAGCCTGTTTCTTATTCTGCTCTATGCTTTATTGATCTGACTGGCTTTCTTGAGATACATTCTCACATATATCCTTTTCCTTCTGATTCCTTTCTTAAATGTTAAGCTAAGAAGGGCCAGTCAGAAGATGGCAGGTATGGCAGATTTTGCGTCTTCCAAAAAACAAATGAAAAATGCACTCTCTCTACATTTGACTAAATAAAACACAGAATTTAGATTTTTATTTAAAAAAAATGCATTTCAACTTCAGTTTTAAGCAGCTCATTTCTTGAAAAACAGAATATTCTGATTTCAGCCTGTTTCCTGATATCATAGGCTAGAAAGGGGAGTTATTACCAGATGATAAATTCAGGCCTTCCAGATGGATCTCTGTGTAGCAGCCACATGATTCATAAAAATATTAAGAATTCAGGTATCCTAGCCTTTGGAAAGGGATTTCATTCATCAAAAGCTGGGAATAAAAATGTTGTTTTCAAGGGTATCTTTCATGTACTATCTCTAGTGCTGTGTTTTTAGATAATTAGACTCTGTGGAGGGTCTTGGCATATTCTTAGTATTCTTTTTCCTCATAATGCTTCATTTGTTCTACTAGCAATAGACATACTCTCTTTAGCATGATGTAGTATTTGTTGTTAGATTTCTGCAATGTTATTTATATGACAGTATTACTTGTATGACAAAAACTGCTATAAAATTGAGGTCTGAGGTCTATTTGCCCAAACTCTTACAAGTACAAAGATAGAATGAGGTGTTAGCACTGCAGATGGCCTTTGGACACAAAGGAGGAGTAGCCTGGAGAAATGAGGCACTTGACTGAAATGTGTGCAGCAGGTCAGAGATAGCAATCAGGCCATGGAGTGGGGCCATTTTAAGTGCAGCGCTTCTTATCCCATAACGTGTGCCCTGCTGCCAGGAGTGCAAGGCACCAAGATGAACTTGGAACTAACAGGGATGAAGCAGAGGTGGCACAGGCTGAAAACGGACGCACAGGTCCATGCCACCTCGAAACTTACAGGTTTCTGTTTTCTTGGCTTGTTCCTTTAGCAGCTTGTGAGAGTGACTGAGGCAAAATTAAAAGTATCCCATAGCATATAATACCTGACTTTACAGGTATGCTATATTTGTTCTTTTCTCGTTTGGCTTTCACTGGGTAGATGGCAAAACTAGACATCACCATTAATAGCGAAGCATTAATTGTGGGTTATACAATATAAATGGTTGTGGGCCAAGCCCAATCTCCAAAGTCAGAACTTTCCCTAACTGTAGTGGGACATCAACTAGACTCTATATCTGCAAGATACAGGGTGTATATGTATGATAAGAGTCTATATGGAGGAAAAAAAATAGTATTTAGTAAAGTATAAAATTTAAAGTATTTTAGCACAAATTTATGCTACTTCCCATGTTAAGCTTTCACCTTAATGCTCTTGGGTCATAGCTGTATTTTGTGCCTTGGAGAACAACAGCTGGCATGAAAGCAGCTTTGTGCAAGTGTGGGAGCAGACCAGGTGTGCTAACATGAAGCTTTGGAGACAGCCAGCCCAGGTCTACATACTGGTACACCTGGTCTCCTCTTGAGGCTGCTAACATTGCATGGACACACTCCATGTATCTTTAAGACCTTGTGGAGGGTTTACGTAAAATATTTCAGCCATTCTAGTTTCTGAATAAGTAAAAAACAGATTCCAATAAGAATTATCAGTTAAAGTCTAAGTGGCTTCTTCCCCATCACTTTCTTTTTTTGCTTTCAGAGATAGGGCCAAGAAGAAAGATCAGGTGTAATGAGCGAATAATCCATTTGCTTCTGTTAAAATATGCTTAACGGAGCAAAAGGGAAATGGCCTATTCTAAAGACAGGGAAATACCCTAGCAAAATAAAGATGGTTTCATAAATACTACTACTGAGGGAGTAGAAACTGTATTATTAAAAGAATTATTCTTTTGACCTCTAAATAATTGCAAGTCTATAAAAGGCGGATTTTTTTTGTCAATAAATGAGTGTCATTAAGATAAATCCATACAGAAAAAAGATCATAAATTAAGGGAGGAGAGCTGCAGTATCAGAGCACAGCTACAAATTGCTGTTATGCTCATTTCTGCAATGTTAGCAACTTGGTGATAAATAATGAAATGAGCACAAAATGTCTGTACCTATTTCATAAGCAAATGGCCTAACTTTTGAAAATAGCTGAAGCAGGAGGCAGTAGGTGAGCATGAACCTGGAAGAAGAGGCATTTTGGGTTCTGTTCCGAGCTACAATGAAGTTCCACGTAAGCACAGACTGATATTAATTGCACCCTACTTCTAGGAGCTCCTAAGTGAGTACTTGTTAGGGTTACCTGACCCTGCCTGTGAGGTATGGTGGTTATGATTTGCTTTAAATGTTTTGGCTGATTAGCTCCAGGATTTCCAGGAAAAAATCTAGGTGGTCTTGGGCAGAATTCAGATGATTTTGGGAGATGAACTGCAATGTAGAAAAGGGGAGAGACACATGCACAGCTTCCAACCTCTCTACTTAATTCTCTATATTTTTTTTTCCTCCTCCTTCTTTCTTTTCTAAAGAGATTGAGGGATCGGTGACCCCAATTAATTACCCCCATCTTAACTAAGGTCTGTTGAGTAACATCATGCTTCACTCTGCCTAACACGACTTCTCAGTGGGGAAAAGAAAATTAATTTTGCTAGGAAAAGATGGGGTCTACAGAATTGTCAGTGGAGAAGGGAGGAAGACTGAGGGATCCCCCCAGAGGGAGGGGACATAGAGCAGTGTAATGCAAAGCTTGTAGAAAAGGGAGTGAGGAGGGCAAATGGAAAAAGTCATGTACAAAGTCAAATTCAAATGTCCAACCTAAAGTTTAGTGACACTTTGGACTAATGTGATTACTGTGTGAGTGGAGACACAGAGAAATGCCTTGTCTTGTATGTTTCCTAAACTAATATAGCACATATTTAACTTATTTAACTGAGGCAGTAGCTAATGCTGGACCATGTTCTGAAGCTAAATTTGTCTTAACTGAACTTCTTAATTGTTAACAAATAAATGACATCTCAACATCTAATCTTAACTTGAGCTCTGTCCCAGCTTTTCTACAGGCCCCATAGGTAAGGAGTGCCATGCATGCTTGCGTGGAACTTAAGGAAACATTTCTTAACAGTGAGGGTGACAGAGCACTGGAACAGGCTGCCAAGAGAGGTTGTAGAGTCTCCTTCTCTGGACATCGTCAAAGATGCAGTCCTGTGCCATGTGCTCTAGGTGACCCTGCATTTGCAGGGTGTTGGACTAGATGACCTCTAGAGGTCCCTTCCAACCTTAAGCATTCTATGATTCTATGGGACAGGAGGAAGGAGGATCCAGTCCAAGGCAAAGTGGTGGCAGAAGGAGTGAGACTCTGTTGCTGGTAAGAGAATGAGAGATGATGTGAAGACAAGGGCATAGAAGGATGCGGAGGATACAAGGGCTAGAGGGCATGGTTGGGGGAGGGGGAGAATGGGACCGAGGAGCGGCTGTGAAGTGGCATGGCAGAGATTGGGGACAAAACAAGAATACACACCAAGAACAAATGCACTTTGCCTTGCAAAGAGCTTTTACTACAGAAAAATGCGGACCTTCCTCTATTCTGCCAGATGACATTTGTCAAATTATTTGGGACCAGAGCACAACAACAAGATAAAGATATTATCATCTTCCATTATGACATCCTTCTGCAGGATTTCTTAAGTGCAGTCATTTCAGAAGAATGTGTTATTTTTTTCCTTTGACATGTGAGATAGTGGAAAAAGTAGGACTCTTTCCTCCAAGTTTAGACTGCAGTTTGTCACTGATTAGAAGAACCAGAACTTCTTTGCCCTCAGTGGCTTCCAGCCATCTTCATGAAGCTGGTGCAGTAAACACACTCTGACAGTAGGAATTAATGTTATAATCATATAAGGACTGTGAACCGTAACTTGTTGATGAAGTTGTGAAAAGTGCACTCACCAGATATAGAATGTATGCAGAGCATTTGATGCATTAAATGTCAGATCCCCACAACCTACATTCCAGAAATGAAAAAGGATAATTAATCTCCATACATTTTGGCACATTCCATTAGAATAGTGACAGCAGAAGCAAAGGCTGTTACAAGTGGTTGCTGAAAAACTCTGTTGAATTTAGGGAGTAAAAAATTGATTCTGGTTACTCTGAAAGTTCCTCTAGCTCAATATCCTCTCTTCTTAAAGGCTTTTAGTAGATGTTTAGGGAAAACATATCAGAATGATATTTTTCCTGATCTTGTCCTACTTTTTAGCAAACTGTGGTTCATGTTCTTTCTGTATTTTCGTCATGTATTTAACAGCCCTTCCTGTACCTATTTTTTATTCATCTAACTGTTCTTTTTATATTGCCAGTTGTATTTGTGGCATTGACAATGTCTTAGGTCAATGAGTTTCACAGTTTAAATGTATGTGTATTAAAGAGCAATTCACTGTATCTGTTTTTAGAACCTCCACCTGGTAATTTTTCAGGGTTCTTCCTACGTCTTCTATAAGACTAGCGAATACCCGTCCCTGTTCACCTTCTTCAGACTGCTCATTAAGACTCCAAGTAAGCTTGTTTCCAAGCTGAAAAGCCCTGCTCTCTATCTTTGACATCCTTGCCTCCGGTTTCTCTTAGCATGGCCTTTTAGTACTTCATGAAGTAGGTAAGAAATGGCTCAACTCAAAATTGCTTCCCAGAGCAGCCTTCCATCTCATGTTTAGCAGGCACTCCCTCTCCCATGTGCACTTTCCTTTTTACACCCCCCACCCTACAATGTTTGTCTTGATCCTACTTCACACCACATCATTTCATTACAATCCGTTCTACTTAGGGGAACACAAAATCTATCATTTGAGTCAAATTCTCCTTTTGAAGAAGAGGAGAGGTTTTTTTCCCCATTTCAGATGCTCCTGAAAGCTCTTTTATGATTGGATGCATAGCATGAATTATATTTTATAAATGATATGCTTGGTTTGCTTTTTTGTTTCAGACTTTACAGAAGGTATGAAGTTTGTCATCATACTAATTTTCTTCAGAGGACGCTTCTTTGCAGAGAAGATGGGAGAATGCCAGCAAGGCATGCATACTTCAGTAAGTGTCTAAATACCTAGAAACTATGTCTAGTTTAGGAAATGCCTGAACCATGTACTGTGTATGGGAGAGTATGTGGGGGGAGTCTCTTAGCCCATCCTCTCTATATGACTAATTTTGGCCAAGAGAAAGAGAAAAATAGACTCTCTTTTCTCTTTGGAAAGAGAAAAATAGACTAAATGGTCTATTGACCTGACCTACTGCAGCCGCTTTTATTTTTAAGATAAAAAATAGTTCATTTGAGCCTTCAATATTTGAATAGCATTATAAGAATAAAGAAATAAAGTAATAAGCTTGGGAAAAATCTATGCTTACACCTGAATGCAGCATATATTTAAAAAGAGAAAAAAAAAAAAGGTAAAATTTTTAGTTCAGGGTCATCCTTGGTTGTTTGGTTTGTTTGTTCTGCTAGCTCTTGCTGATAGACAGTCATTTTAAATTGTAGGAGTAAGAGGAAGGGAAGCAGGAATGGAAGAGTGGGCAAGTAGAGTGAAGCTTAACTTGCTTTACAGCATTAGTATTCCAGTGAGCAATAAAATGTCTCAATGGGTCCTGATGTCTGAATGCTTTTGAACCTGTGTATGTTTCTTGTGGGTGAACTGAGGCTGTTTTAGGATGCAAATTACTATCATATCTTAATGGATAGTGCTCTTCTGTGCATTTTACAGATTGGAAATGAATGCACTACACCATAAATCATATCACATTCTAGAGTGGGCACTTTGTCAGAGGTTTTTCTTTGACTGGTAATGGAGACCTTTATGATGGTGTCAAAAAACATTGTCGTTCTTTCTATTATACCCTTACAGTACATACTTGAAAACTGTCTGCAGAACAAAATGGGAACTTGGCATAATTTTGTCATAGAAATACGCTTGGTGTAGAAATTGTAAAGAATATGCTTAAATGTTCCCATTTAATAAACATATTTGTAAGTGCTCCATTCAGCTTTGGGAGTCAAAGCGGCAGTCTGCTTTTCTTGACCTTCAGACTCTGCTTAACAAGGCTTGATGAGTTTACCTTCCTAGGTTTTTATGTTTGGTTTAGTTTTTTTAAGGTTACATGTATTTTTTTCCTAAACTATAGGGACATTCAGGGCACTAGTGAAAATGTCAAATTGTTTTAGATACTGTATGTATTATCACAAACTATTTCTCAGACTTGTCCAAACTGTTGCTTGCCTTCTTATAGGCTAGGCAAAGCTGTGTCATTCTTCTCTGCTTTAGGACAAATGAACCAATATTGGAAATGTCAGTTGCTCTGTGTTTCCTTCCATCCTTTTTTATTTATGTGCATGGTGCATTTGGATATCTTTTGCACCAAGAACAAATGCACAGTGTAACATATCCTGCTGTATCACCTTGATTGGTACAGTTGTGCTGGAAATGAATTTGATCTATTATACTTCTTTTTGTAAGTATTGGAAGAAGAGCTGACTCCAGACATGTGGTTAGTAGATGGCATGAGCAAATCGGTTGTGGCTGGGGCTCTTGCTGTGTCTTGCTGAGCTTTTTCTCCAGGAAGGAGCAATGGTGCTTACACTTGGAAGCCAGAGTTGGTGGGAAAGTGCTTATGCCGTAGTTCTTCTACCTGGGTATTTGCCATTTGCATCTTTCTAGCTTCCTAGATGGTACCTAATAGTCCCTCCTGCGTAGAGGACTGATGCCAGGAGAAAGCCTGAGTTCTTAACTTTAAGAAGAACTCAATCTGAGTTGAGTTCTTAAATGTGCATGTTTACCCAGGTAGCAGCTCATTTCAATACTGGATTTGAGTAGTGGATTACTTTTTCAAACGCCTTTGCAGCAGATGATTGATAGAGCATGATTGCTGCACTGACTTTTATTCTTGCCTTCTCTCTTCACTGCCAGCAGAATTTTTCATGTCTTTCTTACAAAAGGTCAGGCACATACATGACCTACAGTCTCTAGATTTTCAAAAACATGGCAGAAAGATGAGCTCTCACAAAGAGTCGCTGTGGGGCAAAGTTAACCATCTGGAAAGAAGCATTTAGTGGACTTCCTCAGGAGTTTTCTTTTTCTCTTTCCAATGTGTTTGTGTTATGGACTTCTGAATCTAAAGTATGCCAAGTTAAATTTTGGCCTGCATTTATCTAACCTACAGAAGGCAGTTCAATCCTCCAGGGGGATTAATAACTCACAGACCCACTTCTGTCCTCTGGCTACAGATGGCAACTCTGCTCTGATGCAAGTCCCTCAGTTATGAGAAGCGATGGTCTTCTGCCAATTGGCAGTTGTCTCTTGTTTTTAGTAGGGGTCCAGCAGTAGTCTAGCACTATACAACTTGCAGTACTGCTGTCATGAATAGCTGTTCAATGACTTTCTGAAGATTCCAAAAAATCGTTAGATATTTTCTTAATATCTCAGGCTAGGCGCATTATTTCTTTCAGATCAAAAACTGAAGGCTTCATAAATGTTTGTCTCCATGTGATCACAGCACTAACCTGATGCCATTTTTTTTTAAATGCAGTAAGCATTGCCATTCAGCAAACCCAAATCCTCCTTCTTCATTCATGGACAACCCTTCAGAAACCTATGCTGACTGTTCTTGGTGCTACCTGGCGTTATGAAAACAAACATATGCCATTATTGCTGGTCCCTATCTTGGAGTACTCGAACCTGTCAGTGCCATTAGTGCGAGTGCTCTTTCTGTTTTACTTTCTATATATGATCTATTTGATCAGCTGCACAACTTCATTTCTCCTTTTTAAGGATTTTTACTAATTAACTCATTTATAGTCTAAGTAGTTCCAAATCTACAGTGAAGACATTTTACCATTGGAATATTTTTAAAGCACTTTCCCAGTTATTAGGGATACTTAGCTTTATTTGAACAGCTGCAGAACTGCCATGATTGGGAGGTGAAAAGTGTACATTTGGCAGAAAGTTAGCCTTCTTTTAATTGCAAAGTTGTATAAATCTAGCCTTCGTAAAGCCACAGGAGCAAGATGCTGTCAAAGACCACTACATTGTAATGTGTTAAATTGTTGTATGGAACAGTCAGCAAAGACTCATCTCAGTTTTGTGAGCATAATAGACAGCCTGCATTCTTTCTAATCACTGGGAAGGAATGTGGGGGGCAGCAATTAATCCACTATTTCCTATCTTCTTAAGGTAGAGTCCAAGAATCTTGCCCCAGTGGTGGAAAGTGTATGTGTTTGTTTTGTTCTGGTCCAAAAAACCCAAAGAGGAAAGCAATACAGAGGTGGAGGAGGTGTAGGAAATAGATGAAACTGAGAATGGGGGATAAGTGCAGAGTAAGAGGTGAAATAATGTCCGTATTTATATGATATTTAAAAGCAGAGTTGCTCAATGCCTTCTTCTATTGCCATAGAATAAATAGTACTGTACTCTGCAGAACTGAGTTGAGCTGTCTATCTGTGTCATTATTTTGCTGGAGATAGTAGGTTGTAGCACTGAGCGTAAGTCTGCCAGCTAAGTGTTTGCTACCATCAAAATCTGGTGAAGGTGAGATGGATGGGAAAGGGTGAGGGTATTAAAAATCTAATTAGCTTGCAGATGTGTCAGCCTTGCTTTAGAAATTCTTTTTTTTTTTTCTTTATTTCTCCAATTTGACAAAGTTGTATACTTGGCCTTTTGGGACACATTTTTCTCAACAAAGTTTGGTAAGTGCAGAGTTATAGAGGAGTGCATCCCTTTCCCATCATTAAAATATTTTTGTAACATTTCTGTAAAAAAAATGAGACTTTAGAGCCTCTTTTCCAGTTGGTAGCACAATGATTATGGGAAGAATTTATTCCTTTTTTCCATGTGATGTGGAAATTTAATTGAAATATTCCAAGTTTGAATTGTTCTGATTGTTACCTTCATAATCAGCTTTTAAGTCTACACGTTGTTACAATGCCGGGCAAAAGTGGCTTTTTCAAGCACAGACCTACTTGAAATTTTGTTTTTAAACTATTTTACAATAATACCTTCTTTCAAAACAGTATGGAATTTTTTGGATTTTAAACTTTCTTTAGTTTTTGATTAACTTCCCTTCAGTAAGTGTAAATTTCAGTGAGGACCAAAATCATGCTAAACCCCATTTGGAGAGTTCCTTTTTTTTCCCCTACAATACAATTTTAGCTTTCTGGTTAAAAAAAAAAAAAAAGTCTACTTTTATGGAAGAAGAATGGCTTTGCCTGTTTTGGGGGAAATATTTTCCTCCTTTAAACTTACGATGCATCTTATTTTTTTGTTTCTCCTAAAAAAGAAA
>NW_010580039.1:0-26601 GCF_000705375.1 Tinamus guttatus
AAAAAGCACTCAAGGAAGAGTTGTTCCTCAGGAGAATCCCGTTTTTCACTGCATATTCTTGCTCTGATTGTCATTCTCTCATTTTTTTGGACGTTTTACACAGAGCTTGCTCTTACAACAAACTAAATATTAAAAAAAGTTATGATTTCTGGGATATTTTTAATGTATTTTAAAAAATTATTTAATCACATACCCATGTTCAGATTCATCATATATAGCAACACATAACTACAGTTCAGCAGTGTACTTAACATGCTGAGCCTTAAACCCTCAAAGACCCAAAATACAGGAGCACAAACATGCATTTGTTACTGGATCGGGGTAATAATCATGTTTACACCAAACCAAGTTATCCTTTCCTCTTTTCTGTTACTGATCCAACTTGTGATGTTTACTGCAACAAAAATTCTCTCTATGTATTTTACAAATCAATATTTCAGGTGGGGAAGCAGTTGAACAGTGGTGCTGCTCTGGACATGTGTATTGGAAGAATTAATTCCTAATAATGTGATAAAGAGAAGCCGTTCAAACTATTGTATTAATTAGAATATTGCTTTTATTTTTCTTTTTAAATATTATAACTGCAGGTTCCCCCTTGATAAAGAAC
Organism: Tinamus guttatus; assembly: GCF_000705375.1. The sequence goes on from NW_010580039.1 coordinate 608, forward strand.
TGTTTATAAAGAACTGACTAACACTTCTATCTAAACAGAATAAAAAATAGATTGTAATCATCCTCTTTAGTATGGTGATAACAGATCAAAAAAGTATGGTTTCTAACAAATTCCTTTTGGCCTCACAAGTTAAAGGAATAGAAATTTATGTTACAGCTTAAAAATTACTACAAAACTTGTTACTTCCTATTTAACATACAAGATGCCCTCATTAACTTCTCTGTCACAAAAAATGACATATAATAAACAATTTGTTGGTACTGAGATACTGATGTGCAGAATGTCTGTCTGTCTTCTCTCACTCAGCTGTTCTGGTTCAAGATACTTAACTCATCACCTCCATCTCACAGAATCACAGAACGCTTAGGGTTGGAAGGGACCTCTAGAGATCATCTAGTCCAACCCCCCTGCACACGCAGGGTCACCTAGAGCACGTGGCACAGGACTGCGTCCAAGCGGGTTTGGAAGGTCTCCAGAGAAGGAGACTCCACAACCTCTCTGGGCAGCCTGTTTATGTGATTGTAAGTGTGTTTTTTCAGTCTCCCATTCCTCTCCTAAGGCACCTTTCAGGAAGAGCATTATAAAATTTGCAGTGCCGTGTCCAAGCCACGGATGATTCACTCGAACCGCAGAGCTAAAGCTTTACCAATAAGCACTGAGCTACCACACTGTTAACTGAAGCATCCAAAAGATTGCAGAGAATATAAAGAATATACAGAGTGGGTTTAGCATGACTGTTAATCTTTTCTAGATTATAGGTATCAAATATAAAAGCTGTCCTTGTGAACTGAGGCTCAGATCCTGAAGAAAACACTTAACATCTCTTCAAAGACTCAACAAAGTTCAGCTTTAAAAAATTAATTCCAGTCACTCCAGTCCCAAACTCCCAGCCTAGCTGCACTCTGTGATCAGTTCAAACACGCTGAAATTTTGACAGAAAAGGTACAGCCAGGAGTTCAGCTGAAATGGAGGTGTCATATTTTCTTATCAAACACATAAGTCAAGTGGACCTGTCTTATGTTTGCAAGAAGCACAAGATCAAGCCAGGACAGCTTCTGTGGTGATCACTACAACTGCTGAGGCAACAAACAGTCATCTGATAAAGATTCCTGCATTTTGCCGTTAGCTGACATTTTTCAACAGAGAATTAAAGCCCATCTTTTGTTGCTGTTTTATTTTGACTGACTTGTTTGAGCTCCACCATCACTTTTCATTCGATATCCTGCTGACTGGAAGGCTGACAACATATTTCCTTATGATGATCAAGGATTTGTATACAGATAGATACTGCTGTGAGTTTCCCTGTATCTTGAAAATAAATCTTACTGGATTTTATGCACTCATTGATTTGTTGCCACTACCACAGTGAGCTAATCTCTCCTTTTCACACCATTTATAGATCTATATTGTAATACCTCAGCTATGTAAATAACAAGCATAGTAAGAAATGGTATAGTTGTCCATTTTCCTTATGTCTAATGAACTAGTTTGATGTAAAGTCAATTGACAGGTTGGTTCCTTGTCTAACTATGGAACTGAAAGTCAGAAACTCTTAATACTGTTTCTGCTATCGATTCCTCGTTGCATAGCCTCAGAAATTCGTTTGACCTGTTTGTGTCTCAATTTGTCTTTCTGGATAATGAAGATAGTAAACGTTCCGTGATGGTAACTCCTGTAGGAGTGTTGCAAATTAGTTACTGAGCATTTACAACATTTCAGAGTTGTGAGAAAGAAAAACAGTAATCTTCACAATAAATCAAAAGAGCAAAAATTATTGCTGAAGATTTTACCTGTAAAATAGGAAAAGGTGAAAAAAAAAAAAAAGGTACCAAAAAGGCAGCCATTAAATATACCATGAAAAAAACTTCCTCGAGTAAAAGCAGGAAGGACTGCAGAGACTGCTGGTGAGCTGTGTAGGCACTATAGGTTTGAAATGTGCGGTTATAGGCTTATTAAAATTAGACTTATTAAAATTATTAATATCTCGCCGTCTTGTGTCTATCTTGTGAATACTTAACCGCATATGCATTTTTGGCACTCTAGTCATAAAATTCCCTGAATTGCAATTAGTGTGTTGGATTCACTCCACGCATTAGGTATCATTTTTATGTACATTTTAATGCTCAGTTGCAGAGAGGGTGTAGGGGCCATTAACCGATGTTTTTAGGACCCTACATGCTTTCATTGTCTTTGGAAGTGGTAAGATTTGGAGAGACACTTTTTAAAAGATTTTTTTAAACTTGAGTTAAAATAAAGACATGAATACAAAAAAAAAAAAAAGTCAGGAAAATGTTTTTGAATCTAATATAAGGGTTCAGGAAATCTTTGTTCAACTCATATTTTTTCTTAAAAATTTCCCTAGTCAGTTTTATTACTTTGTGCCCAAATATCTCTTTATAAAATGACAATCTGTACTGCATGTACATAATACAAGCATGAAAAGAACCTATGAGTATATATACATATGCACATACACGTGCAAGTCACAGATGGCAACCTGAATACTCAAATTTAGTTGCTGGATATCTGTTGCAAAACACATGCTGGAAAAGGGAAATTTCCATTTGGCACAGAAGAAAAAAATCTTTTCCTTTAAAAAGGAAGGGGACCCTGATAAAAGCAAAAACACCTTTACACCTCATAAGAAGATTAATGTAATTCTTGAAAGACAACACTCGAATTGCCGTGTTGACTTTTCTAACATACAGTTCAAAGTTCTCTCCTTAGTTTGCTTCTATTTTGTATCATTCTTGATAATACTTGGATAATCAGGCAATAGACTTTTCCTCTTTTAAATCTATCATCTGGTTCATTGATGCTTTTGCAAATTTTGCATTCAGATTTGGACACTTGGAGGATATACTTGGTTCTACTTTGATGTAGAATTAGTGTTGTATCGAAGTTTAATATATGCTCCTTATTCATAGAAGATTCCCTTTGTCACATTTTTAAAGTAAACAGACCTATGCATGGGCTGTGACTGTGCAGAGGACAGTTAGTGAACCAGAAAATCAGGATTAGAGGTCTTGGAGGTTCACAGCATCCCTAACCAAATGCTGATATAGCAAACACTGTAAAGGGATATTCAAACTAATTCCGGGTAAGCTGTATGGATAGTGCAAATGTAATTTTTTTCAATGAAATGTTTTTGTTTAAAATTATGGATTTTTTAAAACATCTATTTTTTAGTTTAAAAGGGGGGATGTGTTTAATAGTGTGCATGTAATGGAAGGATCTAAAAAACACCCAGTCTATTTGATGCTGAATTGGAACTTGGATTGGCCTAAATACACACATATACTTCGATTCACCAACAATATTTTGCTTTGTCTTGCACCTGTCCTGAGTTTTTTTTGTTGTATTTGGACAATACACTGAAGAATGACTCCTTAACTCTTCTCTTTCTAAGTTGATGTCCCTACTGGGCAAAGATTATTTCTACAATATATCATGCAATGTTATAGCCAGAATTTCACCTGGTAGCAATTGTTACAAGTTTGGATGCCACAGGTGTTTAAAATCTTGGTTCACATCATTGTCACATTTGAACTAGCTGCCTCTACAATCCATACTCAAACATTTCAAATACTTGTTTCTGTTCAATATAATAGCCATGGCAGTTGCAGGAAGAAAGTCAATCCTGACCTTTTTAACAGATGACTCACAGCAACAGAAAGAATAGGACAACCACTAAATGGGTGACCTTAAAATTCACATTCATAAAGTTCCACTAAAATAGGTGTATTCATTAATACAAGGGAAAATGCAGGGGTCTAATGGCCAGAGTAGCTGTACTGAATGATTTTATCAAGGCCATGTAGGTGCTGGCAAAATTACTTTTATAAGCCTGATCTTTCATAGTAAAAAATTCTATGCTGCTACCAAATGCAAAGTACGATGGAAAATTAAAAACTAACTGAATTCATACAGGACTGCAATATAAGTAATGTGCACTATAACAGTTTAATCTGTAAGTCTCCATGACTGTGCAGTGTTTATGCTGGGGAAGATTTGATACTCTCTTGGTAGGAATAAAATAACACAAAACACAAGCATTTTGAATATAATTGCTAACAGGGCAACTGCAAAGCTTCAGGAGAAATACTTTGTAATGTTAAATCTGGGGAAAATATATTTTCAGAAAGATATAGATATAAATGCAAGGGCCAATATCATATTCTTGTCTATCTTGGAGAAAGTCAGGCTAGTAGTACTGGAGATTGCAGATGATATGGGAGAATTGCTCCACGATGAGATACTAAACAAACTGGAACAACATATTTAAGCAGAAATATTCTAATTGCTTACTGCAGTTTTATGTTATTGGAAAGAGTCTATATCTGGACTCTGGTCATTTCAGCACCAGACCTAGCGCATAAAATTTTATTGGAGGTTTTTATACAGCTGATGTTAAAAGGGGAGAGAATTTATTGAAACCAATGAAGTGTACTGCTTTGGATGGCTTTTTTTCCCCTCATATATACCGCTTTTACATCATTGTAATTCCACCGATGTTCGTGGAGTTACTCTTGATTTTCCCTAGGATAAAAGAAGGCTGAGTCATGCCCTTTCTTTTCATATCCATATTATTACAAAATATGCAGACCTACTGCTATTTGAAATCTTCATGGGAAAGAGCAGTGCAAGGGTTTTTGTTTGTTTCTTAATTTGTTTAATCCCACATAATGGATTCAATAAACATTTTTATAAGATTTGGATTTTTTTGTAGTTTGATAAAAAATTAAAGGAACAGTCAATCTATTTATTTGGCATTTTGGACTTTTCTCTCTTTTCACCCTAATCAGAAAAGTGGCTTTCTTAGAAGAGGAAAAAATGTTAATGTACATTTCAAATTTCATAGCATTTTGTTGAAAATGCAGAATAGGTCTCCCAAGCCACAGATGGTTTAGTCACTTGGAAAGAATTTTGTTCTATATTTATGCAATATCATTTATTTGTGTCTTAGTACCAAGCTGTGATATGGACATAATATTTAGCATTAGCATTTGGAAGCCTCACTGGATTCTATCCATAAAACACTTTGACATCCTCATGTTACCCATTGATTAGTGAATATTCTCCAAGAACAGTAGGAAACAAGGCTGGAAGAGAACTTGCAAGACCATCTGATCAATTCTACTGGAGGCAAGATGCATATTGCTTGTACTGGTAAATGTCTAAATCTCAAAAGCATCAGAAGATAGAGAATGCACACCATTTTTATTCAATCAGACCAGTGCTTCACTATCCTTACTAGTGGATTTAGAACATACATATACATATATATATAAGAAAAGTCCATGACATTTTATTCTATCATCAGTGGATATAGAGAATTATTCCTTTCATCTCTGCAGCTCTTCTTTTCACGTGCTATTTATCTGAAGATAACTATCCCTGTCCTCAAAGTCTTCCCTTTATTAGAGATTCATGTTTTCTATTTCTCTGGTTGTTCTTATGGAAGTTCCCTGACCTCTCCATCATTCTAGAAGTGCAGTGCCCAGAACTGAGCATGTTATTCCTGGTGAGATTTTAGCAGTGCTTAAAGGCTGAAACTGTTATGCTCTTGTCATGCAAATCATATTCCTGATCATAGAATCCAGGACAAGGCTTCTCGTTAGCAACAACCTGACACTGCTGCTGATTGCTCATCTCGTACCACTACAGTACCTGCTTCCTAACCTATTTATTCTCTGTCTTCTATTTCTTGGCAGATACGTATATAAAAGCAGCTCTTTGTGCCCAAACTAGGGAAAATGTGAAGAATAGATTTGCTGGTTTTATTGCTGGTGAGAACTCATGATTTTGCTCTGGAGTTAGATTTTTCTTTTATAGTTATAGCTCCTATTTTCTTCTTATTATTTTTATTATTTTATTTTTATTCTTTTTTTTTTCCCAAAATTTTGCCAAACTGCATGCAATGTATTACCAATACTGACGGGGCAAACCGTCTTGCTCATATGAGAATATATGAGTTGCCTTTCATTTGGGACATTTTGCAGAGACAAACAGTTCACATTCTGATCCCTGAAGTAAAATAAGACGAAAGCCTTGAAAAAAAAAATTGATTGTTGCAGTATTTTCACAGTGCTATGTTGTTATTGGGGGTGGGTCAAGAATAACTCATCCTTTTTCCACTTTTTTCTTGGTCAGTATTTACAGATAGTCATCCAGTTATTATTGGCAATAATAAAACAGCTTAACAACATTGTAAAAGCATTTGATTCATCAAAGTGGTTTACAGACATTATTTTTTCAGTGATTTTTTTTCCAAAATTTCTCTGTGCCAAAGGATAAGAAATTTTCTCTATGTTTTTTCTCTTCTTTCCCTCAAAGAGCCTAGCATCTATTTTGTCGGATTTTCTCAGGGAAAGATGATAAAGTCATTCAAGCTGTATGCAACAGAGTCATAATTTACCTGCAGTTAATGACTAAATAGGCAAGATAGCAGCAAGTGTTGGATAACTGCTTGGCTCCATGGCCATTGATGTTGAAACTAACATTGTTGTCCCATAAAGGAAACACCCACTTCCAGTAATGAAAAGGAAATAAAAGGATGTGCTTTCCCATCTGTTTGATTTTCCCCTCTCCCTTCTCCAGGATTAATTGCACTTGGGTCAGGTGAAGTTCCTAAGTACACTACTAGCCAAAGTCTTGGTCCTTATATCTTCTCCTCTCCCAACTTTTCTTCTAACCAACCACTGCACTGGAAACTCTTTTGGGAAATGAATTCTTCTGTCCCTCTTGCTTCTGGCTTTATTTTTTTTTCACTGAGAAGGAAGGATCTGGAGGTTTATATGGCCAGAAACAGTGAGCACATATAATGCCTGCTATAAAAAAAGTCTGATCTGCTGTCATCGATAAATTTCGTTTTTCTTCAGCGTATAAGAACTTTTCAGTCATTTTACCTACTTCTAAAACTTAAAGGACAGCCATTATGAAGAGAGCTGCCATTTACTGAGAAGGCAGAACCATGCACTCAGGCCACTTAGTTACAAGCAGGGCCTGTCCCAGGGCTTCTTCCAGGGGCAATTTTTCTATATTCCCCAAAGCCTTTGGAGCAATGGCAGTACTGAGGTAAAATTTTAAGAGTCTGATGCTTTCTGTTTCAACCATTTTACTCCCTGTGGCTTTTCATGCCAAACATCTCATGGAGGTTAAAGCCCTCTTGTGATCTGAACTAGAAGAGTAAGGATGACTGACACAGAGTTCATTATCATTGCTATGAGTCACTGTTTTCATATCAAATGTCTTCTCAATAACTCCTAACAAAAAGATGCTCTGTGCTGAATTTGATATGTGCAATTATTTTTCATAGATGAAGTTACTCTAATATTTCCTCAAGTAAATGAAGAACCTTAAGCAGCTGTGTTTAGTCTTAGCTAACAGCATATTCCTCAGGCACTGATCTGCCATTGATGCCTGGCAAAAGTGGCATTCAGATTCCAGCCCAGCAGAGGAGCTACAGAGCATATAGAAATCTGGAAGAAAACCTGTTCCAAACAGAACACGTGTGTGCACACAAATGCCTTTTTGCTGTGCTTTTCCTTCAGTACAGCCTCCCTCCAACTCACTAGTATGTGAAGCTGCACAACTGCAGAGAGTCTGCAGTGAGAAGTGATTGATAAGTTATATCTATCAAGACTAGAACTAGTTTCCCTCCCTGAACCTGGATCCTAATTCTCCTTCTATTTTCTCCAAAAACTTGAAAGTCCCAATGTTGAAATGCTGAATTTTTGGTACCCTGGAAGGACAAGCTTTTTGCCTCTGCACGTACATTTCCAGGCAAAAAGTACAACAGTAGCGATTTGCATTTAGACATAGTTCAGTGATATCGAATTATCACATTAAGCAGATTAATGCTGCATATTTCCAGATCTATCAACGAGACTTCTTAATCAACAGTGGGGACGCCCAAACCTTACAATACTGAGGGCCACACTGGCAGGTTGCTAAAAGCATAAGGGATGCAGAAAGGGGGGATGGATATTATATTTACATAATATGTGTAATCAAAAATAAACATATACAACCTTAATATTTGCTTTTACTTACCTGGCAGCTGAATGGTAACTATTAGGGTTTTCCCATGTTTTCCCCCTCCTCTACATCCTTCCAGTATACCAGCTTTCAAATCCTCAAATAGGATTTAGAGAATGGGAGGAGACATATTCTCACATTCACTGCACTAGCTGAGATAGAAAACTTGTTTCTTTTGTCACTTTTCTCATTTATAAGGGGAAGTTTAGGATAAGTTTCATGTTTTGAACTCTTCCAACAAGGTACTTAGTTTTCAAATGAGATGTATTGATCAAAATAGCAAATAGTGTCGATGTCACTACTAGATTTTGTGGCTCGTTATGCTATGAAATTTGATTTTGCTCCTGATTTTCCTGCTATCTTTATTGATTTTGCTACTGTTTAAGGTGCAGTATGACACAAAAATAGAGGAAGGTGGTTTACTGGGCTTTTTAACTGACAGAAAATTTATAAGGAGGGAGAGAAGGATACAACTGAGGAAAAAAAAATATCTGCCTAAATGCCTTAATAGACATCTGTTTATGTGCCTCAATTATTTCTACAGTCAATGAAGAGAAAGAAAGATTTCCCAAGGAAGTTAATCCCACCTATCTTCTTAGACACCCACCTTTGGAGTGGATAAATCATTCTCTGGAGAAGTCTTTATTTTATAGTATTTATTTTAGATAGCAAAAAAAAAATCCTATATTGGTTTTGGAAGGGAGTAAAAATTAATAAAAAATATAACATAAAACACTACTTACTTAAGGCAGGTTTACCAACAAGCAGGTTCTTAGTAAGTTCAAACGTCCCCGGTGTGATCTGCGCCTCAGTTAAATGCTTCTGGTGTACTGAGTATGAAGGACATGCACTGAGCATCCTTTGTGTAAAAACTCTGTGTGCATTTGTACTGCACATTGAAATGACAATGCCCAACAGCAATTCTGTACAACTTCCATCTCTCCCAGCCTATTCACGTAGCTTTCCTTACTTTCACATCTTATCAAACAGAAACCATCTTGCTAATTAGATGCTGGTACTTATACAAAAATGGTCATCTAAGATGACATAATGCAGAAGTCAACATGAGTGCACTACCTAGTAGTGAGGCTTGTTGTGACACTGTACTGCACTTTCCAAAGCTTTGTGCAAAACTGTTTCACCTGATGTCTTCTTGGAAAGGAAAAATACTTCATGAGCTTTGCTCATGTGTTGCCATGATCGTAACACATGGGCCTTTTTGTTTCCTTGTAAAGCCTCCCTCCTGCCTTCTGTTAACACTGATCTCTGATGATGTGGCAAAGCATGTTTAGAATTTAACTTTTGAATGTACATGTGCATATAGACATGTACATGTCCATACTCTTTCCTACTATGCCTGCAAAATATGATCTCTCCTTTCTGCACCCCAGTGCATGCAGTCCTAGACAGTAAATGGAACAAAAGATGTGGATGTGGCTCCTGTGTTTGTATTTGCATTTGGAAATGGATCCCGATGGAAAAATCTGCAGGATGGGTCTACTTGTAAACCTCAAGAGTTGCAAATACCTGTGGCAATGGAGGGTGCTTTTAAAGGAGATACAGCTGGGATGATATGTATAACTATAGGTGATAGTATCTTCCAGGGTAGGGCACAGCAAAACGAGGCTTGCTCTACAGGAGGGTATGAGCCAGGAGTCAGCCCAGCCCACAGTGCCCACACCAGCCAGGGTGCAGTCCTACAGCATCCGAGCACAGGAGGTTGATGACAGGGTCCTCTGATCGTGCCACACATGACAAAGCGATGAACCGGGTCCAGAGTCCTTCCAGAGAGTCCATTCAGGAACAGCAGGAGATGGGGTAGAAGACAGGAATGGAGGTAAGGGTACAGCATAGGACTGTCCATCCAGGAGACAGGGCCACAGATGTGAATGGAGATGGATACACCTGTGAGATATGGCCAAAGTCTATCCAGGAGACAGAAATAGGACTGGATGCAAGTAGATCTACAACATGGCTCAGACATGGGCTCAGGGTCCAGGACTGAGCTTAAATTAAGGTCTGGTATCTAAGAGAAAGGCTGGTCAAGAAAATTAAGGCCCCTATGGTCCTTCAGGACCCTGATACTCAGTTATTACTAACTCTCTGGAACACAGAAATGCAAAGAACCTCAGACCTCAGCTAGTTACTTTTCATCATTTTCGCACTCTCCTGCCTTTAGGACATGCAAGTCAACTCTCTAGTTCTCACAGTGTCATTGATGTGGCTAATCTAGACATTTAGATTGCTCCCATCACTATAATAGCATAATATTGTTGTCTTCAGGTTTCTAATGCTCTGTAAGACTGTCATAAGGACTCCTGTGCATAAAACAGTTCTCTTGTTCACTTCAATGAGAATTATGTAAATAGATTCCTTTTGGCAACAAGTCTTGTGTTTTCTAAAGCAAAACTAGAAACTGCTTTCCACATAAATTTAGGGAAACCTTCCCTTTCACTGAGCCACATTTAGTATTCTATGGCAGTCATTCCCTATTCTAAAAAATTGGTCTTTTGGTATTAAACAGTTCTCCCTCTTTTTTTTTTTTTTTCTTGCCTGCTCTCTGTAACTTTTGACATATAGGGAAAGGGAATATCCCCCTGATTTCAGCCATCAGTATGTTTATACTGGAGCAAAGCATTCACGTAGACAAGGAAAGCTACATTCTGTCTCAGCGGAATGTGCTTCTGCTTAAAAATAAGGTTAGGTCTATCAGACTAAATCATCTCAGAGGTTCACTGAGCTGCAAACATGCTGGTAGCTGAAATGGAAATGAAATCTAAGCATGCAGTGGCCTAAGAACTCTGTCCATTATCAGTTGCCATTTTGTCATCTCAATTCCAGCAGGTGTTTTGAAGAGTTTGTCTTGACATTTTCTTCTCTTATAACTGCAGAAGAGTGTAAGCATGTTCTGCATTGTGCCCTTAAATCCCCATCAATAAGGTCATATTTTGTCCTGATAGTGCGCTAAGGTAAGACCAGAATATCTGCTCTTTTACCAATGCAGCTTAATTTATTTTGGAAGGAAAAGTGGTTATACAGTCAAGAAGGGAATATCTGTACCCTCCCTGTGCAGACAGTCAGGGCACAGGAACCCGTGATGCCCTAAGAAGATGAGCTCCCTGTGTGTAGACTTTAGCTTTTCCTCCCCAAAGAGAGGGGAGGAAACCACTATTGCATGTGGCTGTAGCCCTTCATCTAACTTCATTTGTCTTGTGACACCGGATAATGTTTAATTTTATTCTGTTTTTCCAAAGTTCTCACTAACAAACATCTCTTGGACAGTTCCTACCTATTTAAAACACTTATTTACCTTTATTTACTTATTTTAAATAAAATCTTCTTTGATAATCAGACTATAAAACATTTATCAAGGCATTTTTTCTTACATTGCCATATCATTAGTCCTGGATCATTTTTCAATAGCTGAGAATCAAGCTCTAGTGACTTCATCTTCCGTATCACTTGCTGTCAATATTAAACAAATCCACAAACCAATAAGTTTTTTATAACCCTTCTGAGGGAGAAATATTGTAAGCCACATGCCCACATTTTCCCTTTCTTTGAAAAAATAATATCTCAAAATGATGTTGAAATGTCAGTGACTTGTTTGTGGGCAAAGGTAATATATACTCTGTATTTAAAGTGGGCTGATTTTGCTATTCAAATGGATGCTGCAATCAATACAACTGCCTGGATATTAAGCCTGGCACATCAGCCTAATCTGAATTTTATCTGAGACTCGCTCTTAGCAACTGAGTAGTTTGGTTTGTGAAAAATGGACACATTTGAAAGGCAGAAGGTGTTTTTCTGTATTATTTATAGCGAGAAAGATCTTTCATTGTATTGTGTCTTGTGCAGTATTTTCTTCTCATATGCAAGATAAAAGCAAATTAAGTAGCAGAGGTTTGTAACATCTTCAAAATTTATTAAAACGTACATTGCAATATCCAAAATCAAAATGCATGATGAAGTATGCTGGTGATTTATCCATGAGATCAAGTAGGAATAATAGAAGCTAGTAATTTTCAGTAAAGTATTCCTCCATTTCTGTCTCAAAGCCCCATTGCCACCTTTGTATGCTTAGTGTCTCCCCGCTCCCCTCCCACCACTTTGTCCTTAACGCATCCTGCTTCTGCAAAGCCTTTTAGCATGGCCCTCCGCAAGCTCCGGAGCTCTGCTGGAACCAGGCCAGTTTGTACCAGCTGGGGATTTGCTCTAATAGCCTTTTAGGGACTTTCCTCACCCTCACTACCCGGCTTCATACCCAAACGGTGCCTCACTGCCCGGCTGGACTCTGCGGTTGTTCCAGGGAGCTCAGCTGTCATCGTTCCACCGCATTAACCATTCACCCAATTTGATTAGGGCACAGTTGCTTAACAGTGATACTGCTCCGTATCGTCTTGCCTTCAAAAGCCCAAATTCTCTTGCATCCCCTGACAGTACCAGGGAACAGCCTCTGCAGTGCTCAGAGAGAAAGTCTAACCAACAGGACTAACCCTGCAAGCAGACAAAGATTCACAGTTCTGTGGGTTAAAGACAGACCATTTGAGCTGCTGTCCTCAGGGATAAGAGCTGTGGATCTCAAGAACCTCTGCTGCTAGCAGTTACAGTCTCAATAAACATCAAACACAGAGTGCTGATCCTATCCCCAGCAGAGCAGAGTAAATAATTGGCTTATCCAATCCTAACCAGGAGAAGCCACGGAAAAGACAAAGATGCCATGAGAGAAAATGTGAGGGTTCAGGAATTTTCGAAGATTCCAAGAAACAACCAAAACTTTTGTGAAGTTTTAAATACCAGTGGTGCATACGGTATACTTCAAGTGCACTCGATGATAACACATCCGTGAATTGGCAATGGAAAAATCCGATTCCAGCAGCAGAGATGACTTGCAGCTGCAGCTAATAGAGTGAGGGATGTGAATACAGAGAGCACTTATATGATGAAGGCAAGAACAGCAATCAGTTGTATGCTTCAGAGCAATAAAGCACAATCAATCTGACAACAGGGCCCCATTGTTAGCTGTGGATTTCTGTTGAAAAGAGTTTCACAATGCAAGGACCCTGTAAAAGAACAGCCTTGTGCCAAGCTCCAGCGCATTCTTTTTTGTGTTTCTTTTTTCTTTCTTTCCTCTTTGCCCACCTCTCCTTTGTAGCTGAGATTTCCTCATTAGGACAAATCTTCAGCCTGGTTCAAAACTTGTAAGTTGCCTCACCTTAGCTATATTTTCACCCCAGTATTTCAGGTCACAGAAATGACTCACTGCAAGTTGTGGCCAAAAGCCAACAAAGCAGGTGCGATCCTGTAACATGCAACAGCCTCATGTTCTTTGGCACAGTAGATCCTCTATCTAACAGCATGTAATGAAGCAGAAGATGCAAGTGTAATTTTCCTAGATTTTGGCTGCCGCATGTATGGATTGGACAATGCAAAAATTTCTGTTCAGTTCTACCAAAAAGAGAATGTTGCCTCTTATTTTCTTCTTCAATCAGTACTTTTTCTGCCAAAACTCTCTTTTTATCCCTGCTGTGGAAAAAGTAATATTAAGATGCTTGAGAAGACTTAGCTCTGTTAAGCAGACCCATCTCTTCAGAATAATGCAATCCTTTGCCTAATCATTGCATAATTCTTACTTTCTAAATCCTTTGAGATGTGCCTTCTTTTTTTCATCCATCATTTGAAAGTTCCCTAGAACCACACTGGCTTTAAAGTATTGCTGTCCTAAGCCAAGCGACAGTGGCAGCCTTCTTTTATGAAAAGCCTTGACAGGTTTGACATTAGTTCTGATTTCATTTGTGCAATCCATAAAAACATCCTAAACATTCACGCAGAAAAAATAGTTGACTTCCAACCCATGGGCTGGGAATCTCAACATACAACATAGAAAGAAGCAACAAGAAGAAAGACTCGTGAGGGAAAGAAACACCACCAGGGAAAGCTTACAAGAAACAGAAATCAGAAAGGCAAGATTGTGGTCCTTATTATGTGGCTTGGGCACTAACTTAAAATGTGATTTCTGCTCTCACTGAAATCAGTGGCTAAATTCCAGTCTGGCTGCAGCAGCTTCAAACTCATGCACATGCAAAAAAATGTTATATGAAAGATCTAGGTATTATTCTGGTTTCATAAACTTTGACATCTTCTTTGGACTTTATCTTGCGGTGGTACTGGTAGCTACCTCAAATGCAAAGTAAGTAAGAAATAGCTATTTACTGTTATAAAAGAACTTGAATGTGTGTGCCTGCCCTGCATGTCTGTTTGAAGATGACAGAAATTCAGTTTGTCTAATATTTGAGGAGCTTACAAAATTCTGCACGTCTTCATGCATCTGCCATGGAAAAACATCAGCTCATGAACAAGGAGTGAAAAGTGAGATGCAGCCAGCTGTAGAGATACCCTGTTTATTGTAAAATGCCCCATAATCTTCACAGTAGAAATTTAGGGCAGTTTGGTTTGTTTGATGCACTGTGGTGCAAAATTTGGTCTCCACAGATATGTGTCCACGTAGAAAGGAAGCTAAAAGAAATATAAATCCATGTAAGGAATCTGTGGTTTCAGTGTCACAGCTCAAAGAGGTAACAGAAGCTATGCTGGCCCGAAAGGAGGGATTTATTCATAAATTATGCAGAGTATAAGCTATCATAAAAGAGAATTAAAAAAAAAAACAACTTTCCTATCTTCTCCGCTCCAAGAAGTTACAGACTTCATTAATGATATTCTTTAGTTTTTGCACTGTGTGAGACTGTAGTAATTTAAAGAGCCACACACATCTTGTGACCATTTCAAAGCTCTCACTCTGGCTGTTTTGACAGCTGGGGATACATGCAAAAAGACTTTTCTTGTATGTTAGCAAGTCACAATATTCCCCAGTGGACTGGATACTCCAACCAGATTTATATTTACTGTTGTCTTTCATTTACTTCTCCATAGTGCATCAAAACACAAACTGAGTAGTTGCACAAAATATACACTCTCATTCTATATTCGGATATCAGCAGACCAATCAATTCTAAATTTCTTCTGTGTGTCTATGTGCACTGCTGCCAATAGGAAAAGTTTGCCCTGCAGCTCTGGTCTTCCATCATCAGTCATTGAACCTGACTGAAAATTGCTTTGACATAAACAAAACTCCTGACAAAAATTGCTGGTTCAGTCAACTCATATGTTTCACTCCAAACACCTCAGGTTTAGCAGATTTGATACAAATGCAATGCTGAATCCAAGTCCTGCTGGTTTCCCTTAACATTTCTCAGTCGATTTGTAAGACTGCCCAAAGCAGGGAACCCTAAACTCCCTGCAGCTGCTTAGGCAACAAGGGCCTAAGTGCTGGGTTCTTGATCACAGACTTCTAGTGTGAACATGATAATCACACAGTTACTTGCAAATCATTCTTGGAGATAAGACTTCTTTAATAAATTTGCCTTAAATATAAAGCATTTTTAAAGTCCTTTCTTTTCATATATATCTGGCATATTTAAATTTGCTTTACCCAAGATAATTAAAATACTTTACGTGAATGCTCTGTACAATCTTCTTTGAATTGAGATTTCCTATCAAGGCAGAAATCATGAGCCAAAACTAGTGACCATGTAAACAGCAAAAAAAATCACCTTTTTATAACACAATGCAAACAACAACTAGTATCCATATAAATGCACTGTAAACTCTGTGATTACATATATATGCATATGTATGCACAAGATATATGTATCCATATATATAGCACAAAAGATACCCCACATTAAAGCAATCAATGATTGATAACTTGTCTTTAGTATGATGAGTAAAATGAAAAGCAGAACTAAAACCTAAGAAGAAAGCAAAAATCAGGGAGAACACTCAAGGAAGGTATCCCTGTATATGCCCTGTTTTATACTCTGTCCCTAAACTTCTGCTGTTTGTCACTGTCAAAGACAGGATAGGGGGGAAATGGACATTTGTTCTGACCCAGTACAACCATCCTTAGCGTCTCATGTGGACTTCTATCGTAATTGTTCATTTAAATCATGACTGAAAAATAGTAATTACAAAGATTTTAATCATTTTGTCCTACTTGCTATTGTGAGGATCAGCTTTCAAGAATCCATATTTAATGGCTAAACATGCAAAGATGTTGCATTCACATTACATTGAACTGCTGTGTGCATTGAAGAAAAAAAATCTTCACTTACAAATTTGTTTTTCTCTCACCTTTTCTCTAACCATCGGTTAACATCTCCTCTTCATGTCTTGCAAAGTGCATCTAATCCTTTCTCTTTTTTTTTGTTTTCCTTGCAATTAGTGTTGCAAACTGTTGGATGGAGCTTGAATCTCTTGTTCAGCTAAGTGGGGTTGTGCTGCATAAAACCATGGAATCACAAATGTAAATAACATATGCCATTGGCATCTGGTGTGCATTGTTTGCACGACTGGGTAATTTGCACTAGTCTTCTAGTAATATGAATCTAAACATGGTCCGTACAGATGGAATGAAAACTGAAATTCCTCAGGAATGACTGGTGCACCATAGAGCAGTTAGAGGTCATCATGTTATTCAGTATTTTATGGCGAATAAATCACATCCTCACCTCAAAATCCCCCTTTTATATGAGCTGTAATACATCAAGTTCTTTATGGCAAAGGAGTGAATTTTTATGAACTGAAACTGAACCACATAATCCTGTAAAGTAATGGGGTAGCTACACATGTAATGGTTAGGACGACATTCATTTTTTATATATCCTGTGCATCATGTGGAGAGCAGAAAAAGTCTCAAGCAGGGAGGTCAGTTTTCCCAGAGTGCATATAACATGGGAATTAGAGCAGTGAGAGTCATGATGTCCATATCTATCTTAAACATCTAATTTTTAGAATGGTTGCTTAAATTCTCCATAAAAGGACTAAATGTTACAGAAGGAAAACAAGAGATATCACCGTAAAATATTCGCTGGCTCAACTTTGTGGACAAAGAGGCAGGAGAATCCCTTGTTCCTTGCTCTGAGGCAAATTACTTTTGATCTGGCATAGAGACAGGGAAATAGTGGTCTCTAGAACATGTGGGCACCATCCTTTGAGTCTGGCACTTGATTTGCAGTCAGATTTTTGCATTGTGTTGTGTGCTTAACTACTTTTAGCTTCTCACTGGTGCAGCCATAAAGATACTCTCTGATATATTGCGTCCCAGTTGAAAATGATTTATAAAAATAGAGGAGTCACACTGTTACATAGCTTGATGCATCATACACTTCAGCTACTGCAGGCATTCATCCACAGCCAATAGCTACATGCAGAACAATGTGTGGATTAGAATAAATTTCCAAAAACTGATTTACTTGCTTCTGAAGATTTACCTCACTTTTTCTCCAAATAAAAATAGGTAAGAAAGGTGGGAAAAAAACACTCTTAATGACTGAAGATAGCTAGTGACTTTTTTAATATAAATTATTTTTCTTTCATTTGGCCAATCTGTAAAACTAAACAATAAGCTTCTTTTTTTTTTTTTCTTTTTTTTTTTTCCATCCTGGAACACTAACTTTAGCTGTACTTGCTGCTGATGTTACACTTAGGGGTAATACCAATAGTTTCAGCACTCTCTAGACTCTAGACGTAATGATTGAGCCTGGGATTTTTCAGAGAGGCCTGAACGAAATACTAGGACCTCTCAGAAACTCAGTAAATACCTTTGTATAAGAGAACAATTAAAACTAACTCATGTGTTTCTTGACTTTTGATGTGAAGATGAGGTGAGTGCATGGCAATTTGATTTATTAAAAACACAATTCAGACTTTACTGGAGCTCTTTCCACTGCTTTCATTGCACAATGGATCACAAAGGAATAATTTACGCTCTTCAACCTCTATTCATAATGACACTTTAAATGAAGTTGTGTATTGTTTCTAGCATACATGAGTGGCAAAATATGCTCATTTTGGAGAAATATTGTGTACATAACGTACAAAAGAAACAATTCCCTTTAATTCCACAAAATGATGGGAATAATGAGCAGAGTGTTGGAAATTGTCATGGAAAAAAATACATAAAAAGCAAAGAATGGGAAAAGAAAAATTTTGGATAGTTTCTTATTCTGTTCCTTACACAACTGTTTAAAGACTTTCACCAGAAAACATGTATGATGAGAGGAAAAAAAAATGATGAATAGATTTAATTTTTATAAGCAATAGTATATTAAATGGTGCTTGTGGTTATATGTTCTCTGCTGTCTGAAATTTAGAGGATTTGGTTCATTGATTGATTTTTAAATAAATTTTGGTACATATTGTAAGAAGAAGGCTATAAATGACTTGATTAATTTTCATGTACCCGTTCCATACCCTTTTTCTTGAAGCGAATGAACATGCAAATGCTTTCATTAGCAACTTAACAGCTAATTATCACTTCAAACATTCATTTTGTTGCCATTTCTTTTCCCCGAATGTTCAGCCCTGGAGTGTCAGGAAGTCTGTGCTACAACGGGCATATTGTGCTGATCAAAAACTTTTTTTTTTTTACATGGGTCAGAAAAATGCCCAACTCTGCTTCCTTCAGATGTAGAGAAAGAAGGGAGAGTTTTTCACAGTTCAGCATAAACAGCAATTAAGCATGCTGGCTAAGAAGGTGATTTATTTCTCTTAAAATTCAGCTACCCGAAGTTTAGGTCTCTCATCTCAACTAACTGTCCCGGTATCTTGTCGAGGGAATGGAAACAGATGAACAGCTCCAGAAGGCGACACATCTTATCCGTGCTGGATAACATCTTAGAATGTGCCTGCTTCTCAATCCACACTCTCAAGGTGCCAAGACATCCAATTTAGACTCTGTTTCAGTGGTCTTCAAAGAGAGTTAAATTCTTTTAGAGAACTGTAAATCCTTTTCTTCCAAGCCTGTAACAGATAATACCTAAAGAACAACTTTTTTTTAAAAAAAAAAGTGTCTGCTGTAAGATTTATCACTTTGTTTTTCAACTTTAATATGTCAATGCTGGATTTTAAAACAAAACAACAGCAACAAAAAAGAAATATTATAGAGGAAATATTGCTTTCACGATTCATATTAACTTGAGGCATTGTAAAAAGCAGTTGAGAAATAAATGTTTGGTTACCTAAATTTAAAATTAAAAAAAAAATCAGCTTCAACCAGGTTTAAATCTCATATGTGTGAAGAACATCTGGCATGGAGCATTTAAATGAAAGTTATTAGATTAAAGGAGTCCTCAGTGTTTTTTTCCATTGTTCTTTATGTCTCCCTACTGGGTATATTTTAAGAATCAATTCATTAATAATATGCTTTTTCTTCCTGCTTTCCATATAGGAAATAGCAGGAAATAATCATGTTTTTCTTGTTGAAAATAGGTGCAACAAAGGGCTCAAAGTTTAATTCAGAAAAAGAGTGCATTCAGAATAAATTTGTCCTTTTTAAGACAAACTATTGGTGATTTGCATTTTTTATTTTTATTACTGCTGCACCTGTTTTCCTTGTAACTGTTTATGAACTAATGCTTTTAAATATCATCTCTGCACCTCCCCAAATCAAGCAGAATTACTGGGCCTAAATAAAAAATCAATGGCTATAAATATTATAACAGCAAGTAAGTCAAAATAAAAAAGCCATAATAAATTTCAAAGCAAATATATTTTTATTTTAAACAACTGCTGGCTAATGTTTTTCCCTGTAGATTTTTTTCCTCTAGATCAGTGGAGAGGATGTTTAGCTGAACACAGAACTACCTTCGGCACTGTTGCCTGGGGGATACGTTCTGTGCCTCTTGACTTTCCCTCATTTTTTGACCTAAATATTTTTCTATGAACTTTACCATTTTCAGTGATGGTAGCCTGGCTGCCTGTGGATTAAACATAGCCCTTCATTCCATACAGGTTCTCCATATCCCAGAAGATTCCCCAGTTCATAGCATATTTAAATCAATCTCCTTTACACTGTCGTCTTCTCACTGCATTGATACACTGGAGCTCTGCCTGCCTAGGAGGCTGCACAGTATTTTGTGATAGTATTAGACAGTATTTTGGAGAATGCTGCTGTGGAGGTACTCGCATACTACGTATACCTTTCAGAACCACCCTCCTCTGCTTTCCTTTTATTAGTGCCATCATAGACCACAAACACTTGACTCCTGTGCACCATATCTGTGTAACTTATCTTGTGAGGTCCGAGATACCTCCTCTGCATCCAGCAGTGGGCAAGGCAGAGTCACAGAATCATATCCAAGGTTCATGGGGACTTCTCGAAATCATCTGGCCCAATCTTCCTGCTCACACAGGGTCAGCTAGGACAGATTACCTAGGACTGCACGTCAGTGTATGATTCTCTCATGTCATGTCTCTGTACCTAGTCATTGAACATCTTGGTCCCACCACCTCCTTTTTCCTAGCCCTGAAGATTTGCTCTGTGATAGCAGCAACATCTTCGGTGCAAGAGGGCATTGACAGAATATCTTTTCTCCAGTATTAGATCCTTTCCTTCTTGTCTGAATGTCCTCCTCTCCTGACTTTATTTGTGCCACCCTTTCCATGTTTCATGAAGTCAATAGCTGTGATACACGTTACAGGACATCCTTTCCTTTAGTTATGTAGATTAATGTTTCAACTACCAGTTGGATGTGATGTGCTGCTAATTCTGTATGAGTGATATTTTTCAAGATCAGTTCATCTTTCTCTCTATCTCACAGATTACATAAATTTCAAAAGTCTTGTCTGTCTCCATTTTATAAAGTATATAGCAGTCTTTAAAGGCTATGTCAAAATAACATACACTCATGAACATGTGTTTACCTGTCTGCATAGGCATTTCCATATCTACATAGGCGATATGTGTTGTGCAGTAGTTACTGTACATAAGATAATGCAGGTAAAGCTGACATCTGGAGGATTAACTAATGTCTCCCATAATTGGCTTCATAGATACAAAATGTCAGCCTTAAGCGACAAGAATTAGAATTAGCTCTACAGGAAGAGGGCTTGCTGTATGAACTTCTGTAGCACCCATTAGTTTTTGTGTTATTTCCTTACCAGTTCTAATGAATACTAAAAGAGCCTTGAAGACGGCTCCACTGAGAAATCCTGAACAGGAAAAAAGAAAAAAAAGAGACTTTCTTTTCAATGTGTCAACTTTAGATACATTGCTTATACATAGAGTTTATTTAACTTGTAGGTTTGGTGGTGCAAATGCAAACCTGTTGTGTTGGTTGCTGGGTACACCAATGACAGAGAGACGATTGCTTGGTTTACAGTCTATATATAAAACTGGAGTGGGATAGAATATGACCTAACACAGGCCTCTACCTGACCAGCCACCTGAACAAGGCACTCTAAGTTTCTTTTAGAGCAGATGGAGAGAAACACGCCTCTATAGGATGTAATTAATCCTCCTGCGCCCATCCAGACATGGAGTTGAAACCACACGAATAGGAAGCACAGATGGAGAGCACATGCTGAAATTGTTCTGTCAGGATTCTGTGTTGCTTTATATATCCTGATGAAGTGTGGTATGTAGTTGATTTGTTGTGTTTTTTTTTCTTGTTTAGACTGTTGGATTATTTTTGATGAGTTAATTTCCGCTGATTATAATTAGCTTTTCACTACAAATTATGAAGTGGGATCAAACATACCACGGCGGTGTGGCCTACAGTTAAAAATCTGGCTCCTGGAGAATTCTGTAGTTGTCAGTTTGGACTTGCTGAAATATAAAAAGAACTATTGTTCCAAAGTGAGCAAGTCAACATTTAAAAGATGTTGTGTTCCTAATCCCTGATTAGTTACAGTCCAAGTAACTGTGCTGTTCTACCTCATAGTTCTCCCACTATAGGAAAAAGAAAAAAAAAGGCAAACACAAAAGTTGTCTGAACTGTTGAGTTCAGAACATAAAGGAGAGTCCAAAATCAACTAAGGACATAGCTTCCTTCTCCTGAACCAGGCTGTGAAGACTGGGAAGAGCCCAGAATGATGTAAAACCCCTTAGTAACCAAGAGCAAGCTCACACTGCCCACAAGGATGTACAATGCAGAGAGCTCTGACTTAGGTCCAGGTTACTTAGGATCTCTGCAGAGCAGTGTAGGCTTCTGAAGGGCTAAAAGATCTCTGCAAAGACCCACATTCATATACTTCTTCCAGCTGTAAAACAAAGGTGGTTGCTGATCCAGTCCATGGTATCAGCGTACGGCCAATGCTGATGTGCTGTGACCATGTGCTGTTAAAGGTAACTTACTGATACATCTGATGGTTGCCGAGGATGTCATTTAGAATCAACTCATCCAAGTCTCCACTTTACAGTGGGGCTTCACACTGACTGGTAGTAAGAAAATCTTCCCCTATACCTGTACCTACAGTTTTTCTGGAAGAGGGGAAGCTCCATACATCAGCACACTGTGCTTTCAACACTGCAAAACTTCAATTACAGATTAAGAGAATTAAGTGATAGAGGAAAAGCTAAATGCTCAGACCCAGACAACACCTGAATTTCAAACAAAATAGTAAATGCTAGAACAGACTACACATCTTATGAAAAGCAATGAAACAATTATATTTACTGGAAGTCTTAATTGACTGTATCTTTTAAAAATTTAAACCTTATCACTTTTGCTGTCTTCCTCTGTTTTCTAAGTAGGTTAGCAATGAGAACACATGTATTTAAATTTTTGTAGTGGGTGATTGAGAAAAAATGTTACACATGGTATTTCACTCTCTATTCATTTTTTAAAGCCCTGTTTTACTAGATAGATTACTTTGATTTCTCTTTGAAAATAGGAAAAAAGCAACAAAATTACCATCCTGTGTTGGAACAAATCATAATTAATACTGTGTGAATGAAATCAGGCTTTGCTAATCCAGTAAAAGGCTTGTTTAGTGGAGATTTAACACAGAAGAAGGAAAATCCAATCTTTATTTCTTAATATGTTACATTTTTTTAAAAAGGCTCTGGAACAAACATTTAAGCCCTTCATACAAGGTCCAATTTCAAAGAATCTGGTCTAATTTAGTCATCTAAATATGCATCTTTATATGGGAGTACAATCTTATGGAAAATGCATGGAATCTAGGAGAAAAAGTGTCAGAATAGAAATCTATCTATTCCCATTCTGTCACTGTTAGTTGTCAGTCCAAGACATTCACCATCTATGATACAATAGCAAATAGCAAATAGATGTTAGCAAATCCTGTGTTTTGAACTCACGTATGGGTTTTTTTGCCTTACTGTCTAAGCCTGAAAATATAAATAAACAAAAGCCATTTAAAACCTTGACATGGCCTTTTCATATGTGATTACAGCACATTCATCTTCCCACCACAGGGGAAGAAGTCTTAATCATTGCAAATGCAATGCCTCTCTGATAGGGGCCAGAGAAGAGGTAGAAATGGCCCTGATCTGTTTTTTAGTCACTAATAATTCTAGTAAGTACTTTTTCTCCTTCTTCAGCCCAAATTTACCCCAGAAGTGCACCTTCAATGCAAGGTCTGAATTACCCCTTAACACTGGTGTCGCAGGAAACAAGCAATCAGCTGTAGACCTTCTAGTGTAGACTTTCAATACTCGGTGAGCAGGCAATACCTTAGGCCATCAGAGCTCCAATATCTGCTTGTTCTGAATGAGCAGCATCTAAAGTGCCTTTGGGGAAAGAGATGAGAATCACAACCACAAACATGTGCACAATCATGTGCATTATCTACTGTGGGGTTCATCTGCATGGCAGATGTCTGCCTCTCACCCAGCTGCACCATGCTGATAAGCCCAAAGATGTCCCCCAAAAAAGGAAAGAGTCTGCTACTTTTGTCTTTGCTTTTTAATGGGGCTAATTTTAGAAAGGGTTTTTGACAGCTTTTGATCAGAGTTGCAGCTCTTGATGATATGAAATTAATCAATATGGATTTGTTTCGCTCTCTTTATGAAGTGAGTTTCTTCTGGAGAGGAAAATTGTGTGGTTAACAAACTCAGTGCACTCTTCCTTTTTACACAAATATAAACAAATGCAGAACACACACATAGAAATTGTTTAAACTCTACATAGAAAGCATATATAAGCATAATGCAGTTGTCAGTCCACACTTACGGAAAAGTAAGTATGCTTGATGTTGCATTAATGCTTTACTAATTCGCATTTTCGGTCTAATGCTTAGGAGAAGGTGGCTTAAGAGGTTAAGGAGAGAGACATGTTTACAAATCTTTTCCTTTGTTGATTCCTCATTTCTGTTTTAAAATAGAACAAAAAGATAAATAAACATAAAATCACTAGGAACTAAATTTTTGAGGACAGACTTTCAGGCTGTATTATAGCATGGCATGATAGCTGGCAGCAGAAAGATAACTGCAGGATATGAAATCCTCCTTGCTTCTTGTGTAAGTTGACCACTAATTGCTCAGGGCAAAAGGAATTGTCCCTTCATATAGCTTCCATAATTAATAACTATTTTTTTTTCCTGAACTTTTCTTTGGAACTTTTTTTTGGGCTTGATAGACCAAATCTTGGTACAGATTGCTAGTCCTGTACATTGTAGCAACAGTGGGTACAACTGTTTATTTGATTATCACCATGTATTAAAATGGAACATCAACCTCAGCATGGTAAGAAAAATCAATTTAAGGATAAGGGATAAAAAACAATCTCTTTTTTGAAGAGTACTTTCTTCAAAGAATGTACTTCATCCCAGACTTCTTGTCTGAGCAGTCCATAAGCCACCTCCCAGGGGCTGGGGAGGACCACACACAGTTATTAAATTGTCCATGCATGCCAGTATTCCATCTTTGCAGAGGCAAAAGCTCCATGCTTCTAGAAAGCATCAGATGCACTGCACATATACAGACTGCCTGACCTCATGCATGTTAATCCCACCCCCTTCCCTGTCTAGACCAAATGTCTAGGAAAGTTAATACCGGGGGAGACTAATACTAGCAGAGTAATTTGCCAGACCCACTCCCAGTTGTCTTTTTTTTCAGATGTTTCTCAGACTGAAAGTACGAAATTGATCTAACTGCAACAATCTTCCCCTGATCGCCATCTCTCCCAAAAGCTTGTGTGACCATCTTTTCCCTGTGACTAGGCCCATATGCTAAGATTTCTTTGTTCTCTATCCTCTGCAAAATGGTCACAACTATTGTCCTGGTGCTAAGGCAATACATTTAAAATGGATTCTGCCTCAGGAGGATTCTGAGGAAGAGAGACCCCAGGGGATGTGCTATAGACCAGCTCAAATATGTTTTAAAGCCTTCTGTGGACCTCAGGCAGTAAATGGGATCCCTATTCTTTTCTGTTTTTTGTTTGTTTGTTTGTTTGTTTGTTTGTTTTTTCTGCCTGGGGTCTGCCTCTACTCTTGATGGCAGGTCTCTTTGGCTTACTCGCACTTCAGGGACTGTAGGTTCTTCAGGGATCTCGACCCACTATGGACATTATTACATCATTTATTTGCTCATCTACTCATATACTTGATAAAACTGGGCTCTGCATGTTGTTAAACTGCCTGACAAGCCATAGCATATTTTAGGTTGTGGCCAGTTAGCATTCTGCCGGGCAGTTTCCAGCACAGTTTGGGCATTTGAAAGGGCCAGAGATCATTTTCAACAGGCAGTTGGGATGCAGCCACCTTGTTCTGAAGTCTGCGAGTTTGCTGGCATAGACATGGGCCATTCCATGACTGCTGGTCTGAATAACCAGAGAACAGTCCCAAGAATGTTAATTTTCCATTACAGTTGTGGGCATTGTGCATCACTGATCAAACAGTACAGAGCAGGACAAATTGTTTAGCAGCTTGAAGCTAAATAGTCCAAACCATTACTCTCTTTTTATATGCATTTAAGCATTCCCTTATGCAATGTATCATGTATCTTCTAATGGTTTTCATCTTCTGTCACAGAGTTTTTATGTGGTTAATTATTTTATCTATACAATCAGCATGTACACAAATTCCAAGTTTTAGCATCTATTCACTTCATGCCTTTTATGTTTCAGTGGCATATTTGGACATTTTCTGTTTTT
>NW_010580040.1:0-19615 GCF_000705375.1 Tinamus guttatus
ACGGGCCTTCCCTTTCCCCAAGGGTTTATGTGTGTCGTACTATCTTAATTTTCCACTCCTTTTTATCTCGTTCAGTTTCAGACCTCAGGTCAACATAACCTGAAAAGGTTTGGTCTTACTGAATTGAATGTCCCAGTCAGCTTTTCTACTTTGTTTCTGTGGAGAGAAAAAAAAAATAAGAAAAAAAGTTGAATGCCAGAAACCGAAGGGAGTTTGATTGTAAGACCCAGACACCCTGAACGGTAATAGCAATGTTCATTTGTTAACACAATTTGTATCTTTTAACATGTGAGTCACACTAGAAGGGGCGAAGTCCTCAAAGATTACGACAGAAAAAGAAGAAACGTTTTTACTTTGTCATTTATTTTCCAAGTATTATTGATCCCTTCCCTCGGGTTTTGGTTAGCAAATTCCTAACTAAGCAAATACATTTGTGTTTGACAAATGTGGGCACAGATACTGAAGGGATTCAGCATTTCCCTTACTAAGTGTTAGCTTCCAGTCATGCAGAACTGCAGCAGCACAAGTTAGACAAAGGGAACGGAAAATCCATTCAGATAGCTATGGAAAATACAGAAAGACCTAAATGAGTATATATTTCTTTAAAACAGTCATTCACACATCTGTCATATAAGGAAATTGTCACTAACAGCTGCCTCTTGGCACTGAGCCAGATTTCTACTAGTAAAATGGAAAGTAAGTAGCAGAGTTGTAAAACTAGAGGAATTCAAGAAAAATAAATATGCGATGAAATAAGCTCAAAAGGCCAGGGTTTATTTATTGGAGATAAGAAGAGAGTGTCGAGAGTGACTGTAGGAACGGAAGAGTGATGTAACGTTTTTCACACCAAACAAAAACAACGACAAGCCGAGATTTTTGGCAAGACATGGAGCTGGAGGTTGGGAACAGCCCTCTTCACTGCATGGGGAGACAATAATCCTAGTGCTATGCGAGCCAAGCCTTGGGCACGCTGCATGATTTTCAGCCATCCGCTTGTTCCACTCGGGAGTCCCAGCTACTGCTCGACTTGGTATGAAGTCTTGGCCCATTTATTTGCTCCGTGCTCCTTTAGGTTTGCGGGAAACAGTGGAACTGAAAGCAGTGGTGGGTAAGACCAAGAAAGAAGCTCTTTGAAACTGTTCCAAAGCATTTCCCTGAGTTTTCCTGGGCAAAAAGTAAATTAATGCACAGTCCTTAGGCATAAAGTCATGTCTCAAACCCCACTGTTGGATTTATTTTCAATTTATGGTAAAAAAAAACAATATATATTGCTTGCTATGTTGCTATATTTCTTCTCACTAGTGACCTTAATGTAATGAGATGTTTCTTTTCCAGCATCTCCAGACATTGGCCCATTCTTCTCCAACAGCTCCAGTCATTGGCCTGTTCTTCTCCATCCTGCTCAGCACCCTCACCCAGGCCTTGGTCCTTCTGCGTGTCTGCATTTCAGCTCACCTCCATCTTACCTGATGGACAGAAGTGTCCTCACCCACCTTAAGACAGTAAAGAGACTCATGGGACCAGTCCTATCTTGCTCCAGCAACCAGGAGGCAGTGTGTACCTGAGACTATAAACACTTTTTGATTTGAGATTAAACACCTTGCTAAAATCCACCCCAACAAGCTCGCTGGGTAGACAGTCCCCTTCCTGGCATTAGGAATGGGGTAGCAAGGCCTCCCTTTGCAGCACTGCTGAGTGGGAATGGTTCCAGCAAGCTCAATACCCCGCTCCATCCTGCAGTTCATGCCACATCAATGGCCACGGTCAGGCCTCACCCTCCAGGGCTCTTCAGAGCTTCAGATGATCTGTCATTGCTGAGGGTCAAGAAGGGCCCTCTTCTTCCCACTCACAGTCCCACTTTTGTTGGGGAGAAGGGAACCGCGCTCTTCCAGGTCAAGCCCTTTCCTGAGAGGTCACATTTAACTCAACTGGAGAAATCAGCAATATTCACAAGAAATGAACTGTGACCTCCAAAGGACAGAGATTTCCTTATTGATTCCCCCCACCCCCCTTTTTTTTGCCATTTACATGCGGCAATGAAGGCCTTGACTTTGCTGGCTTTGAAGTTTCTCTCATTCAAGAGTGTCTTTGTTTCTCAGACTAGACTTAGTTTCTCAGACTTTTTCTTACCTCTTGTCAAGCCTTGAAAATCCTGGCGACTGGAAAGTTAGTGGAATTATGGCTCAATCAAGACCAAGCAATTAAGTAGAGAGGAGCCCATAAATTCCTGGGGCTTTTAGGCAGCCATGAGGAAATCATGGAAGCTCAGCGCCACTTCCAGCACCAACACGGTGTGAAGGAGCATAGGTGCCAGGGTGAAAGAGAAAAGGGTTTCAGTTCATTTGTGAATTTTCTCAAATACCTGCTCGTATTCAGTGATGACTTCCCAGTTTTTGAGTGCCTCCGTTCAAGGTTATACACCACAGCAATTCACTAACGTGTGACAGCTGCTGTTCCCAAGGGAGCAGCACCTGCAAAAGCAGAGGCAAAGGATAGATCTGGCTTTACCGATTTTCTGAGGTCACTGAGAACAGACTTGGGGAGATATATATATATATTTTCCTACAGAAGTGCATTTGACCTTTAAAAATGCACCAGCAAGGATGACTACAAAGAGCACAATATTTCTTTAAAATATTTGTCATGGTAGGGCACTTTTGAAACACGTTTGAATGTCACACATATTCAATGTCTCTCCAAATTTATACACAGTTCTAATGTGAATAAATCACTATTATTTCCTTCATCTTATAAAAAGTTAATTCAGAGGAAAAGTAACTATAAGAAAGAGAGTGCAATTTTCAGACAGGCACAAGGACTCCACAGGAACACCCAGGCAATGTTAAAGAAAATAGAGTTAACACATTCTAAAATAAGGAATTTTACAATTAGATTGCATATTACACTATTACATTTTTAATAAATTTCATGTGCAATCAGGCCAAAATTCCATTTACACTAGAAATGGGCAGACAAGGGGGAAAGGCTGTATGTGGATACATGCATGTGTGGAGGTGACACCATGGCAGAAAGTGAGAGGGGCTGCAGGAGAGGTGGCCACAGAGGGCTGGGGACATGCATGGCACACCACAGTCTGGAGAAATGTCATTGCAGAGATCTCCTAATTCTCCAGGGGTTGTCCAAGTTGGGTAAATGCCAAAGCACTCCATGTGCTCCACAAACATGACATTGTTGGAGTGAAAGGGGCTTGGGAAGAGCGGGCAAAGCCCCAGGGTCTCAGCAGGCAGGAGTTAACCTGCTGGCAGCATCAACCCAGTGTGCAAGGGCTGTGTTGGTGCTGGTTGAGCTGCTGAGGGCACTTGCTAATCCTGGCGGATTTTTCAGGCATCCATCAAGACTTTTTCAATCACTTTGCCCGCCCTATGTAGGAAGTCAGACAGCAATTGTTCAGTGAGTGAAACTTTAGGCTATGCAGAAGGAAGTGCTTTGGTGAGAGAACCTGTTCAGACCATCCAGGCCCTCCAAGGCCCACGCACCATGAAGTGGCCACGGCTGGACACCACCGTGCCGGTGACTTGGTGGTTTCCACAGATGTGCCTCATCCCTTCCCCTCTGCCACCTCCTCCCATGGCACTTCCGAGCAGAAACAGCCAGAAAACATGTTGCTGAATTAAGGACTGTGCCCCTGGCACCCCCAGGAGGCAATAAGGAAGTTTTCTGGGGTAAATAACAACAAGCAACATTTGGCCAACAGGAAGGCCATGCTAAGGAAGGCTCCGGGAACCGCAGCTCCCCCTGCCTGGTCAAACAGCCCCTGGATTCATCTCGTCTCTCGTTTACATTGAGCCAAAGATTGAGGTAAAGATGGTTAAATTTCCAACAACAACAACAACAAAAAAATCCATAGCAGTTATGTCCTGCTTCGTGGTAAGGATAATGATGTAAAATATGAAAATGTCTCAGTAGTTTTATTGATTCTAAATGCACGTAGTACCCAGTGATAACTACATTAATAAGTACTGATGTTGTCACCACACCATGAAAGTGCTCTTGTGCCTGATTTTGGTATTTCTTGTAGAATTACACGAATTTTAACCACCTGTATGATTTTAACAGAGGTTTTTATCAAACAGGGGCACCGTGCCATGCCACACAGTGCCAGCTGCTGCTGCGACCCTTTTAAAGCCTCATCCTCCCAAGCGCTCCCAAGGGAGGCCGGTTACCACCTGCACCGATCCCGATGGCTCGGAGAAGAGGCCTCATCCCGGACCCCAGGCTGAGGGCTCGTGCCCAGCTTGGCTCCGTGCCGCTGACCCGGGTATTTCGTGCTCTGCACCAGCCAGCTCCCCGCTGGGGTCACTTGGAGGCAAAGGGTCAGTTTGGTGCAACCAAAAGCCACTTAATTAGCTCAATCTCTTGAGGCCTCTTTCTGAAGGGCAAAAATAACTCCTAGTATTAATTTGTTTTACTAATGTAAATGATGCATTTCTGGCTCCGTGCTTTCTAACAATAGTTCCCAAAAGCTCACAATTGTAAGAATTCAGCGCTCAGCACACTGAACAGTGCAGGTTCAACCTATGGACCCCTGCTACCTCACTAATCTCTCTGCTATGGCTCAGATCCACTTTTTCACACCTACCTATGCTCGATACTACTTTTTTAATTTTTATATAAACGTGCAGCTATTGGTCAAGACAACATATGTTGCATTGGGGCAACCTGTGCATCTCCCATCAGAAAAACCAATCAGCAGAGCCTGCTGAGCAAATTCATTAGCACAGCTCCGCTCGCCACCGGGAAACTGTAAGAAAGAGAAGTAATTCTAAGGCCACAAGCACCTTGCCCTTGAGCAAACTTGCTTCAAGGCAAGGTCTTGCAATAAAAATACACTGACAAGGCAGAAACGAGGAAAGATGTGATTTCTATCGAGTTCAGTCAGTTTTTCAATGCCTGCCTATTTCTGACAGTAAGAAAATGGTGCCTTTTATGATCTGGTTGTTGTTCTTCTGTTTTATGCCTTTTGGTCACCAAATTTGCTCGCCTTTAATATGCCGTTTCCAAACTAAACATAATATGGAACAGAGCAAGCTCCAAGAGTGGTTTTATTTTTAGCTACTGCCTTGCAACTAGTGTACATTCTACCTATTTTAATAATTTATTATTAATTTATTATTTATTATTAAATTATTATTTTAAAAAAAATCTCAATAGTATATAAATGTAGATTAAAATTAATGTATTTAGCCTACTACACACATACAAAACTACTCTAGGAACTGCGTTAGCAGTGCACAGTAGTAAACAGAACTGTGTACACAGAACTGGGTGCTACTAACACCATTCCTAGAGCAGTTTTGTATTTTTAAATGCAGTACTGAAGTAGCTTTTATAAAGATTAATTGAAATTAAAGGGAATGCTTGGAGTCTATGGAAATGTCAGCTTGTTGCACTGCTCTGGGCTCTGACAATTCAATGTCTGTTGAGAATGTTGCAGATAATCTGGTATTCATACTCAAGTTCAAAGTCCTGCAGGAAGTGTGACATACGATGCCAAGTGGAACTTGTGCCCTGGTATCTGCCAATTACCAGCTCACCAAGTAGTTCAAGTGCAGTTCTACATATATAGTATAATATTATTGCCAAGCTGGCACATCCACCCCAGTCTCCGCCTGAACGAAGCACAAAGTCCGTTTCCTGAATCAGCCAGAAGAGAAGGGGTCGATACCAGCACCTCAAACAACTGTCAATTTATAGTAGGCAACATCCATCAGATAAAATGATTAAGAGATCAGCTTCCCAAACCATGACCCCGATTGGCCAACAAGGATGCAGAAAGCAGGCACTGCTATGAGTGCATCTGTCAGGACGTATTAGCCCTGAGAAATCATTACCCACCCTAGGGAGGAAAATTAGCAAAGTAAACCACCCGTGCCCTCCCCCTCGCTGCGTGGAAATGGGCACTTGCAGCAAGCAGGGGAGGGAGGCAGAGCAAAGTTACCGCTCTTGCTGAGAAGCTGTTGACTTTCCAGACGTGTTCCTGTAGAAACAAAATGTGTATGAGAAAATGTGGAAGTTGTGTGTGTGGTGGGTTTTGGGTTTTGTTTTCTTTTAGGAGAGCTTTCCCTGGTGTCCCTAGCTGGGGAAAATAAGTAGCTCTGCTGAGCTTTGTGCTTCTAGCGTGTGCCTGAGGTTGGGAGGAGCTACTGGTCCTGTTTCTCTGTCCCCAGGGCCCTGTGACACCAGCCTGGGTATCCTACACTGACCACGTGTACCTGGTCCCTTCTTGTGCATAGGGTGAGACCAGGCTGCCAAAAGTAGGCTGTTTAACATTGACTGACACAGGTTATCCTGAGCAAATGCAGATAAACGAGGTGTTCTGCATCTCTAGGTTTAACGTTGAGTGTCAGCATCACTGGGAATATGGCCCTGCTCTGATTCTCCGCTTGCTTCAGAGCGCTGAGGTCTAAGGAGTCACAACCGTGTTGTGTGAATAGTGCAAAAACTGAAGTAGAAAGCTTTGCAATTCCTTGGGAATGCTTATTTTTAAACCCCTAACCTCCCCAAAGTACTGTAGTAGAACATTAACTCAAGGTTATATAGTGCAAAGTGATATTCCTTCTGTTTGCTAACATGAAACCAATGGTGATGGAGATCGATAAGCAGATGAAGGCTCTGATGCTAAAGCATTGCTTTTCTAACCCAGCTGTGTACCGACTAAAGGCAGATTTTTGTCAACTTCTAGAAAGTGAGGTGTTGGCTTGCTCACCACAGCTGCCTCTACCGGTGCTGCGGGTGATTACAGAGCACACCGGGTTTTAACTGATCAGGAGACGTGGCCCTGCAGTTGGCTGCGTAAGTGCTTAGGTCTGCCCTGGGTGCAAATGTCTGCAAGCACCCCAGGGCTCCAAGGTTCAGTGCAAATACCAGCACAGCCACCCCTCTTTGCTTGCTCTCCCCTGCACTGCTCACTTAGCCAAGATCCTCAAACATATTGAAGTGTTTTCATAGCTTTCAGAATCACAGCTATACTGCTGGACTTGGCAGCACCCATCATGATCCCCTGTCATATCCACAGAGGATTAAAAAGATGCATTAGGCGAGCTAAAAACATCAAAGTCAAGGTACTTTTAGGCAAAGTTTAATTCCTGCATTTGCCATAGGTTTCCCGGGTTGCTATGGGTATGTCGCTGAATTTCTGTGTACACCAACTGCCCATTACTAGGAGGGAAATTTTCACCTTGGGTGAAAATTGGGGTACAATCACAACATACGTTTTAGGGAGATAATGAGAAATCCAAAAGGTGCCCAGTTTCCCTCCATATCCCCTTGGCAAAGTTATTGACATCACTGCACTTTGGATATGACTTTGTGCCATGATTTAACCTATAGCATCTTTTAGAAAGTGGGCATGGTTCTGCAACTTTTATTTTGGGATGAGTAACCCTGGGCATGGAAGGTTACACTTCTCCAAGAGACCATGCTGATTGTGAAGAAGCAGGGCTGTGGGTTAGTTTGAGTCCCACAGCAAACTGAACAAATAGCAGTCAGGATATATAGTAAGAACACAAAGCGATCCTTCAAAGTAAGAAGAAAAAGTTCAGAACTGGGTGACTCTGTGAATATCTGCCTTGACCCTATGTGTAGGTCCATAAATCATATAGCAGATTAGCACCCTGGCGTCCTTCGAGCTGTCTCTGTTTCAGCAAGAGGAAATTACAGCCTGACACATGTTGACATGTTCCCGTAGGTGAGATGCCACGAGGCAATTTCAGCTCCAGAGTCTCTCCAGTCCTGGTTCACCGATGACTGAAGGTAGACGAAGGTTCCTCACCAGCTTCCACAAACATTCAATCAAGACCTATGGTCATGAGAAACACAAACAGGCATCTGTCATCTCAAAGCCATGAGGATGGCTGAACTGTCAAACAGGTTTTATTAGCTGTGCACAGGCAAGTGCTGGATTGATGCAAGTCTGTGGTTTTATTTAAAAAATCGAATGCACCTGCAGTGTGCAGGGAATGAAACTGTGCCTATCATTTTGCAGCAGTTCTGCTTTTTGGTGTGTCTCCTCCGTTGCAGCTTTTTCAGCTCTCCGCTATCTCTCACCACACTACATTTCAGAAGGAACTGCCGTCTCGCTGCCAGAAGATGTAAATCTCAGCGTGCCTGGGTTTGTAGCCGTGGAGTTGCTCTGAGCTCATGCACGGGGCCATTCCAGCAGCTGTGTGCGAGCCTGATCTCACTGTGCTGTTGGCAGAGGTTGCTGTTCTTCAGAGAGGAAAAAGGAAAATAAAACAACAAGAAATGAAGAGGTTGCTTTTAATCCCTTGGATGCTTTGCGTTTGCCCGGGAGCATGAACACGAAGGAGAGGATCTGCCCAAGGCTGAGAGCTTTGGCTCAAACCCACCCTGATGCAACTTGAGAGCAGCTCCCTTTGGGAATGTACCTGTCCCCACGTAGCCTGAAATTCCCCCACCACGGAGGATCCGTCCACGCGTTCTGCTGCAAAGAGCATGAGGCTATTCCGCTCCTAGGGCTGCTCTGGGGCATGGGGAACATGGAAACAAGGACTCAAAACAAGCAGTTACACCAACACTGCTGCTGTCTGCACCCCAGGGGAACGGCTGCTGGTGGCAGAGCCTCGTGGGGCTCATGGGCTCCTCCTTCGTGGACTTCATGTCCCATCTGCAGCCTCATCAAGTCCCAATGGCAGCCTCAAGTGGAGCAGCACTGACATGGAGAAGTCCATTAGAAATCAGAAAAAAAATACATAGGAGTTGTTCGCCATTTGCAATTAATTTTTTTATCCTGAATATTTAACCCTTTTCTCTTCGTGATTTCTCTGCAAATAGACACAAATGTTTATGATTTCCTTTCTTAAATTAGTCCACGAATGCTTTTATATGAGCACTTTTCAGTATGTGCATGCTCCTGGATGCTATATGGCTTCAGCCTTGAGCTTTTGCATACATAGGAGTTGTTCGCCATTTGCAATTAATTTTTTTATCCTGAATATTTAACCCTTTTCTCTTCGTGATTTCTCTGCAAATAGACACAAATGTTTATGATTTCCTTTCTTAAATTAGTCCACGAATGCTTTTATATGAGCACTTTTCAGTATGTGCATGCTCCTGGATGCTATATGGCTTCAGCCTTGAGCTTTTGCTTACCCTGATTTGCTGCACGTTCTGGTTGCTCATCTAAACAACAGAAGTTATTTTTCTTCTGCACTATAAGAATGAGCCTGCACAGATGGAAAGATCATTTGTTATTACTTCACTGAGAACACACGAGTGACCGCATAAGTGATCCACATTTCAGATAACAGGGAAAGCATTTATTTCTCCAACCTATTTTTACGCTGTTATAAACCTGTTGCTCAAGGAAATCAAAACACTCGATGTATTAAAGTAATTCCCACAGAACTGTAGTGTACCACTACCCACATTTGACAAACAAGAAATATGGAAAAAAAGAACATAAGTGATTTGCTTTGGGTTATACA
This sequence comes from Tinamus guttatus, assembly GCF_000705375.1. The sequence continues at coordinate 9,468 of NW_010580040.1, forward strand.
AAAAATGAAGGAGTAGCCAAGAACGGAAGCTGTATTTTTTGCTGCAGTCAAGTATGCTTTAGCAGCGAAGCTGATTTTTTGTTTGTTTGCTTTTTTAAAGGCTATCTTATGATAATTAGTGAAAGAACACAATTTAAATGTGTGGGGATTTTTTATTTTTGCTTTTCTGTTTCTGTAGTTGCACAGGGTAAGATTTAGATGTAGGGGAAGCAATGAACTCTTTGTCCAGTGCATCTCTCCTATACTTTCCCCATCTGCTTTTCTGGGGAAAAAGTAATGCCTGTCCATCTGTCTGTCTATTTGTCTCTCAGTTTGTGCTGATATATTCTCTTAATTTTCATTTGCTTTGAAAGTAATTTATTTGCTCATATTTCTCTAATTGAATATATTCTATAGATCGATTTTCATTACACTGCATTTCTGCCTCACTAGCTATGAGTGAGCCATGAATTGTAGACTGTATCTCATCCTGGCCAGGGGAGAAAATCAAAGAGATGGTTAGATCTGCTTCCTATACAGTCTGACAGTTTTGAGCAATAATCTTTTTCCTTCTCTCTTCTGACCATTGGGAATATGACTTACTAATCAGTACTTCAAATGAAAGAGGAGGGAAAAATAAAGCTACATACAGTACAATACCATGGTTCAAATTAACAATTTCAGTCAGTGATTCTCTCTTGGATTCAGAACTGCAGTGGAGCAAATTGCATACTTAATCTCTTAATTAGGACTTTTAATTTGATTCATGTGAGGTTAAACTCGATGATATGTAAATACTCCCATGCAAAACTTAGCAGAGGAAGCTCCGAGCCAACCTATAAAAAATTGCCAAGGAGTTTCAATTGTTTCTTGATGTTCTGGAAGGAAAAATCTGTGGGGAAAAAATACGTCTATTTTAAAACATTTTATCTGAAAATCAAAGATAAATTAATGCAATTTATTATACATTTATCCAAAAAAAGCTTACTAGGATTATCAGAAAATGGCAGAGAATATGCTTATTATTGGTCTAACCTCTTTTGGCATATCAGAGTGCCCATTTACTATATCATACAGCCCAAGTATTCAGAAATCGCAAATCACCCCAAAAAATGTGATGTTGATTTGAAATCCATGAGAGTTTGGTTCTTTTTGGTTGGCTCTGGGATCTCAACAAACAAGTGTCAAATACTAGAAGCTTTTAGCTAAAGCCCTGACTGCTAAAATGACTCCTCTCAATGAAAGTTAATATAAGATAATAAGAACAGATTTTTTGGATGAAATTCAAGGTTCAGCTAGCCGAAGATCCTGTCTCTGTAAGAAACAAATTTTATATACTTTGGAAAGAATATACAAATAGGCAGTAATGCAGTGACAATCTCTCCTAATATACTTACCAGATTTCTACAACTTGCATCTCAGGGAATTTCAAGACCAGAGATGGTGTCTTGTGTTTGACTCCTGTGGATTTTCTTCCATTAATGTGTTCAATCAATGTTTAACCCTTTTAAGCCTCACTCCTGTAGCAGGGAGTTCCCCGAGGAAGAACACATGAGTTCTTGTATCTTTTCTGAATCTGCTACTTCCTAGCTTTAGGTTTCACCCCAAATTCCCATATCTGAGATGTCAGGAAACCATCAATCCCAAGCGACCTTTTCAGCGTCACTCGGGGTGTCACAGAGCGATCTGTCGTGTCTGCTTAGCTGCCCTTTTCCACACTATAGAACACAAATCCAGCTGTCACCCATGAGCAGAAATTGCTCCCACTCCTAATGTTCCTGTTTGCCCCCTCATGTAGCTCTTCTGCTTCTAGCAGAGAACACGGGGCAGAAACCAGATCCAGGTGCCTCCTGGGTTTATATGTAGGCATAGCGATGAATAGCATGGTCATGTGAAACCTGCAGGGAAACAGCAGGAGTTATCAGCTCTGATTCTGTGGAAAAAACGCAGATGACTTATTAGCAACAGAAGAAGACACAAAAAATATACCTGGGGTGGTGCTTTACATCTGCTTTATTCACATTTGCAACTTCACTTCTGTGTACACAAAAAAAAAAAAAAAAAAAAAAAAAACCTATGCTACTGTATCATTACACTTGCTTAGAAAGGTCTTAGGGAAATAATGGAAATAGTATAGAACTCCAGTACGATGTGTTAATTTTAGGTCAGACTGTACTGATAACTCACCTAGAGTTCCAGCTGCAATCTCTGCTTTCAGATCCTCAAAATTTTACAGTATTTTCAAGCTTCTGAATGAAATATTTATGTTTCAACCTCGCCTACGTCATTTTACTCCAAATTTAAAAATAAAGTCCAGATTCCTTTTCAGATTTTTATTTGTTTGTTTGTTTTTTGTACCCATACAGCTTGAAGTTGCTCCACGCCAAAAGCTGAAATTCCACGTGGCCTAGCACTAGCTCTGGCTGCTGAAAAAAAGATGCCAGGGTTCTGGTAGAAGCGACCGTGTTTGACTGATTGAGGTCAAGCCAGAGCTTTATCACTGCACAGGAGTGCACATCTTACATAGGAACTAGCAAAGTCTGCAGATGACGAAGGCCTCGTGTTGCAGTGATCACAGCCACTCCTGGGGTCAGCAGGGTTAGACCTAGACCCTTTGCTTTCCAAACCCCAAGCTCCCTGCTGTGCCAGGGACACTTTCCTGCTTCCTACACGAGGGTTAGGGTTAGGACTCTCTTGGGACAGGTCTGTTCGAAACTGGTGGCTCAGAAGAGCAGCAATGTGCACGTGCAAGGACAGAGCTGGTGCCAGCCCCAGCGCAGAGACCGAGGCCACCACGAATCTTATCTCCCTGCAATATTCACGTTATCTCCCTGCAATATTCACGTTATCTCCCTGCAATATTCACGCTATCTCCCTGCAATATTCACTTCGTAACTCAGGATGCTGGGAGAAGCCCATTCTGCAGACACCTAATTTTTAAGACATATGGGAGGGTATTTGAGAGAGATTTCCATATTTTTGCTATTTTCTTCCCCCAAAGCACATGGGGAATAGTAAAAAACAATAACTACTGTTATTGTGGATCTTCCTCTCCAGTCTCATCAGTGTCAGGGAATTTGCAGTGCAACAAATTGTGAGTACTATTTGTTTAACTAAATTATTACAAGCAGCAACTTTCTGGACAATTTGTAAGGAAAATATCTGTAGTCCTCCTCTTCCTTCCTCCTACCACAGCTACTCCTGGCTTTACTCCCAGGCCACTCTTCAGTACAGAAAATATCTTTAATCACAAGCAGCAGTAAGAAATACATCCTAATAATTAAAAACGTTGGCTATGGAGAATATGCTTGTTCCTGCCCAGTCCAAGTCTGCACCATGTATTCAGTGTCCTCCACTCGTTCAGACACCCAACTGACTTCTGACGGAGCCCATCAAGCAGTACCACTGAAGGGATATGTATATCTTCACCTGCAAATAAATAATTAAACACAGAATGATGGATCTAAGACACTGGGACTATCTGACTTCCCTCTATCATCTTTAGAAATGGGAGGCTCTTTGGGAATACAAACCAACACGTCTGCATGTGCCAAATACTAAGAAAATCCTGGAATTACTGGAGTGTCTTCTTTGACTTCATGATGTTAGACAAGTAATTATTTTTGAAGCAATCTTAAATGAGACTTTACGAATTACGTTCCTACTTTCAGGGGACTCAGTTCTCACTGAAGCCCTGGAGCTGTGGGGTATCGTGATTCTCCTTGGCTCATTTGAAAACCTCTGTTCTGCTTTTGCTGTTATTCAGAGCTGGGAACCCAGCTCCAGCCAGAAGGATGCGCCAACGTGAAGATCTTAGTTCAGATTGGAAGTGTTTTTTAGAGGGAACCTCCTCCGCTTTTTGTTCCAACCTGTATAGCAGGAGAGGCTGCAAAATGGATTCGTTTGGATGAAAATAAACCAGAAGGTGAGTGCTACAAGTGCAGTTAATGAACTTCAAGTGCCAAGGCCTTTCAGTCCTCAGGGCCAGGCAAGAGCTCGTCCAAGGTCACCCCTCCCCAGCACGTGCACAACGTGGGCAGCAAGTTCTCATCACCCGGCCTGCTCGTGTGGGCATGGCCAAATCTGTCCCAAAGATAAGGCACTCCGCCAACTACTGCCAAAACAATCAGCTCCTTGCAAAATAGTGTCTGCAACAACCTAAATATGTTGATGCAGAGTTACCGCCGTGCTGCACTACCCACAGGGCTCACTCGAAGGGAAGTGCAAGCAGTAGAGAGGGCAGCGGGGTGGGACAAGGATAGAGGATATATTTTCTTAACATGACTCATCAGGGAAGAACTTGGTCAGCATCACAGCAAGGTCTGGACTCTTGGCATCAGCCCTTCGTAATTCTCCAGATCTGTGTCTGTGTTTGAGACAATATTACAAAACAATTCCTATACACCCTGTGTAAAGTGCTCTACATTTACCATCTCACTCTAGCCCTTCTTTCCTCTTTCTTTGCTATCTGCTTAAATATGATCACTTCCTTACAAAATCCCCCTGCCTTCGGTGATGCATGAGTTCTCAGCGCTTCCACATGAGTTTCTGTGCTATACAAACTGCATGCCTCAGTTTTCAGTCTCTGAGGTTGTAATTTTAAGCAGGAGCTGCTATACAGACCACAATTTCACTTCTTTCTTGTGTCACTAGGATGATATGACTATTTATGTTTTACATAAATAAAAACCAGGATGCTTTTTAAGTTCAACGATTGCTGTATTTGCTCAGGAGTCCACTATTTCTTCCTTAGTGTCTTTGCAAGTATTCTTCATGTACGACATGTAACTGAGAAATGGACTGTCTTTGTGGGATGGGAATTTGCTTTGTGGGATGAGAAGGCAGATATCGCTATGCAAATTGCCAAGTCCTCTGGGAAAAGGTTTAGTCACTTGTCATTAGTTGCCTTATTACCCACTGTAATAGGTGAACAGTCACTCGTCTGAATATGCATGGTTTCAAGTGTCATATTTACTAAAAAATCAACTTTTTAATAGAAAAATCACTTGCAAACTACACATAGAAATGCTACAGGCTGACAAGAAATGTGTTATATTTCTGTTCCCTTCCTGTGAGGTGCTATTATGAGACCAAGGCAAACGTGTGTACATGGGTAGCGCTCAGAATTCATTTTCACAGAGAACAAAGGAACACATGGTGACAGGACGAACAATGTTACAGTTTTTCCAATGCTCCAGTGATGGGGCTATTCGCTCCCCTGAACTCTTCCACCATTGTTAATTTTATTCCTTATATATTCGCTTAAGCAGGACTCGATCCGGCTCCGTAAACATAGTTCATTTATTTCTCACATGGCTTGTTTCCATGGTGACACTAAAACAGGAGATTTCAAATTACTTGCGCTTCCTTATTTAGAAGCTCCAGTGTCAGCTGTCTTAAACCAAACTGTCTTACCCCATAATACTGTCTAAGTGCATTAATTTGTGTCTGAGTATCAAAACATTTGTTGCTGCTATGATTACCCTGAGTGACCCCAGTTTCTCAAGAGGAATTTTTGTTTTGTTTTGTTTTCAGATTAGACAGTACATTGTTTCTTCTCCCAGCACCCGTGGTCCTCTCCAGCATCTGTGGCAATGAGATGTGCCCCATGTCTCTAAAGAAATGTTATCCTTCATGTGAGACGGGAAGGGAAGCCCCTGGAAGCGTGTTCAAGGCAAGCTTCAGCTCCGTTTCCCAACCATTCCCTCTGGGAGCAGAATTTCTCCCGGTCATAACAGGAATGAGCCTGGCCCCAGAAAGCAGGGGATGCCCTGGCTTGGGGGACACCTCTGAAGCCGAGGAGACCTCATGCAGTGGCACGTTGTCCTTAGCATCCATTTGGCCAGAGCTTTGCTGTTTCCCCAGAGGCTGCTCCGCCACGACAGCCCCTTCGAGCGCTGTGGGCAGCGGGACAACCTTCTCACTCGGATATTTATCTCTGCGCTCTGTGAGATGCCGCAGACGGTGTCTGCTCAGCCATCTGCTGCTGTCCCACATACATCACTGTGTCCCACCTCCACGTAGGTGCAGTTACCAGGGAAATGAGATCTTCAGCCTCTTGCCGCTGCTCCTCCTCGTCCCAGAGCTTTTCCCCTGCTCATCATCTGATGGGTCCCTGCAGCTGGGCAATGTCCCCACCACACCGGAGCTACATCCTCCTTCCACCAAAAAGGAAGAACCACCTCCCTTTCCCATTTTAATTGTCTTCAAAATGCAACCTGTTCCTGGTCTGTTTGGACCACTGGAAGCCATTTAGCTGTTGTTGACAGCAAGGATGAAATGAATCTTGAAGCCTTTTCTTCTCTCCCAGCTTGTGCAATCCAAGCCAGACATCCCCCTGGCATTGGGAAAGCAACCACAAGCTCCACCAAGGGCTTACCCACCTGAGAGACCCGAAAGTTTTAACCAGCACAGTTTCTGCACAAAAGCATCTTAATTAGCCAGGCTCTCTCACTGATGATATCTTCTCCCAGCTAATGAATAAAAATATTCCCAAACCTGAAACTTTAAGGTCACAGGAGGATCAGAAGGAATTGCCCAAGATGATCTGCATCCGTTTGCAGATTAGATATCTGGCAACATCCAAGAAGACATCCTAGTTAGGAGAAGGTTTGAATGTGGGTCTAGTACAAAGTGCACCCTTAAGATCTCTTCTAAAAAGCACCTTGGGTAGCAGGTACTGTTGTCTAGCCCTACTAAAGAACCCCTGCACAGCATCTATGTTTTCAGATGTTGCCTGCTCAGTTTAAAATAATAAGTTTCTCCACACTATCTGACTATTTCAGAGTTAGAAAAAAAAAAACCCTGTAAAGAACCATTTTGAAAGGCCACATTTGGGCCTAACCTAATGACAATACCAACAAAATTAAATGGACTCTTAAAACTCATTCATTCATTGCAGTAATATGGTATAAGGGCCATAGCAAGGTCACATAAGAGGAATTGCTCTCCAGGGATACTGCTGGAGTGGGCAAATATGCAAATATAGCTAACAACCTAATTTTTAATGCTACTTTGGCCCTGCAAGAAACAGTATATTAGGACACAACAGAAGCAAACTCTCATATCCTGCATGACCTGCTATTCAAGCCTACCTTTGTGCAGCACAACATCCAAGGTGATGAAATTATATGCCCTTGAGGAAAAATTTCCAGACTTATCCTCCTGAGGATTTATATTCTTCACTACCAGATATTAAGACTAGCAGTTGATATGTTACACTACATCTGTATCACTTTCACCATATAGACCGTGCTACATGTGTGTCCAGCTGAACAGTTTAATAGTCCACTATTACCGCAACTGAATTTGGGTTTTGTTTTTGCAGGATTTTGATGTGGAAAAAGAACTTCTAAAGAATACTATATAAAATGTCTATGAGATTATCATGTTAACACCCTATAAATGTTTCTAAGCCTCCGCAAGTTCTGCTCTGTTCACTGGTATATCTCAGGTCTTGAAAGAGAGGAACTGTATACAAGTGAGTGTATGTTTGTATACATATTTTTGTATATATGTATACAAATGAGTGGTGTATACATATATACAAACATATGTAAATATATACACACACACACACATATATATACACACACACATATACATATAAAGTTACACACTTATAAGCCTTCAACTGTTTGTTAAACAATAGTTTGATTTTGCTGTTCTGCTCCACAAAACTTTTCTGGGTGCTGGGTGTGCACCGGCCCTCTGACCTTACAGTGCCTCCTGCATAGGAAGAGCTGGAACACCAGAGCTCTAGGCATGTTGGGGGTACTTGGGCTGACGGGTAAAAATAGACATATCCATCAATAAATTTGATTTAGTAATCAATAAAACAAGCAGAGAAATGAATAGCTGTGAGAGATTAATGTTTTCTGAGGATTACCTCAGAGATTTCTGGATATCAAATTGTATGATTTGATCAAGCGGAATATTTTATAGGATTTTTGTTGTTGTTTGAGAGGACAGTGGATTAAAAAAAAAGGAAATAAAAAGACTGAAAAACTTTTAGCTCAGTTAAGATTGGAATTTTATACAGGGAAAAAAACTGCAAAATGACAATTCAACCAGACTAATTTTGGCATTTAGAAGGCTGTATTATTTACCCTGAGATAAGTTTGTTTTCATACAAGCCAAAAGCAAGGGCTGCTGCTGTATATTACAGTAGGATGTATTCCAATAATTTGAAGTCTTTCCATTCATTGCAATGGGAAATATATAGCACATGCTAGCTACTGTAAAAACAAGCTCATATTCCCATGGGATCCTTCCCTGCAGATAATGAAATGGTAAATGAAGAAGTGGGTAAACACCCGAGAGAAGAAAGGCTAAGCTTTGTATTCAGTGAGGCAGCTTTAGTGCAAGGCTTTGCTAGAAGAACCTTTACTTCTGCTGTGGGTTTGGAGCCATAGGTAAGGTTCAAATGCTCACAGAAGGGCATCTAAATCAGATGTGCATTAGGGGTTCCCTTTGTTCCTCCCTCTTCAACTGCACTCACTGATGATGATGATGATGATGATGATGATGATGCAGACAATTAAATACAGCTATGAAGAATGAAACTGAAAGAGTCCTCTTTCCTCCTCAACCATGACCCCGTAACTGGATTAGCATCGGGAGGTTGCAGGGTCCGAAGGAGTTCAGGAGAAAGCCTTGGTCAATAAATTTTACTGAGATTATATCCTCTAACCTAATTGAAACTGTTCCATCAGTGAGCATAGATCAAGTGCAAAGAGCTCTTAAAAAACTCAAAGTCACAGTTTCTCCGTGCGAGGAACATGTGGCTGAAGACGGATGTGCCCCCTCCTGCTTCTGCAGTGGCAGGTTATTTATCAAGCCCTCCTGAGCGCCCTGGTCTTTCTCATTTCAGTGCAGTCCCCACCAGGTCATGGCTCATTCTCTGCCACTGTTACTCTGGGTGAGGGAAAATCATGGCCCCAATGGCTCACTTGGCCCTCTCCTTTGCAGTCATTTTATCATTCTTAAATGCTAAGGAGGAAAGCAGACATGAGTCGAAGGATGAATTTCTTTGAGAAATAACTAACAAGTATCTAATTTTTGAGATGTGACTAATACGCATTTTTTAAACAGTCTTGGCAGGTAAGATAAGTTCGCTGGCACAAACAGCCTTTGGCTGCTGCCTCCAAAACTACAAATAATCTAAACAAAAGAAGCAATTGGGTTCAGCCTGCTGGGAAACCTGTAAATTGCTCCAGACAGGTTTGCACAGCAGAGGGGCTGGGGAATTTACGTGATCCAGTCTCCTATAGCCCAGATGGGACACAGCATCATGCCTGTGACCATTGCTCCGGCTGGAGACCTGCTGCTAAATCGGCTGCCTGCTGGGTGACAGGTCTCCTCGTGGGCATTGGAGACTGGACAGACTCAAAACTGAAAGGATGTTTCTAACCTTGACTCCCTGTCTCTCTGTTGTGCAGCCTCCCACACGGCTGAGTTCCTCCCCTGAAGATAAAATCATTCCGCAGGAGCTCAAACACGGCTGTGCTACATCCCAAAGAAGACCATACAAAAACAGCATATCTTTTGATCTTAAAGCTCTCTTAAATGCAGCCCGCAGATGCAGTCAAATCCTCTAATTGTTCTGAGGGCACAAAAAGAGGTTTCTTGTCCCTTTGTCCCTGCTACATGAAGTGAAACATTAGGCAAAAAGAAAAAAAAAAAAAAAAACACATCAGGAAATTGTCAGGGTTTTGGAGAGCCGGCTGCTCTGTGCTGCTGGAGGAGCCTTCCTTTGGGCCTTTTTCCCCGAGAGGGTCTTGTGCACAGTGGGAAGCAGCCCAGCTCATTCCCACATGGGCTGGGATCCAGGGCACGTCCCAGAGCTGGTCGCTTCAGCTTATTCGTGGTGCTGCGTCCCCTGCTACCAGCCCTGTACCCCATCTTCCACCACAAACTGCCCAGCCTTTATAGCCTGGAAGGATTGTGGGTTTTTTTGTTATTTTGCCCTACACTTAATTAATTCTTCCTTTGATCTTAATTTAGCAGGGCAAAACAAACACCCGGTTGTGCTGGAAGGGAGGGGATGACCCGCTCGGATCCTCTCTTCCCCCCAGGCCCCTCGCCAAGGCAGGAGGCCACGGAGCCGCCGCGGTCACGGCCACGCGTGGGAGCCCGCGGGAGCGCCCGTGGGCAGCGCTCGCGCCGCA
>NW_010580044.1:1733-21580 GCF_000705375.1 Tinamus guttatus
CGGGCCGGCCGCCTCCCGGGAGCTGCTGGCCGTGGGGCGCCGGGGAGGTGAGCGGGACCGGCCGTGGGAGCGGCGCTGCCCGCGCCTCCCCGCGCTCCTGGGAACCCATCGGGATGCGGGGGATGAGGCGGCGCTGGCCGGGGAGGCTTCTCGGGGGGCGCAGCTGCTAGCGCTATTTTTTATTAAGTCACATTTTATTATATTGCATTTACTACTAACAGCTTTCCAGACGGAGAAATAATAATAATTCAGAGAAAATTAATAAAAAATAGAGACGGAGTGATTGACAAATTAAATTAGTGTCGGCAGCCATGGCAAAGTTTCTACTGGGAAACAAATGTTAAAGAGAAATAGAGTTTCTCGAGTTAATGAGAAATGACTGGTGGTTCTTGTGGTAGTCATGAGAATTAACTTGCTTAATTCTAAGGCAAAATTTCACTGGGATTTTATAAACCTTGAAGATATGCTTAGCCGTCTCTGTGGCCTGCTTTCATTTATCTCCACCACCATCATATATGTAAGGGAAGGGATTTCTAAGCAGTGCAACTCATGTGCATTAACTGCTTTCCTTAGTGTAACGTGGTGCAGTAAGGTACTTTTCTGTGTAGTAGAGCAGGGGACAGCAAACTGACTTCACCCAACAGTATGGTTATCCTGTAAGATATTGTAGGTACAAATATGCAGATATTATAGGTACAAATACCTGTTGGTAATAGTTGTGGAGTAGACCTTTGACAAAGACTTAAAAAAAAATAGCGGACGGCTGTAAGAAATGACCTGCTAGGTCAGACCAGTGATCTCTCTAGCTCAGCAGTCTGATCATTGCAATAGAAAATACTAATTTTAGAAAGCAGATATCATAAGCATTTTCTGGTGCCTGCTTATCTTGTACTTCACAGTATCTATACCTGTTGGAGTCAAGATGTTAGAGTGATTCTTGCTTAGTTGTCTTGGTAACTTTTTGTGACCATGAATTTGTCTAGTTCCATTTTGAACCTGCTGATCTGCTTTCATAACCTCCCGATGTAGCAAGTTCTAGACGTTCGCTGCATAACAAAGTGCTTTCATGATCCATTCCAAACAAACGTCAAGAAACAATACTTGCAGGAAAGCAGCCTGGAATTCTTGGAGATAGAGATTGTTGAATCCTGATCTGTTTGTCATAGAAAGGTGAAAAAGTAGCAATGAGAATGTGACATCCATGGTTGACATAGGTAAATATTCAAATACTTTTTTTTGTTGATGTTTGTTTGCAGGACTGGAAGAAACATTGTTGATTAGTTCAAAATTGAGCAAGAAGAAGGCCACAACTTTACAGACAGTTAGAATGCCAAGGAGTAATAGTAAGTATAACTTTGCTACTGGAACACAGTCAAGTACCATTTAATGTGTCTGTTGGACATAACTTACTCCAGCCTTAGTGAATCTTCAGACATTTCCTGGTGTTTACAAAGAGAGAGGCTCCCGTGTTCTGTTTCTCTTGGTGTTAGGTCTTCCCCTGTGGTTGTGTGATTTATCTGTAGGAGGTGCAAATGCAACTTTTGCAAAAAATATAGATTTTTGTGATGCAAAGCTTTATGGTTGTAAGTTTTAGGGACTTTGTTCTTGTATAAATACTCCTTGTCTGCATATAGTGAATTAACTGGATTGTAACTTAAATCTTTGTTTGGACATCTGCTTTCAAATCGATATAAGATACACAGATCGTTTTAACTTCATTTTTAACAAAGATGCTGTCGAAATTAACACAAATGATGTAACCTTTCATTCTTAATAAATGCTTTCTTAATACACTCATTTTTACTTAGTTGAGCTTAGTTCTCTTCAATGTAACGCTGCATATACGAGTGGTGTAGTAATCATGCTTCTTTGAAAATTGTGTATACTTATTTCTTCAAGATTTGTCTTTTTCATTAAAAATACCAAAGTTCTTTAGTCACAGATTGCCTTCTTCCATTACACTGAGAGTTGTTCCTTTCTATTGATCAAGACATTTATCTTCAGAGGTAATTTCTCGGTATTTCCTGCTATAAAAGAATTTTGGTTTAAATTTACATTTAAATTACATTACTTTCAAATTACTATACTTTTATTGGAGCTGAGATTTAAAACTGATAGAAGGACAAATCACTCTATAATATCAAGTTTTTCCTTGAATGCAAGTCTTTAGGAAGATGACAGTTTTTAGGAAGGTAGGTTATAGCTCTTGGATAGTTCTACTTCCTAGGGAGTGAAAACTAGAGATTAGATCATCTGCCATGCGTAGCGGAAAAGACTGTCTGAACAAATTCTGGAAGCAGATGAAGATACTGTCTTCCTTCATGGTAGGGGAATGTGTCTGATTCTCTTAATGACAGTGATTATCTTAAAATGCTTGGCAAGTCTCATCGAGTTGAGAGAGAGAGTTCTGCAGAACATTAGTGTTTTATTCAACCTAGAGCATGACCGTTTTCCAGTCATTCTAAGTTCAGAGTCCCATGTTGATACTGCATTCATTCCTTTTTTGTGGCAGCCTGACACCTATGACGTGTTCTGTAGCTATTTTTTTCCATCTTCTTTCAGTCTAAAGTCTATACTTTAAAAAGAAGGAAAGGCAAAACTTTATTTCCATTGGAGATAATACTGATGTTGAAATTTCTCAAGACATGTTTTAAAACCAATGGAATTTGTGAGCAAGTTTTCTTTAAGCTAGCCACACTTCATTTTAAGAATCCAAATAGAATTGTTAAGTGATTTCTTACTGAACCACATGCTGACTAGTAGATTCCATATCATTTTGCAGTGTATGTCTTAAGAAATTGAATATTGTAATAAATCTCTTCCTTCTAAATATGCCAGACAGTTGGAAATTACATTCGAAATGGAATCTGTTCCAATGTTCAGAAATCTGTATTAGTGCATAAATTAATGTGCCTGTGTATATATGTGTGTGTATATATGTGTATACACATTTTTATGTATGTTAATTATATAATTATTTCTGTTGTAGTTTTGGACAGAGTGCAGAACTTTTTACCACAGATGGCACATGCAAATGATGAGCTAAGAAGAAAAATGCTAACAGCACCAGCTCATCAGTTTGATATTGAAAATCTGGACACTGCAACAGGAAATGTTGTAGAAATGGTAAGCGGGTACACTGTTTTTGATCTTATAGAATAAATTGAGATGAGGTTAGAATAATTCTCTAACCTTAGGATTAACTAGTTTGATAGATAAGGCCAAGTCTTTACTGTTTTAGTCTGAAATATGTGAACTGAAAGCCTAACAACTGACTTTCAGATGTTCTTTTTAGGTATTTTAGGTTTGGCTGTAGGTCTTTGGTTAACAAAGTCATTAATATTTTTAGGGCTTGTGTTTGTCCATTTATTTGTATTCACATAATCATTCCCTTTGTCTTGGTAATGCTGCAGTCATGTCGTCGTCTCCCCCCAGCCCCGCCCGAGAAAATGAAAAAACACACTCTCTGTGCTGTGTGCGTCTAATCAGATGGCTGGGAGATTGCCTGGCCTAGGCAAGTGCCTGCTGCTATGTAGCCTTGCAGGAAATAAGGCAGTCTGGGGTTGGTTTATGAGCTATCAGAACAACTTACTGTCCACAAAGGTGGACTCGAGAGTTGCTGCAGATTGTATCCGACCTGCATGCTGAAAGTTGTCCGGCACTGAGATTGATTGAAAGAATTCCAAACGGTGAGAAAACAAAGCTGATCATGAAAATTACTCTGATATGCTCAAATGGAATGAGTAACTTGGACAGAAAACACTTTCCATGTGATAGTGTCTGACAAGTATCTTGGTTTTGTAATAAATAAATAGGACAATATATCAGGTAATTAATAGCATAAGGCTATTTGCACATCACCAAAGAAATTTACTGACATCTCATTTCCTGTACTTTGCTTAGCAGCACGCAGGCAGTTTTTGAGATGAGGATCATCGATTGAAAAGAAATGTTTTTAGAGAGATACCAAAATCATGGTATGGATGATGGAAACTTTAGATGGAAATATATGATCGCTTTTGCTTCAAAAATGTCATAGTGGTCTAGATGACTTGCTCTTTTGCAATAGCTTTAATACCAAGACTAGTAGTAGATTATAAGATAAGATTTATATTAATAAATACCTACACACACATGTTTGTATATGTACCATGATCCCTTAGGCATTAAGTGGCTTGATTTGAATTATTCGCTGAAAAGTACAGCTTTGATGCCTCTGCTTATCAACCTAAATATTTGATTTAGATTATATGAGTTCAGCTATGTACTCATTTTTCTGATAATGATATAAAAATGGTCATTTGTTATGGGGCATAATAATTACATTTTACAAACACTGAATATGTGTTCATGATTAGTTTTTAATAATTCCACAAGAAGTCAAATGTCTTTCTAATCGTGGGTTTGGAGTTTTCTTATGGTGGTAGGGTTGTTTGTCTGTTTGCTTTATATTTTAATCAAATGAGAAGTGCTGTATTGAAATGTGTAATATATATTTTTTTCCTCCTTGCAGAATGTGGCTTTAGTTGAACTGAGTGGTTCTGATACAGATGAAGAGGTATCACTTTCAGACGATGACTCAGAATCTGAAGATGACTGTACAACTGATGAAGTGACAATAGATAATATTAAGTTCCCTAAACAAAAGGGAGAAAAGGGCAAAATAGAGATTTTGGACAGCAAAGTGAATGAGTAAATCCATTTGTATTTTACTTTTGAAAGAATCATGCTTTCTGGCTTTGAAGACTTGACCCTTAAACTGCCTTGTTTCCCAGTGTTTCCAATCTACAAGTAACATGCAAAATGCCGTAGTATATATGGTTGGGAATGCAGTATCCACTTGGATGATTGTTTTCCTAATAGTTCTGAGACAAGCTGCATCTCTGAAGAATTGCTATCTTATTCCTCAAATGATATGGAAATGACCTTCACCAGGAAGTCCCACTAAGAAAGCAGCTGGAAATGGGGCTGGAACTTGTGCAGACGTCATGCTGCATGTCTAGTTAGGAGGTAGAACTCTTGGCCTCATGCCTTGCTGATGAAAAGTCTCTGCAGTGTGGCAGAAAGAGTTTTTTGGCTTAAAGGAGAGGGAAAAACTTTGTTTTCTATATTCATTGTCCTCTGAAGTGGTATGTACACATCTTCGATATTAAACATTATCTTGAAGTACACTTGAGGTATGTCTATATTGCAGTCAAGATGGTAAGCACTGTACACTAACATAGTGGCTGAGGTCTTTTCATGGTAAGGTAGCATGGTAAAAACCATGGAACAAGAGAAAGGTCACCAAGCTCCCCTGGCTTTCTGGGCCTGCACTGAGCTTTGTATGGGTTGAGGTACACATCTATGCACAGATTGGTGCTAGTCCCTTAACTAGCTTTTAGCAGCAGTAGTTTTGGTAGCTGTAGTGTAGATAACTTTAGAATTTAATGGGTCAAGTCTAGCTGGTGTTGCAATTGCTCTAAACCTTACTCTTTATCTCCTGCTTTCTCTGCCTCTTGATTTCATTGATAGCTGTTCTTTCCAGAAGAATAAAAAGAACTGTGCTTACATTAGTTTAACACAATTGTGGAACCATAGCCGCTGAAAGTATGTGCCGTTCATACTTACCCCAGACTGTCATAAAACAATGACTTGGACTGTTGTATTTTCCTTAGAGATCGTTTTGCATTTCAGAAGTATCTGTGATGCTGCTCAATATCATCATTTGTTTCTTAAAGGAACATTGTATTTTCTACACCATAATTTTTTTTTCTGTACTGTTGCTGAAATATTAAATTTCAAACTTTGTGACTTGAAAACTGCAATTAGTTACACAATTTATTTTGCATCTTACACATAAAACTGGAGTTTTCTTTAAACTTCTGTTTATGGGCTATTTGGGATAGATAAACAAGGATTCCTTTCACAATATGGATTCTTAAAACGGAAGGAGGCTATGGTTTACTGGGATTATCTGATTAAATCACAGAATATTTTAGAGAATGGGAAGCAAGGGGTGGGACTGCTTTTCTGATGGCAGTCCACAGATCAGATGAAGCTTTAGGTGGGTGAAGCTTTGGGTGAAGCTTCTTCCTAAGAAGAGCAAGCAGGCTTAGTTTGTTAGACAGGGTGTCTATGGAAAGCTTGCATTGAAATTGGAGGAGGAAAAAAAAAGGTTGGAAAGCCACTATCTTAACCCAGTCTTTTTTAGAAGAGATTTTTTTGTCAGAGATTAGGAGGGAAAAAATGTAAGATATATGAATATGCACTCTCTGTAAAACAGTGATAACAGTCCATGTGCACAGACAGAAAACGTGATTTTAATCTGTTAATGTAACCACCTTTCAAATTGCAGGCAGATCACACATTATATATCAACAAAAAGATAGAAAATATTTTCAGTAATTTTAGCTTGATATGCATAGTTTAATACCAATGTTGAACTCTGTATGTACTATACAAAGATCATAGTAAGTGCACTTTCTTGCAGTTATTTACTTCTTATGGCACAAAGGTTTTCTGTACTGCTGAAGAATCACCAGAGCAGAATGTTTAATTGCTACTGTAAAACTTGAACCATTTTTTAGCAAAAATGGCGTAATATACATAGTTCAACTTTGAGAGAAGCCTTGTGACTAGAGATTTAAAATGATCATGTAAATGTTATGTTCACACAAATATAAAAGGAGACATGTGAGAACACATTCTTCAGTTGTACTTTAAAAAAAAAATAGCTCAAACACTTTTTTTCCTGCTTGTGCTAAAACCTGTTACTGTTGCTGGATACTTAAATAACTTGAGATTAATTGCCAAGTGCTTTCATCTTTCCTTGAGACTAAAATCTCTACTCGATTTATGTAAATTTATGCATGGATTGGGGAGACTCATTTTGATGGTTTTACCATGTTGGACAGCATACCCTGGGCATTGTATCAAGTGATTCATGGAGTCCTTAAGACTCATACCCAGTCAATTTACTTTCCAAGTGAGACAGTTACTTTAATATTCCACAGTGATAGCCTTGGTTCGAAGGTATTCGTGAAGAGCTTCTTCACCTGTAAGAGCACAATATTAACCAGTTAGAACAGCAGCTATATGACAGAATGTTAACCCGTATTTAAAATATTGGCTCTTGCTGTGAACTTTTATGTCCTTCAGGAATAATGGCAAACTGATTAATTTGCCCTCCTGCTGAGATTTATAGAAATGGTTTGACAAGCAAAGGCCAAAGCCAACAAATGTGGAAAGAAAAAAAGCTAGAATTTAAAAAGGGAGCCACCTGTGTGGAATTAATCAGCAGCAGTTTCTAGATGGCTGTTGTGGTTCATAAAGGTTTTTGAAGAAGTTTGGTTTGCCTAGAAAATGTAGAATCTCTAGGTATGCATTCTGTGAACAGATTTTTTTTTTTTCTCTCTGATAATAATTTGGTTTCAGGAAGTGTTTGCTACCTGTTAGAAGTTCCAAAGGGAAAATCTATTACGTCACTATGAAAAAACTTTTCTTAACTCTCTTTGGTATGGGGCCTTATTTGTACAGACTTGTAAAGCCCCTTTGACAGACTGATCTTTTTTTTTTTTTAATTGCTTTCTGAAAGAAGCAAGTTTTATGCAGTCTTGCTCTGGGCCCAGTGGCGAATATTTATCACATTTTAAGTCATAATAAAAGAAATAATTTTCCATGTTCCAGCAACTTCAGGGGAGAGACCTAAGTTAGTGTTCTTGCTGAGGGAAGCAAAAGGAGATTTTGGCCTGTAGCTTTTCTTGCTGGTAGCTTATACACAGCCCTGGACAAGCTGTAATGTGATCACTTCAATAAAAATTGGAAAGGAATATTCTGTGTGAGACTGAGGTACTTAGCAAATGTACAGGAAAGGATGAATGGGAGGTACCGAGGCAGGAACTCTGGAGGGATGGGAGCAGAGAAGAACTAGCTCATTGAAACTGGAGGCAGATAGAAGCCGACACATAGCTCAGATTTTACGAGTGCTATTTACAGGCAACCATTTTTTGTTCTCTTGATTTGGACAATCAAGAGAAAAATGTGGGACAACTTACCTAAATCTTTTCCAAAGCCAGATTGTTTAAATCCACCAAAAGGGGCAGCAACATCCGTTTTGTTGTATGTGTTAATAAAAACTGTTCCAGCTTGTAGCTTTTCGCTTACATACAGAGCCTTGCTTATGTCTCTTGTGAAAACTCCTGAAGCTAAACCGTATTCCGTGGAATTTGCCCGTCTTAGAACTCCAGCAACATCTCTACAGGAGGAAAGAACTGATTTAACTAATTTAACTAGGTAAAATAAAAAAGGGTTAAAAGCACTGTAATTGTAATTCAAATTTGCTTATTTAAGACCACTTTAGCAAGTATTAATCTGCAATGCAAAATATAAAGACTACAGTTTTACAAAGCAATGTTTAAGACCTACATAGAGTTGCAGGGCTTTCTTTGCTCTCAACTCCCAACAGTAACCCTAAAGATCTTGCTGGGACTGTGCTAGGCCAGAGACTTCCCTATGTGGTCCAGACAAGAAACTACCTGCAGGAAACATTTCTTAGCACAGAACAGGTTCCCCTGGCTGCCTTGTTCCACAAGGACAACAAGACTGCACCTAGGCAGTCTCTTTCTCTCAACCCTAACCCGAAAAGTCTTGTTAGGCCAGCGGTGGGTCAAAGACCAGCATACATGACCAAAACAAGAAATGCCTCAAGAACTATACTGGGGCACTGCACACCTCCCTGTGTGTGCCTCGTTCTGCATTGACAACAAGAGAACCTCTAGGCTTTCTCTGTCATTCAGCCCTAACCCTAGAAGTCTGTTTAGGCCAGCGGTGGGGCAGAGACCAGAATATATAGCCAACACAAGAAATGTCCCACCAGACACTATATTGGGGCACAACACCTCACTCGGGCTGCCTCATTCCACATTGACAACAAGGGAACATCTAGGGTTTTTCTTTCTCTCAATCCTAACCCTAACAGTCTTGTCAGGTGGGTGGTGGGCAGGAGACCAGCACATGTGGCCTAGACAATTAACTCCTTACAGGAACAGAACAGGTTCCCCTGGCTGCTTCATTCCACAATGACAACAATGGCACCTCTAGGGTTTCTTGTTCTCTCAACTGTAACCCTAACCCTCTTTTTTTTTGTTGTTTTGGCAGTGGGCCAGAGATCACCATGTTTGGCTAGAGAAAAAACTACTAACAAGAACCATCTCTGAGCACAGAACATGTTGCCTGGCTGCCTCATTCCACAGTGACAGCAGCACCTGTAGGCTTCATCTTTCTCTCAGCCCTAACCCTAATCATCAAAATGTTGCAACGCCAATGGCGTTACCAAAACCAGCACGTGTGGTACAATGAATAAACTCCTCTAAGGAATCAGCTGTGGCCACCGCATACCCTGCATGGGCAGCCCCTTTCCACCGTGACAGCAATATTGCCTCTACACTTTATCTTTCTCTGAAGCCTTACCCTAACCCTAAGTGACTTGCCACACCGATCCTGTGCTGTAGACTCCCATACTTGACCCAGACACGAAAGTGCTCTCAGGAACCACCTCTCACCTTTGACATTGAGAACTGTAAAAATAAATATTGCATTTAGGCACACTGTCGTCATGCAACTGCAGTGAAATTTTGGGAATACAGCAATGAAAAAATACTTGGAAAGTCAAGACATGCAGCCAGGTATTATGAATCAGTTTGCTAATAATGGCCCCACTTTATAATTTAGTGTGATGCATCTTTTCACGCCATGTCTAGAGTGCTGTTTTTTCATGTATCTCATCTCCATATTGCTTCATAATCCATAATCCCTAATACATAATATTTAAAGAATAAGAAATGATATTGTCCTGTATTAAATATGAAGATTGTCTATGTGGTCAATTATTAACTAATTTTCAAACTGTAAAAAAAAACGAAATGTGGTGGAAATAGTTATATGATTTTTTTGGATTTTTCTTTAATATGTGTGTAAAATTGTTTGAAATGAAAGGCATTAAACTGTCAGCCCACAAATATATAGAGCAGTTTTATCTGTGATAGTAGTCTGCCAGCGTTGTATATGTACAACAATGTTATGTAGTCCTCTGCAACAATGAGAAGAATAAGCAATTTCCTTGGAAAAATACATGGTTTGTAATTTGATCAGGGTATTGCAATTATCGTTATCAGCTGCAGTAGGTAAGACTCAATATTCAATGAAATATTTTTAAGGTGTGGCATTTAGGGTTGCATAGTATCCCCTCCTGCACCTCTATAGCATTAATTTTGTGTTGACATGTATAAAGATACTCCAAAAAGTATGTTTACTTAGAATCTAACTGGAAGAGAACCTAAAGGTTCATCTTGGTCTTACAAGATTTTACAAAATCATACTACTACAGAGATTCTGATTATATTATTTTTACATTTTGAGAGAAAATGAGATAACAAAGTTTCTAATAGTAGCCAGAAGAGAACATACCCATTTTTAAATTTAGAAATTACCATCACGGGACCAAAGGACTCTTCCTGGGCAATATACATATGGTCTTCAACATCTGTGAATACTGTGGGTTCCATGAAGAAACCTAAACAGAAGATAGGGCATTATTTAATCAAGAACAAAAATGCTTCTCTATTTATGTTGTCCAGGTCATCTCTTTTCCATACTTAGGACTGAACCCAAGTCATAGGTCTGCTGAGACTTGAAATTGAAACATTAAGACTGATATGAGTGAGTATGAATGGAAAGGCATGTGTGTGAGCATTATAGAAGCAGCAGAGCAAGAGTTAAAAAAATGGCCTGTCTTGATCATAGCAGTAACATGTGTTTTTCATATCATTCCCTGAGGGCTAGCAACCCACACCCAGGTGACTTCCCAATGGAAGGCCGTGGACTCAAGCAGCAAGTTGCCAACAAGCTTACAGGATCTCAACAGGGTTGCATACAGGACTGTAGCCATAAAGATCCGTATGTCCCAATCAAGGAAAAACAGGACTGTAGCCATAAAGATCCGTATGTCCCAATCAAGGAAAAACACGTGATGGGCAGCAACTCTGCCTGAAATTTATAGAGACTGAAGTAAGGAGAATACTGAGATAAAGGGCAACGCGTGACAGATGTTTTTTGGGATGAAAAACACCTGTCCAATATCTTGTTCACCATTGCTAATGAAGAGGAGTCCAGGAGTCACAGTGTGGACTTCATAGTTGGCATCCCTTGCTGTCCCTGTGTGGCCATAAGTGATTATGGTCAAATCTTTTCTACACCTACATCTGGGTGTGTGAGTGTATTATAGCATAAGTGGGTAAAAGTCAACATACTTTGAGGTCTTGTATATTTGCCTTCCCCTTCCATAAGATTTCTCATTAATTTTATCCCATTGATTTCATATGGCTACAAATTTTTCCTTTCATTTTCTTTGGGTATGCAATCATGCGTTGAAATGGTGCAAATGTTTCTCCTTCTTTACTGATACTGATACATTTCTCAAGGAAATATTTGCTCTTATACCTGCCCATCAAACTTAGCACTCTTTACACAGAAAAAAAAAAAAAAGCTTTTGATCAAAATTCCAGGTGCTGACTCTGCAAGCAAGATACCCCAAACAGCTTTAGTGTTTTGTTGAAATAATTGGCTACCACTATGCTTTTGGCTCTTGCTAGTTCAATCATGTTTCCCAGCGCCCCACAAGTAACAGCACTGGATTCTGAGTCAACTTTATATGCTATGCTCCAATTACACAACTGCTATTAAAATGGGAGTTGGAAGCCCTGTTTTCAAGTGTCCTCCTGCAACCACACAATACTACTACTATTTAATTCAGTAGAGACAATCACATTTTTTTTTAAAGTTTAAGAATTCCAAACAGCTTTGGGAAGCATTTTACCTGGTCTATTTACTTGTCTTCCTCCATATACTAGAGTGGCACCTTCTTTTACTCCAGTTTCACAGTATTGCAGCAGCTTTTCCAAATGTGCTTTGTGATTTTGTGGACCATGATCTGTGGATCTATCAAGTGGGTCACCAATTTTCATCTTTTTTATTTCTTCCACCTATGGGGTAACCAATTAAAATGAGGTTACATAGTGTAGCAAATAAACAGCTGTTAGAGACCACTGTTTGTGGATGCTTCATCGTTTGTGCTATGAAGTTTGGCCCAAAGAAATTGTTGAATTTTTAGAAAGTGAAAGACTCATTTGCCTTCTAAGTTGATGCTATGTAAAGTGTCTTATGCTTGATCCTCTCGATCACTGGTTACTTCTGAAAGTTTTTCATGTTGTTTTTCTGCATTCATTCTCTTCTGCTATTAAGGTAGACACGTAAAAGGTCATTTTTTACTGGTGATGAATGAGTTATCACAATAGCTTAGATGTATGAATTTTCCAATGGTACCATTGACTACTGGATTTTTAATAATGACAACTGTATGATTACAGCTATGTTTCGAATATACCTTTTTTAAATCTTCAAGCCATCTTCATGCTGATGTTAAGTTCAGTGATTTTCTAAATATTGCTTTCCTAGTCAAATATGAATTATCACTGATGGTACAATATCTTCTGTCACTTATCTGTGCATTTCTGATGGAAATCTCTCTCTTCGGTGCCTCCTGTTCAACCTCGTAAGAGCTTCACAAGAAGCAGCATTCCCTATCATAATCAATCATGAGGATTTAAGCAACTATAAATAACAAGAAATGTGTGTACGTACAAAACAAGGGGATCTTTGTGCCATAGTGAAGTGTCTACTTAAACATTAGTCCTTAAATATCTTACCACTTTGCTAACAAATTCATCATGGATTGATTCTTCCACAAACAGCCTGCCAGCAGCAATGCAGTTTTCTCCTTTGTTGAAATATACTGCTCCCATACCCTGATCAGGAGAAAACAAAATCAAACAAAAAGAAATTAATATTCATACATATCCTTTTGTTCATTAGCCCCTTCATTAATTTCCCTTGAGATGCCCTCAGATATAATGCTTTATTTAAGCAGACATCATCAGTGCAAGAAGCAAACTAGTTGTATAACAGGCAAACACTCTTCCATGGAGACAAACAGCTCGGGATGAATGCATTTGCACTGCTCCTTCCATTTCCATCAGCCTTCCACAGAAACACTGGCTGGAGCACCACTGAGAAGAGGGCTGGCAGCAACGCCGATGGATATGAATCCGTGCTGCACTGCCCGCTGAGCAATGCTGCTTGTGCTGATAGCTGCATGCAACTGGGTCAGCGTTATGTCACTCTAATGTGCAGAGAGGCTCCTGTTTCAAGAACGTGGATTCAGTTGCTGTGCTGCTTGCTGCTTTGTATTTACCAAGACCTGATGCCTGTCACGGTTTTTTTCCTGGGGAGTAGGAAGTGGGGAATGAAAGGGCAGGATGACTAGGACAATTTAAACTTCTCTGCACTTCTTTTCTGACTGCTGCAAAGGTGTAGGGTCCTACCACTATTAGGTATGATTGAAATCACGTGCCAGTGTTGACTATAAACACATTGCTTCAAAACCATTACAAGCCATCAATGTCACCTATATCTCAGGTAAACCTCTGCATCATTATCTTTTTTCTCCAGTTGAGAAAGTTGATGGCACCAAGAAGTGTGCTGATCTTTGCAAGTCAGCTTTTACTATTTTCCACATATACTTCACTGTGCAGTCACAGATACTCTCACATTCCCAAAAGAGAGTTTAATAGTGTGAAAAATGCTTAATAGCTTCCTCCTGGTAGCAGGAGCTGCTTATGCAAGAAATTCATGGCACTAGCACAGTGTGGGAGACCTTGTTTTGGTCTAACTGAGCAAACTGTATTCATTATCACTTTTTGAATCAGACCATATGAACAGGAAATAAACTCCTTAAATCTACTGCATTTCTTGTTCACATATTTTATTTATAATTTTTAAACAATTTTTAAACATTTCTAAACAATGGTTGGTTGGGAAGGTGAAGTTGATAGTGATGGTGAACTACAAGGCATGATATGTCAGTATGGAGTTTACTATGTTTTGGTTCACTTTTCAGGCTTTTATAATTGAAGCTTTTTTAGTATCAAAATTTGACAGAAATCATCTTTAATATATAAATTCATCTGGTAAGAATATTTCAACATATATCGATATATTTTGATTGTATTTCTTAATGTATATTTCTTGTAGTACAGATCCCTGGCTTTTTGTTGGAGCATTAAAGGTTTAATTGTGTTGGCATAAAGGAACATCCTGCAGAAAGGGAGTCTCTTTTTTTAAGAGATTGCATAACATTTTATGAAAGGGTCCCTGATGCACTTTTTGGCAAGTAATAAAAATATTGCGATACTGTGAGAATGTATCATGAAAGTTTTGAATGTAATTTTTTCTTTGAAGTAAACTTACCATTTTTACAGCTCTATCAAGTTCACAGTCATTAAATATGATCAGCGGTGATTTACCGCCAAGTTCAAGAGAAACTTTCTTCAGATTACTGGCTGCACTGGAAAAATTGCAAATAATTATGTAAAAAGCAGGCTTTAAATAGCTGAATACATTATTTCCCTTTAATCAAATCTAGTGAAAATGTATAGGATAAACCTCTCTCTATTTTCAAAAAAAGAGAATTTTAAGCAGAATTCTACATCACCGTAAATGACCATGCATAGCTACATTTCTGTATTACTGTATTACTGCTACATGCAAGATAGAATTACTAAGACATCTTGGAAATTGACTCAGCAGTGCTTATTTATGAATCTTATGCTAAGAATACCTTTTCATGATCTTTTTACCAGTCAGTGTTGAACCAGTGAATCCAACTTTGCGAACATCTGGATGTTCAGACAAGTGCTGTCCCACTAAGCCACCTATAGCGATGAGGAAAAAAGCTTAACTGGGCAATACATGAGCAATTTTTCTTATCCCAGCAGCAGCACTCTAACACAGAGACAGCTAACTATGTGAACCAAGTACAATATCACATCCTTATTTATGCTTATGGCTTTATTTATATCAATATTAAAGACTCATACTAATTAACTTAAATCATGGGAATAGTTCCAGATTTCCCCATCACTCTGGACTAAAGAACTTCTTCCCTGATAGTTCACTATAGGTGGAATAACCTAATTTGTAGCAAATTCTGCCCACACAGTTACTTTGTCATCTTCTTTCATTAGGGGAAGAAAAGAGGAGAATAGTGTCATCAGGAAACACAGTGTGGACCATAACTCATTGACATTGATCAATAACCAGCTTGCTGTAGGTTTTCCCAGTCACATTTAAATACACTAATACTTCTAAGTGATGACAAGTTTAGGAAAAAAAGTGAAGTCTTGCAATCCAAAAAGAAAAGTCTTAAAATCGAGAGGAACGTGTTTTTCCATAAATAAACTATTGAAGAATTTATTTAAAATTCTGGCAGAATTCTGTGTCAGAGTGTTAATGCTATCCATGTGTCCAAAAAGAGAAGTCTTAAAATTGAGAGGAACGTGTTTTCCACACACTCTGACGTGTGTCAGAGTGTTAATGCTATCCATGTGAACTTGGAGAGGGGGTAAGCCAAGCGATGTTACACTAGCTACAGCCACGTGATCTACAGATTTTTCCAGGTCTGTTCTAGCAAGGTGTGAAATTGCTGTATAACATACATGCCAGCCTCCTGGGAATGAAGATAAGGCCATGCAGCATATACTTATGTATGCTGATCTGTAGTGTTAAAACGCTAGTTCTCCAGTTTAAGTATGATTTAGTTCCAGAAAAATGATTAGTTGCATTTTTTTTTTACCTGCACCAGGCAGAATATTTATAACACCCTTAGGAAATCCAGCTTTAGCTGAGAGTTCTGCAAACTTTAAGGACGTCAGCGGTGTGACCTAAGAAAAAACATTTATATTAGATCTTCTGTTTTAGTTAAATGTGTGATGATATCTTTTACATTCTATACTTAGTAATTTTGATATAATATCCATTTTCTTCTTCTTCACAGTATTGACAAAATAAAAATGATGGCTAGCAAAAAGGAGAACATTCTGCTCATATGCAGTAATAATATTTTGAATTATGTCCATCTCCTTAGCACCATGCACCATCCTAGCACCATGCAACACAAATATCAAGGAAGAAACAGAACTCTATGAGAAGACAGAAAATAACTTTTGAAAATGAGAGCACCATTAGAGAAGAGATGGAGACAATCGGTACTTTATATGATCATGACAATTTGTATTATTTTACATGAGCCCTTGCAACACATGACAGTTCAACCTAGAGATGAGATCAACTAGAGTGCCTAAAATGCTTTGCCTGAACAACTACTGAAGTCCTGGAGCTGTTCCTTTGTGTTTTTACCTGAGCTGGTTTGAGAACCAATGTGTTGCCTGCAGCCAAACACGCTGCGCTCTTCCATGCAAGCATCATCAGTGGGTAATTCCAGGGGATAACTATTGCACACACACTGAAAATGGGAAAAAGAGGAAAAAAAATTTTTGATTGCACTTTTTGAGTAGCTTTTCTATTGGTCAAGGTGTGACTAGGAAAAGAGGAGAGGAGAGGAGAGGAGAGGAGAGGAGAGGAGAGGGGAGGAGAGGGGAGATGCTTACCCTATTGGTTCTTTCTTAGTGAATGTGAGGTTATGGTTTGGGCGGGCCTGGTTAATTGGAATTGTAGCACCCTAAAAGAAAGAGTTGAGATCTTTATGCAAATCTCAAATGCACCATTTAATCATTTGTTGTTAAAAACACCATTGCCATATAAGAATGTTGTACAGAGCAGTTGTGCAGGTATGCTACTACGGTGTAATTTCCTACTACTGGTATTGTAGTCAACTCTTGATTATCAGTTGGATAAAATAAAAGCGCACATAACAATAGTATGGAAGAACATAAAGTGAGGATATAATGAAGAAAAGAAAGCTGAATGATAGTCTTGATTGCGGATCTTAAAGATGCTTCAGGAAATATTACAGAACTTGAGCCATGTGCTACGGCATCAAGCGAACTCATCTGGTCAGGATGTAACAGAGCTCATGCTCTCTGCACCTGCAACACAGCTGAGCCACCACAGGGCCATTCTGATCCATGAACAACCAAAAGCTGACTAAAGATGCATATACGCTAGGATACCTCAACCAATTACATAGATATTATTAGATATATAATTAGGTATTTAGAGTCAGACTCTAAATCCATATTCTCCAGCTGGAAGCAGACTATGCTTCTTCTGTATTGTCAGGTAGACTTTTTTTGCTTTACTTTCGAATTTCTTGATTACCTTTGCTAATACTGCTTTTTGGGGCAGTGTCAGCAAAGAATGTGCACAGAAGCACTGTCATTCATTTCTTCCTTTACATATTCACTTGCCTGAATTTTGTCACACCATCCAGCAAAGTATCTGAATGTTTGCACAGACATTCCTACATGGGTCTTCAAAGCTAATGTGTAGACAGCTCCTGAGTCGATAGATTCTATTGTTGCTAACTCTTCTTGATGTTCTTCCATCAGGTCTGCAAGTCTTCAATCAAAACATAACAAACACACATCAAAGAGAGGTGATATCTAACCATTGGCAGCCTAAAGTGAGATCTGGTAGGGCAAAGAACTGTATTAAAATAACATTCCCCCAGAAGTGCAGTGTTGGGACCCCTGGTTTCAGGGATTCAGGTTAGACTTTTTTTACAGAAGACTATTATCCCAAAACAGACCACAGAACAGTTTCCAAGGTGGCTCTTTAGCCAGGTGAGAAGGATGTTGGGATATATCCCCTAGAAAAAATAGTGTATTTCAAGATCAGTGGCAATTTGGTCATAAGTTTACTGTATGCAGTGCAGACAGATAGGGTTTGGGAGGTCAGATCTGCCTACTTAACCTAGTTAGACTGTGCATTAACTTAATGCAAAACTTAATGCAAAACCTAAGTCTTTTCTATACAGAAAGATTTGGACTTTATAAGAGAATTCTTAATCCCTGCAATTCAGGAGGAAAACATATAGACTAAATGAAGCCATTGAGTATTTTAAAGTCTTTTTCCTCCAATTCTTTGTTCCTATTCACACAAAAAAAATTCTTCATGTTAACATGGTTTCAACTGGAGGGTCAGAATTTCTCAAAGAAGCTGCCAAAGTTTCAGTCAAAAGCAAAATGAAGACATAGCACTGCAATATGTTAGGAGATGAAAATATAGCTAATCTAGTAACTCTGAAAATGGGATTAGGAATATCCATCATACTCAGATAAAGTCTGTTGTAATTCTTCAGAGGAACCAAATAATTAGTTTTAAGAAAACTAAACAAACACAATGCCACCCTTTACATACCTGTACATGAGTCGCCCTCGTTCCCGTGCATTCATTCTTCCCCATTCACCATTTTCAAATGCCTCTTTCGCTGCTGCCACAGCTTTGTCAACGTCAACCAACGAAGCAGAGGATACACTGGCTATTACCTGTGACAAGGCAGCAATGTGTTAGCTCAGCTTGAAAGACCGGGGTGCATGAAGTTACTCCTTCCTCCTAAAGTTTTTGACTGGCTATAAGAAAACACTTGATACTCTCAAGCCCCATCATTGATCATGGGTGAATCAGGTTCCGAAAAGTTCAGACGCAACTAATGGTGGCTGAGTTTGGAGGACAGTGCAGGGACTCTGATTCCTAGATATATTCATTTTTTCTTCAGCACTAAGGAGCATCATCCCACTGGATTTCACTCTCTTTTCATATATAAACTGATATGACAGAAGTGGAAAGTTTGAACATACGATATTGTTACCTGAACATGCTAAAATGACTCCTGCATGTTCTGTTTCTCTGGAATGGAGCTTCTGTTACCATGAATCATATGCACATATTATTTTATAATGATTATATCCCATAATGATTATATTTTAAAGCCTAAAACATATTTTTGTTATATTTTAATTCCATTCCATAATGAGCTACAAGGAAAGTACCAGATTCTGGCTTCCAATCCTAGTAAAATTTGTGCCACTGATTTCACTGGAATTTCATTACTCCAGAATTACAATAGTATAAGCAGATATCGGGATGGCTCCTTTTTTTATAATTTTTACTTAACAGTCGCTCAACCAAGATTCAGTATCTTCAAGATGATAAAGTAGAACTGTATCTATTCTCCTATTGAAAAGTTCTATTTTCTTACTGTGAATTTAAAGGTACATTTTAAAGTCAAATTTGTCCTAAGACAACAACAATTTGTAAACAACAACAACAACAACAAAAAAAACTGAAGTTGGTGACCAACAGGAAATATATTAATACTTCTTTAGCAACTAAACCTTAGCAAGTTGGTGAGCAACAGGAAATATATATTTATATGCTAGTAGAAATACTTCTTTAGCAACTAAACCTTAGCGTTCTTTTTTTTTTTTTCTGCAAAGCCAAACAGGTTCTTACCTGTAAGGTTTACCTTACAGGTAAAACAATCAGCAAACAGCTGGATATGAAGATTGGCATAAAATACCAATGAGTTAATTACTGTGAAACTCGACTGACATGCAACAACTGAAAACTACATAAATCAAGAGGTAAGTTTGAAAAAAAAATGGAGTTCTTGTATTGTATGGTTTTGAATCCAGAGATATTCAGTTAGTGTCCTAGATATTTCAAAGGAAATTGAAATAAACTGTTACTGATCATATTTAGAAACTACTCACTGATCCATCTGTTGGATTTATGGTGTCGTATGTCTTTCCATCATCAGCATTTATAAACTGCCCATTTATGAAACACTGGTATGGCATCCTCACCGTCATACTGTTCACATTTTTTGAAACCTGAAAGTGAAGCACACACCCACAAAAAATTAGTATCTAAAATATATCATTTTAATAGAGTCCAACAATGGAACATGGCTCTTGATACTTATAAATAACACTCAGCTGCATTTTAGGATG
>NW_010580047.1:30683-57520 GCF_000705375.1 Tinamus guttatus
GTCATTATTTTACATTAGGCTAGTTTGATCCCAGTTAATTAAGTAAAAGTAATCAACTGCCTACAGAAATATTTTAATTGTTTATATAGCTTAGTAAGATGACTGTCCTAAGAATCCTTCTTGGGACCTCTGTTCAGATATTTGGGATTCTCAGAGGTCACACTTCATTAAAAAACATAGTTTATATAATATTTTGCAATATTTGTAACAGTGTTATGCATATTATATATACATAGATATATATGTATATGCATGTGTATATGTATATATTTATAAAATCAACAGTTTGATTTCTATTTGCTGTCTTGATTGTTAGCTCTTGAACTAACAATCTTGAAATGTTTTTGCCTTCAATTCTACATATGCACACAAAATACAGAGCTACGCACTATTATTTGACAACAGCACAACCCAAGGGTTTCTCTGCCTGCCCCACATAAAGCTTGAGAGCACAAGTCTCCGGGAAGCTGATGATCTCCCACATCTTTGCAAGGGAAGTGAGAAGAAGCCCACCAGAGGCAGGAGGGTGCCTGCACATATGGGCTTCTCCTTCCACCTCCTCATGCAGCGAGGGCTCAGGGCTCACAGAAGGCTGTGGTTAGCCACGGTGGTTACCTCTGCTCTTTGCTCCATTAATCTCTGCTCCACCTGTACAAGCCCCTTGAGGGGAAGAAGAATAAGATGATACCCAGGGAAGAGCCAAGCACCTGTGGCAGGCTGGGCAGTAGTACAGGGGCACATGCTACAGCTGCCCCAGCTTCCGCTGCTCCTGATGATCTGGTGCCTAATTTCCTTAGCTCCTGCCTCAGAATCGAGTGTTTCTGTTGTATCTGCAAGGAAAGCCCTCAGGGACCTTCCGAGGAGCTCTGCTCTTGGCTGTACGGTCCTCTACATAAGGGGACACACAGCCTCAGGCACTGGATGCCCAGAAACAGATGAGATGAACAGAAGACTGTTGGAAACCAGTCTTGTCCAGATGCAGTGTCTACATCTATAAATAGATATTGACTAGTGTCCTCCAGATGCAAAAACAGAGCTTTTGGTTTTCTTGTTGTTGTTGGGTTTTTTTTAATATATATATAAAGCAATTAAAATGTAACAACCTCTCAAAATATTCCGTTATTAAAAAATGGGCCACGGACACAGAAGCAGCCAGTCATGGTTTGGAGTGGGCAAGCAAGTAATTTGCATTTGATTGTGTTCCTGCTTTTGCGACTAGCTTTTCTGCTGTGACCCGCTACACTTACCCTGTCTGCTGTGCTAACCAGCAACATGCCTTTTTAATCTGTCTTCCCAGGGCCTGCATTTGATTACAGCATTCATGTTCTATTTAGATTCTTTTGAATCATGCCCTGTGGTGCTAGCACGAAAGGTGTTATTTATAAAATGAAATTCTGTTGTATTGCAACTTGGATTCAAAGAGGACAAGTAATATTAAATACTTACTTTATTTAATAATATCCTGGATTTATTAACTCAATTTCATTACGAGATTAGAGACG
The DNA here is from genome assembly GCF_000705375.1 of Tinamus guttatus. Next base: position 32,186 of record NW_010580047.1, read on the forward strand.
GTAACCTGGAGGGGGTTATTAACCAATAAAGAGGCTACAGGCAACCTCCCTCCCTATAAAAAGAAAAAAAACATATATATGCATTTAAATTACTTCTATTTTGAGGGCCCGGATACATACCTCTAGCTCCAAAGAACGGCTTTCTTGATAAATGGCATTGCAGAGAGCTATTGGCTGGGATTCAGTAAGCTCATGGTATCTTTATTATGACTGGGATCCAAACACATGAGCTCTCCGAAGCGACCTACCCTGTTTGGTTGCTTGCACCATGTGGAATGAAGTCTACCGCTCAACTTGGACACAACTGATACAGGCTACCATTGTCTCAAGCCACTGTGGGTAGCACATCAGAAACACTGAAACTGTGCTAACCCATTTGACCCTCCTTGACTTGTCCAGCAACACAGGGCTCACATTTGTAAGCTATTCCAGATCTCCCGCTCTCCTGGCACTAGTCCTGCCTTGCAGGTTATGTGTTCCAGGGGATTTACCTCAAGCATGTGGAGAAAACTTCATGCAATGTGCTAGCTGTCTCAAAAAAGGGATCCTGAACTACTGAGGAGCTTCTGTTTACACAGTTCCTCTGTCCTGTAGCTCACCTCCCAGTCCTTACTGTCTACACAATCCTCCTCACAAATCATCTTACACTCTGTTTCCACCTCCTCTTTTCCAACTTCTTTTCACTCTGTGTTCCTGTTCCTCACCAACAGCCAGCTGTCCCTCTCCTACAAGCAGGATTTACTTCACAGGTCCCCAAGAGGAGAGGCAACTCTCTTCAAGATATACTCACATAAATCCATACATGCAATATTAGTGGATGCCTACAAAGTTTATATATAGTAAAGTATGACTCCATATTCTGATATTTGCAAGCATCGCAGTCTAGAAATAAGCCAATACTAGAAAATTCAGGGGAAATTCAAAGCTCCCCGGAATATAGTAGTATTGAAATAACAGCTTTTTGACCAATTCCAAAGAAAGGCTAAAAAACACTAATGTACTGAAATCTGTCTTCTCTAAAAGAACAGACGTGGGTTATGTAACTTTGAACCTGTCAGGGCCACGATAAAGCCTAAGACTGACATGGGAAACCAGAGCAGTATCAATGTCACAGATACTACAGGCAGGGAATTCCCGCTTGGAGGTAAACGGCTGCTAAAAGCTTTCGTCCCAGATCTGTTGCACAGTTCGCTGTGAGTCACCTGTAGCCAGCTTCATTAGACCAAAGGTGTCACTCAAAGAAGACAAGCTCCTGCCAGAACAAGAGAAACCAGATTTTTAAGTGTTTGACAGATTAAAAGGAAAGTGTTAAATGGATATTCAAATACTTCAGGATCCATTTTTTCAGGTACTTAAAGATGGTATGCCTTTGCTTAAAGCTGGAGTCTTTGCTTAAAGCTGGATGGAAGGCAGAGACCAAAAATGGAGAATGAATGATTTTTTTCACTTATGTGATGTTGATCATAGCAATGACTCAATAAAATACAAAATCCAATGCATGAAGATCATGAAAAACTAGAAATGCTTAATGAATTAAATCTGTCCAGAAGGTGTTTGAATTCAGAGTGATCTCTAGAAATTATGAGAGAACACCTACAGCATGGTAGCGGACAGATATTCCCAAGATAAAAAGAGTTAAATATCAGGACTGTATGGAGAAGAGGCTAACTTGGGTCAAAAATGAAAGGAGATTGAGAAACAAATTTATGGTGAAACTTTCAAAGGCAGAAGCAATAATTGCACCCACAAAAGGCATGTGCAGCATTGCTACAAACAAAAACACATGCTTGGACTCTCTACAGGCAATCTGGCATCTGTCTCCCATTCCCTCCCTCCTCCTGACCTTAAGACCCCTTTCTCTGGAATTTTATTCCATGCATATTCCATAATGCTCCACTCTCCTCTTATTTTCATGAAAAACTGGTGAAAATACATTAGCTAATAAATGGAAGTTCAAAGAATTACTGTCAATCAAGGGCTGGTTTCCATGAGAATGGAGAGAGATCTCAACTGAGAAAACCAGTGAGGTACAGGCACAGGAGATATTCAGTCTACAAATATTATGCACATGCACTATTTCAGAACTATGAAACTAACTTTTTTGGCATTTGATTTATAACCAGGCTCTCAAGGGTATCTACAAAATAAGTTTAAACAACATTCATTTGGTATAAGGCAGGAACAAAAATGTGTTACTGTAATAGGCAAGGATAGCATAATTTATTCTCATTCTTTATTTATATGCAAAAAAAGCTGAAGCATTTTTTTAATCTTCACAGGTAAATATGCCCCAGGTCTCCAAAAAACACAAAAATTTGCAACCCTAAAATAAATAGTGGAAGCAAACTGTAGCTGATACTGTGCCTAAAAAAAAGGAAATAATCTGACTAATACTGGCACCGTTTATTACTATACCTGAATTAATAATGTAATATGTTTGAAACTAAATTAATAGTAACATACTACTGGTGGTTACTATGGGTGAATTAATGTGGTATGTTTACAGTGATTAGAATAGGAGAGTAACTCCAAGATCCAAGGGCCCAAAGTATGAGTGAGGCATAGCTTTACAAAGTCTAAAAGCATCTTTCCCTTCTGCTAATTTTACCCATTCATTGAATTTTCTCATATTTTCACTTCTAGAACTAAACCAAGTAAATAAAATAAGAAAAAAAAACAATCAACCAACCAACCAAAAAAAAAAAAACAGTGATTTGCTTCCATATTTTTCGAAGAGACCAAATTCAGAAATTCCACAAAATGTGACTTCATTTCTAAATTGCAACCAAGCCAGTAGTTAACGAGCTTCAATGGGACTGATCTCCAGATGAACAAAGTAGTTCTGAGGGACTGAAATATCTAAACAGTCTCTCTGTTTAGGGAGACAACATCACTAAATCCAATCTGCATGAGCTAACATCACTTGGCTGCTCAAAGACCCACCAAGACATGATAAACCCAATGAAGAGTAACTCTTCTACACTTTTCCTTGGTGATAGTTTAAAAAGTGTTGGGGATTGCTGAATTTCTAGGGTCAACAAGAATGACTCTGGGCTGCAGCAGACTGCACAGTGGGAGGCTTTTATCCCTCCTGGAATGCACTTTCATACTTGTAAGTAAGCTCTACCTCCAAAGCCCCCCGACACAGCTCAGTAACATGTTGCAAGAGTTCTTCAATCAACTAGTCACTAATATAAAACCGATACTTCCTTTCCATACAGGCGTGCTCAGTAGGACGCTGAAGGACCCAGTACAGTTACTGTTTTGCAGTACACTTTGCAGTCGTGTGGAACTACAATTGAAAAATTTTGTTAAAAGTGCTTTTGTTCAGCATTCTCTGGGAAGACTGCAGCCCACCACAACTACACTTTATGTTAGAAAAATCAGCCTGACTGCAGGCAAATAATTTATCTGTTTCTCGGTTTCTCCATATGTCAGGTCTGGAAGAATCATTCCTTTTCAGTTAATAGGGATCGTTTTGGGCAATGCCTATTTAACATTCAGTCAAAAATGGCTCAAAAGGCAAACTACATAGTGCTAAGCAGGTTTGCTGCAGTAATATGGCTGTTGACAGTAGGCAGCAGGTAGAACAGATCTCATGAAAGATGGCTTATGCCAATTTTAAGTTATATGCACTTTTGTGGTGTTCTGTAGACCCTTGGAGATTAAATACAGCTGAGTGCTATTAAAGTTAGCTTCATGCATGAAAAATACACTCTTTTAACAGTTTTATTCCTTTATCAATTACTACTTCAAGAGGCCTGCACTTTTTTATATTTTATATTGGCCAGTTATAAAAATAATTTATCCTCTGAACAGTTTTATTCCTTTAACATTTCAAATTTTTGTTCCATGTTTATCATGTGACCATTTGTGACAGACACTGAGAGGAATACTTTACTAAGGGAGATAGTATAGTGTGATAGACCTTTCTTCCCTTCTTTTAGGTGCCTCTTCCCTTTTCTTAAGCTTCTTCCTACCAAGGGTTGTACATAGAACTCCTGGAACAAAAAATGAGATCTCTACAAAGTTGAAACTCTGGGCAAGTGTCAGGGGGATGAAAACCTTTTAAGTGACCATAGAGCCACCACCTGGCTAAATGGAAAGCACGCTCACGGATTTTTCAGCGATTCTGGGTCTGCCAAGGAGCTCTGTGACTTAATCCTCTCTGTGGGTACTTCCAACCACAATGAAAACCAAGTGTCATGAGGAGAAAGATGTCCCGTTGGCTTGGGAGAGCAGCCACATGTTAGCATTTGAGAACAAGGTATCGTGGATACAGGCCGACCAAGCCACAGAGCAGGGTGACCTCATCACGCACACCCAAAACCAGCCAAAAACAGCCAAACTTTTCCCATCTAGGGATTAAAAGGGGACTAGGGTGCGCAGCAGAGCAGAGGAGGCATTTGAGCACCGTGGAGAGAGAAATAAGCTTTTGTGAAGGTAGTGCTACGCAGACTGACGAAACCTTTACGGCTTAGCAGATGATCTTGATTTCGTTGCCAGTTCATAATTCAGAGCAGATGATGAAGGATTTGCTGAGGTTCGTGAACCCTTCTAATGAAGGTGGGCCCAGCTCTGAGTGACTCTGGGGGCATTAAAATGAGAACATGTGATATTTGAGGTTTTGCACAACTTCAGCATAAACCCCAGAAACCCTGACTCACCTGAGTTTTGCGTATTTGAGGTTTTGCACAACTTCAGCAGTCAGGGTTCAGAAACCCTGACTCACCTGAGTTTTGCTTTGAACCAGTAAACTCAAGCCTTAGGAGAAAATACCAGCAAAACACAGGTCCTAGCTAGACCCATCCATCAGTAGTTTTCAAAGTAGTTTATGATGGGATCTCCTAGTTTAAGGAAAGCAAAAGTGGTACAGCGAGGAGGAATGCCTTGTTAGAGACTTCTTAGCATACCAGTTGCAGAACAGGCCCAGAATTAAGATTACTTGTGGCCTAGCCCACCTATTTCCCACCAAACACAGCTCTTGGACAAAATGCTTCTATTAGATGTGGCAAACTGGCAACAAAGTTTTGTATAGCTCTGTTCTGCAGCCACAGACAAACCATTCTCCCCCAATACCTCCTTCTGCTCAGTCATGTAAGTTTATTCACTGGATCTGGATGAAAAGAAGCACTTTGCTAACTGGAATGACTTGTGTCAATCTTTATCCCTTCAAAACACAGGCTAATTTTAGATTTTCTGTGGTTAAATACATTTGTAAACTATTAAAAATGTCTCCCTGGTACATGGAAAACATATGCTTTGAACAATGTTATTCCTTCGTGAAGGCCTGTTTCTTCAAAGTTTCCTTTAGTTGTACACTAGGCTTGTTTGTTGTTCAGAATGTTTATTTTTATAACTATTCCTCCTTCTTTCCACAGTTATTTACCTAAATGTTATATATGTGCATCTGCATATATACATATTAAAAACACATATTTACTGAGTGAAGCTGTAACTATACAATACCAGTTAGAAGACAGTACATAAAAATGCACATCCCCGGGATTGCATGCCTCTCACAGCTGGTGGATTGCAAATTTGAAGAGAGGAAATGTTGGTTGTTGTGTGGTTTTTATTTCTTACACACCCCGATAATACATTAAACAACGAGGAGCGAGCAAGCCTGCTCAGTGTGTGACTGATGCACAAATTCAAAAAGAGTCCCTATCATTTGTTGAGCCAACACTCTACTAAATATCTGAAAAATGTCCACCCGTTGCCCAGCACCTCAAAATACTAAGCTATAGCTGTTCTGAGTTTTGACTGTTTTTTACCTGTGAACTTCTGTGTCAGAATGGATTCAACGCAATCACCACTTTCTGCCAGCTCTAAAGTCACCCTGGGTTTGTGGAAGAGCTTCTCCCCATAGAAGTTGGGCATTACTCCAATCTCAGGTCAGTTTGTCAACAAGAAGAAAGGCAGTTTATCATCTCAGGTTTCTTGCTTGGCAATGCAGTCTGCTGGCAGACCATCAGTTAATCTTCACCTTGTTTTACTCTAGATGGTCAAATGTGAGAGTAAAGCATACACGACCAGGCCAGTGGTAACTCAGTAACTGGGGAATATTCATTCTTGATGAATATTTGTGGAGCAGGACGCAAAAACAGGAACTCCACAAATTCCATCAGGTTTTGGAGAAAAATTAAGCAGGAGGCAATATTTTTTCTTTCAGCAAAAAGTAGGCTATAATGAGCATAGCTTGCTCAGTTCTGAAGAGGGACAAGGGCTGGCCTAACTCCAGGCCTGGGATACACAAAAAGTGAACAAAGAGAATATGCTTATTATCAGCACAGAAAGGTTGCTTTAAAGAAATTCAGAAATTCCGCACTTTGTCTCTAGGAAACACACTGCATCTATATTCACAAAATTGGGGAAAAGAGCTGAGGTAAGCAAGTTATCAGCAGAGATTGGAAGTAACTGATAGCCTAGAAGCAGAACTGGAAAAGACACAATGACTTTGAAAAAAAAAATGCAGGGAAAACCTCCTTAAGAGTTGGGTACCATATGACGCTGGAAGTGGCAAAGTGAAAGCAAAACAAGACCATGTATTTGTGACAAGTATTAGCTCCATTGCTTAATGAACTTCTGGGACTGGGACATGCCTAAACACTATCACTGTAGAATGACAATCTGTAACATAAATTGAATAGATTATTTTTCTTTTCAGAAAGGCTTTTTTTTTTCTTTTACACAAAACAAAGCCCATGCAAAAGCACGGCTGTACTTAGAGATGTCAGAAGGAAACATGATCCATGGAATAATAATAATAAAAGAATTTTGGCTACAACAGTCAGGCAGAGTAACACGGCTTTATGTCCTAGGAAATGTAAGCCATGAAATTCCACCTGGTTATGTCTGCATTAAATCCATAAGGTAAGAGACATCTTTGAATTTTGAGAACAGAAAAAGAAAAGGAGGAAACAGAGAGATCAAGGAAATGAAAGGTAGGACTGGCATGGCAGAATAACTATGAGTTAAAGTAGATGCAATGAACAGAAAAGACAAGGGCATAGCTGTCTGTATGTTGAATGGAGATACTTGCAGGCAGAAGGCCTGAGAAATCTGTAATGCAGACTTCAGAATAGAGCACTAGAACAGTAAAGAAGGAAGAAAGAAAGAAGATGAATTCCTTTCATACCTAAAAATGATCAAGGCTACAGTAACTGTAAAACATACTTGTTAGGTGAGATCATCTGAACTGTGATGCCTGAATTTTGACCTCTTGCTCAATATAAAATTAACTTGTAAAATGAGAGATGGGGGAAAAAAAAAAAAAAAGACTTGGCTTCCAGATGGGGTTCTGAAAGAAATGCTGCTTGCTTTATTTGTCCATGAAGTTTTTTGCCACTCTTGCTGGAACACCGAGAGAGACGTTCACTTAAAACGTAATAAAATGAGTGCCCTAACGTGAGCAGTTGCAAGCACAAGACGCATCGTGCCTCAATAAACTGTCATGCCTGTGCTCGCCACCATCCTTGCTCTGTCCGGAAACTGCCCTCAAATATTCGAATCATTCCTGGAATTAACAACTATGTGCTGATTTGGCCTAGCTGGTTGCTTCCTGGTATCTCTGGCTGGCACTCGCTTACAATGCATGGTATTGTTATACGGCAAGAATTCTTTTGCTTTTCTTCTTAAATTTCCCGTCGTCGACTACAGGAAGGCTGATTCAAAAGTCACTTTAGTGGGGATGAATCAAGGATATGACTACGCTGGGGGAAGCTTTGCTTGTATGCGTAGTCTACAAATCCTGTATAGTTTAGATAATTTGGCTTCTAAAGACAATTTAATCAGAGAGATTCAACCATTTCTGTTGAGCTCAGGTATCCTCTGCCTTTGTGTTCCAATGCTGACCATAAACAAAAAGCCAAAATGAAGCCTCTTCCAATCTCTGCAGCCAAGGCAGCCTGTGCATTCTACAAAGAAGAAATCCAAGACCTGCACAGTATGGTATGTTTAACTTCTTTGAAAAGGACAAAAAGAAAATAAAAATGACAACAAATATTTGTCAGTTTCCAAGCCAGTGAAGCTGCTGTGTTCAGCCTTTCCTTTATGCAATATAGATAAACTTCAGGGCACGATGCACACGAAAACTGGAAAAGAAAAACAGAAATCTTCCTCCTGTTGTGCTGTGGTCCCACAAAGGAGCCCATAATAAATCATTTTGCTTGGGGCTGCTCACTGGACTAAGCAGAATAATTTATTTTAAGCATCCCTTTAATGGATAAAGCTGAAGTAATACTACAGATACCTTCTCTGTTTTTTAAAGCTCCTAGATATGGAGCTAAGTTTCAGGTGCAGTTCATCAGAATGTCTATGGAAAACATGAGCCCAGGATGCTCCTTTTTCCCGATTACCTTTCATTTGCAAAAATCCTTCCAAGTATTATTCCTTAATGCTCACAAAAGCTCTTTGAGAGAAGGAAACAGCAGTAAAGGGGTGCTGTGATCTGCTCAAGTCCACAAAAGGAAATCATTGTCAGAGACAGGACTACAGGAAACTAGGATTACCAGAACTTGCCTTGTGTCTAAATCATGCTTTCATTAGCATAAAAATAACTGCTGACATCACCCACCCTTCTTTAAGACAAGTAGAGTCCAGATCCTGTTACTCAAAAGTCTCTAGAAAGAACAAATTTGTAAGAAGAGTATGTGATGTGTAGTACTTTTACAAAGCAGAAAGCAGGACTGCTATGGTTATTCAAACTACATACAAGTCTTAGCTCCTAGGTCAACAGAACTGAAGTTACTAAATTCAGAGTTTCTCTTGGATGCACACAGGTATATTTGTAGAGTTTTATATATTTATATATAAATTCTAAGTATGATACATCTATATACGTGTGTATTTGAACATCCACCAGCGTAGTGACCAAGGTGTAAGTGTGTGGCATGACAGCAGCACTGCATTCCTGGGACTTGTTGCTGAAGCGGACTCTAAGAGACCTCGCCAATACAACTGTAAAGCACGAAAGTGGCCCTGCTGCCACCTTGGCAGGAAGACTAATACCTACATGCCCTCCTTAGAAATTAATCTCTTAATAGTCCCATACTGCAATCTAAAAGAATAATTATCCTTTGAGACAATTATCCTTTGCCATCTCCTGATGAGACAGTTGAAGCTGACAGGATGATGAGCACTAAGGAGGTCAAGCCAGAGGGGTGTGTGGGCAGTAAGATGCAGAACTAAGAATCACGAAAGCAGCTTCTGGACTAGGATGTCTCTGTGGCCCGCAACATTAACATACCCACTGCCACCTGGGAGACGGAAAGGCTTGATGCACAGGTGTTTTTCTATTTGTGTATATATAAATATAACGTCTCCTGAACAACACACTTCCTTCCCTTCAGTGATTTGGCTCATGGGTTCATTAAACCTGGAGGTGAGGTTACACTCCAGCTTGTAAAATAACCAGAACCATAAATAATATTCCTAAATGGAAACAAAACACAAGCACAACTGCAACTACATTACAGCGGTATTATGAGAAAATACTTCAGAAACTATGAATACTTAACAGAATGGTTTCTTCTAGGCAACAGTTCTTTTCATTTCTATGGTTAGCCCCATGTCCGTCTGAAAAGGGTGCTATAACCTGACAGAAGAGCATAGCAAAACATGGATAAACAAGCCCAGATGCCCAAAGCAGAACGGCATCATGGTGCACCTGAACAAATAATTATCAGCTTGGGTAGTGCCAGGCTGTCATACCCAGAATCATAGAATCGCAATGGTTGGAAAAGACCTTCAAGATCATCGAGTCCAACCTGTGCTGCTTCTGGTTCTGCAGATGATTTGTTCATTGCTATCTTGGTTCTCTGCACTTGCTGAACTGTGCAGAACTTGGAGCCCAATTTTCTAATCTCTCCAGGCTAATGTCTGCAATATCAGATTGGCAAACTAGCAGCAACATGCATCTGCATTACTAGAGCCTGCTATCTTTTGTTTAAATGCTTTCTGAGACACTTAGGGGAACAAAGGGTGATATAAATAAAAACATTACAACATTTTGGAAAGATGAAGGCTTTTCTTGCATTGAAACTCTGCCTGTTTGGGGTCTGGTTATCTGTGCCAGATCACTGCCTGAGTTAACGCTCATGGAAAACTCAATAGCAAAGATTAAATTAGAAATTAGACAAATCTACTATTGTTTTTCTTTCTGAACATATCAGACTGCGGCAATGTTACAATAGAATTAATTTCACTTCAGCTACTTATAAATTCTGCTTTTAGTCAAAGCCAGGTGCCCTTGCTAATCAGTGGAGGGAGACAGGCACCTCTAAAGAGAAATTTGTTCCATCATTAGAGGTCCATCCAAAGAGAAGAATAAATCATCCTCCAGAAAGGCCTATTTGTCTTCAGTTGTTATAGAGAAGAAACCAGGATTGTGACTTTCACATTTCCAAAGCTGAAGAGGAGGGATCTTACTCTTAGTGTTGTTTCTTCAAAACTGACTGAGATGACTCTGTCATCTCACAAAGTAGCAACAGGCTGGACCAAAATGCTGGATTCTGGCATTTCAAAGCTTTGGGAAAGCTTTAATTCCAGATAACAGTAAAATTTATAGACTTCTCCTGAAAGCGCATGCTTCTATTTTTCTCCAGGAAAATAGTTTTCTAATAGTGTTTGTTGTACAATGGCATTTTCTCTTTCTCCTCAAGTGATGGTATTCCCTGTACACAGATGGGAAGAATAAAACGTGGTATCCCTTCCTCTGTATCTACAAAAGGGACTTACGTGTGAAGCCTATAAATATTAGCAGGATTGTTACAAAGAAATCCACACTAAAAGAAGAGTTGGAGTTTAAATAAATTCAAAACCCAAACATCTGGGGGACCCTGTCATGAAGAAAATCAAAGAATAAGGAATGTAGCACAGCTCAGTTTCCCAGCAGTAGGACATCTATTCGGACTAATTCAAGCTGTCTTTATCCAGAAGCAGAAGCAATTTCAGATTAAAGCCTTTAGGAGGCTTAAGGCTTTCCCGTATCAGTTATCTGGATATTCAAAGAACAAGCCTGGAATAACATGCTCATAGAGGAGGGAAAGCAACCCAACTGCATTCATGGTTTCAAACACAGCAGAAAGCCTTGTCATTCCCATTATCAGGCACCAGTCATGATGCTACTCTTCAGTCACTTAATCTCGGCTGACCACAGAAGGAAGGTACAGAGAGCATCTCCAACCATACGTTCTTATTCGTCCCATCCCGCTGTTAGAAACAGAGCATGTGCCCATGTGGTTTCCAATGCATCCACTATGTACGGTGCCTCTGTGGTCCTGCAGGGAATTGCATGCCTAGAGGGAGACCTCACAAAGGGTTGGTAACAGACTCCCGACTGAACGATTGAATTGTTCATCAGGGAACAGCTGGGAGGAGGACAGAGCAGATTTTTTTCTGTATGCAGCCCCTGTCCTAGCCTCATACAACTAGATGGTTGCAGCACTTGTCTGATGTCATTCTCAAAAAGGGACCACGTTCAAACTATACAAACCTCAAAACCTAATTTAACCAAATAAAATACTGCTCAATCCCGTCAAATTCATAAATAAATGAGGTAAGCTCTTGAAAGAGGCACACATTTCCTTTAGACCTAACTGAAATCTGGCAACTCCTTGTGTATGAGAAAAGAAAGAAAGGCTATGAGTGCACTCTCCACATTCCAAACTGGGTAAATACAATTTTCTCATTCTAGTCTATTTTGCAGTTTCAACAGTAAAAGATTCCTCCCTTTCTGCCTTAAGTCAGTGAACAATGTTCTTGTTTCTTATACCAAATGTGGCCCTGATTTTGAGTGTAAATTAAGATGCTGGTGAAGTTTGTATATAAAAAAAAAAACCCTAATTATATAAACATATACACATACACTTAGCTTACATCTGGTTAGCTATTAACCTGAATTTTTAGTCTAAGAGTATTATACACATGCTTAAAATTAAGCAATGGTAAGTATTCACATGAGCAAGACCTGCGTTTATAAGTTGTTTTAGAGTCTTTTGAGGTGAAGAAACCCATAAAAATCAAAATACTGATACCAGTATTTATATTACTGTCAGTGCTCTGAAAATATAACAAATATATCACATTATAAAATGCACATGTAATGCAAACATTACAGGATTTACAAATGCAGTTCCCAGTAAAACCTAGAGGTCTCCAAATCATTCTTAACTAATTCCCTAAGAAACAGATCCTTCTTGAGCCATTTTGTATTAAAAACTGCAGTATTCATCATATAATTTTTATAACTCAAGCCAATAACTTTTCCTGTTTTTACTGCTTTTGACATCAAAACAGTACTTTGGGCACAGAGAATTGAATTCATTTTACATCTTTTAAACAAGAATGCAGTCTATCCTCGGCAGTGCTCAGTGTAGAAGGTCCTGTATCTACAGCCCAATTCAGGGCATACAGTAGGATTTTTCCATGAACTATCAAATCATATTTGACCTCTTGTTAAGGACTTCCTTAGCCCATTTTGGTGGAACTCAAGACAGATCTGAAGCCCTCTGCCAAAACTGCACACACCTTACAGTGCTTCATTTTAAAATATCTCCTCAGAAAGATACCCATCTACTTAAAATGGCTCTCTTCACTATGGTACAGGCCTTGTCCTTTAGCAAAACAATAGAGGAATGATTTCATGATAAGAATGTCACAATATTTTTTAACATGTACATTTGTGGTCTTTATGAGAGATACTACAGAAACAGTACAGTCTGAAAAACATTTGTGCAGATAGTTCTAGTGTTTTCTCTAGACTTGTTAATAGACCAGTAAAACCAAATGCATGATCAAAAGAAGAACATGTTTATAAAAAATAATTCATGCTACGTCTATAGAATTAACTTCAAAGGCGTTGTTAGCTTTTTTTGTGTGAGTGAATTAATATATACTGAAAAGTCAGATGGCATAGGCTTCATACTATAATGGAATATGCACAGATTCATGCCAATGTAGAGCTACAGGAAAATAAAAGATACTTAGATCAGTATAGTTCTATGCAAACTTCAGAACGTCCAACCTAATATACCTTGGTCACTAAGGGCTATGAAGAGCTGCCATCAAGGAGAGCCCACTGAAAGGTGTTTGTCTCCTGTTGCCAAAAGTGCAGCTTTGAAGATCAGAGTGATGATTTATGATTTGTCTAATCTGCAAAGAGAACAGGCCCGAAGTAAACAGTAAAATTTTCTACACACAGTCACATTTCTGTATATTAGAATTAAGATATGTTAGACTATGGAAAGGAATTTCTGGGTCTAGAGTCTCTCTAGGTTGTGAAGTAAGTTCTCTAGAACAAGGTAACAGGGTTTTCACTATCTGTCTCTTTTGCAACTTTCCTGTACACAGTTCAAAGCAAGTCAACCAGAACCTGGGAGCTCTGCTCCTAGAAGAAAAATTGCAGCAGCAAAAAATGTTATGTATTTTGCTCTAACACTGTGTCCAGTCAGCAAAACAAGCATTCTTTCTTTACAAGGAGATCAGCACCTTCTTCAACATATGTAGACCCCTTAATCATTACTTGACTTCATCTTCCACACGTTTATGCATACAGCTGTGATCTGCACACTCAGGAGGCAGGGCAACAAGAATAGAACTGAATAAGTCAACATGCATAATGTAAAACTATCACTCCTATCAATGCTAGGCCCAGGATTCAATGTGCCGCTGTCAGAAAACACAAGGATTCCTGACTGAGAGTCCCATTTCCTTTAGAAAGGAAGTGCTCCCAATACAACCTTATAATAAAAAAACCTCACACCACTTTTCAAGTAAATGCTATTTTGACTATTCTTCTTTTACACAAGCAGAAATGGTCTTGCAGGATAGCTCCACATATATCCTTCCTTTATACCTTTTAAATAACAAAATTGTTGGGATCCTCACAAGTGTTCCCCAGCAAACAAAATCAAGAATCAGTGAGAGGATCCCAACAATTCTGATTCCTAAAACAGTGCCTTTACCTTATGAAACATTCTTCCATTCACTCACACTCTAAAAATGCTGTCGTAACTTTGGGATAAATGCAGGATCTCTATCGATGCCAATGAAGCCAACGAACGGGAATTTACTAATGTTGACTTTGCAAGTTCTAAACATATTATTCAGAGCAAAACTATCAAAATAGCCTTCTTTTGTGTATTTTCCACTTTAGTATATGATCTCTTTAGAGACAAGCCCTATCATTTGGCAAGGTGGGCCTTCCTGAGCCTTGCACCTTTCTTGCCTTTTGAGGAGGCCCTTTGCCTCCATTTTAAGCAAAAAACACCGCACGCAGATGCCTATTCTGCCTCCTGCAACATGGCAGCATGTGACAGCTAAAGGACTTGCTACCCTCTCAAATGAGGAAACGCTGAAGTTTAGACGTGTCTACAACAGAGTAGCTGAGGGCTACAGACTCGTTTCAGTAGTGACCCGCAGAAGATTTGAGCGTGCTTAGGCAGCATGTCACCCCCTTGCTCTGATTAAAGCCTCCACACCTCCCCTTCCTCCCCGCTCCTTTAATCTCCGCACGCTGCCGTGCAGAAGGTGCCAACTTTAGAACAGACAGTTCTGAAAAGAAGGCAATTAAAAAAAAAAAGCACGGTACTTTAGAAATTTAAACAACAAGCCTTGTGATCAAAATAATTCATAAAGGGAAGGATTTTATGAAGTCATTTCATGAGCACACAATGCTTTTTTTTTGCTTTGTTTTTTAAATAAATCCGTCAGTACACATGCCAAGGCAACACATCTGAATACAATATCAGCAGACACACCCCGAGTCCCAGCGCCTCTGCTCTCCCCAGCTACAGCAAATGCTAAAAGCTGCAAGTTTTGCCTGCATTTTAACGATTATTAATTTATTTATTTCGGTTTGGGCTTGTTTTTGTTAAAACCTTTCTCCTCCAACCCCCCTCCCTTAAAAGAGTTTCTCTTCTTCTCCCTTCACAAACAAAAAAAAACATTATCTGAAAAATGGATTTTCCTCTTACCAACGGTAAGTGGGTCTGTTTAAAAAAATATATACAAAAACATAAAGAGATCTAACTTATAATGAATCCCTCTGGCATAAGGAAGCCTGTTCTAATCTTTCCTTATCGGGCTTGAGTGATAGTTTTGCTCAACGAGTATTGACAGGGCCGTCCTGTTTCTCAGGCTTTCATTTTCCCCGAGTTGGAAAAAGGATACAGTGCATTTTCACATTCTCCAAGTCTGCAGTTGTTTTTATATAAGAAGCAATTTGCTTGGGTCATATCAGGTCAAATGGGAAGCCTGCCCAGCTCTTGGTTTTAAAGGAAAACATACAGAAAGACACAAAAACACAGCAGTTTCCTTCATTAAATTCCACTCTACCTGCCATGGGCTTGCAGCCACAATGGAATTTCCCACCCTGGCTGACCATAGCTAAACTTTTATTTTTAGTTTTTTTCTTTTCTTTTTTTTTGTTTTTTAAAAAAATCTTATTAGCTTTCTTTCAAGTGAACTGCGAGGTGAGGGTTATGAAAGCCAATGTGATTGTCCGTTTTTAAAATAAAATTAATAAAAAAAATAGAAAAAAAGGGCTATGCAGAAGTGAGCCCAAATGTTGAAGCCTTTCTGCGGGTCCAGATTCAAATCTTTGTTACAAGGCTGTAAGTCAAATGTAACTCTTCTAAAGTTGCTGGAGATGTGCCTGGGTAAAAGATCAGAATCTTGCCTCGATGTTTAACTCGTTTCTCACTTAGGGAAAAGCTCAGCTGCCTTTGGTGGGGAACGTGACCGAGCTGAGCTCGTCCCCAGAGCCCAGCGTGAAGCCTCTCCCCGCACAGCGTTCAGCTTCTGCTGACGGTGTCTTGTGCGCTCGAGAAAAGCGATACCCAAATAACTGCGCCTGCTGTTACCGACTAACTGCAAAGCTTACCCAGAGTAGCAAGCAAAATGGAAACATCCGCACTGTCCGCTGCCTCCCCGAGCCCCAGGGAAAGCCGAGGGGAAACTCCCGGTCCTGGGGGGACGATGGGGAGCGAGTGACTCAACATGTTCTTAAGAACAATAGATCACAAAGATGCTTCATTGATTTCAATAGAGCCCGAAGGAGAACCACAGTTGTTTGCCTTGCTTTGACTACAATTTCACTGCACACACAGCAGAGAGGGGGAAAAAACAAGAAGAGCTTATACATCCTGAAGGAGAGGTGACACGGGGTTCCTATGAGGACAATTCATTTGAATTCTGACCCACCCAAGCAGCAGAGCATTTGTACCTCACCTGTCACTGCTGAACACCCAACTAATCCAGCAGCGTTGCTCCCGCTAGCTCGCTAACGCCCTAACGGAGGTTACGGGCTGGGTCTTACATGGGCCGTTTGCCCAAAACTTCCTGCAAGGCCCTCCTTGCAGACTGGCCGCAGCAGCACGATGCAAGCAGGTGGCATAGCGGGGACACGAGCAAGGGGAGGAGGGAAGAACCTGCTCAGCTCAGAACTACAAGCAGGGGCCCCACTCCCCTTCTCACCACTTTCTCCACCTCCAAAAACCTTCCAGCTTTTTTTCCTAATGATAAAGCCTCTTGCTCCCCCAAAACAACAGTTGGCTCAGTGTCCCTAACACCCTCTCTTTTCCAAGTATGAAGTAATGGCAGCTTTCCCTGAATCAAAGACTACTAGAGTTGGTCTTTGAACAGCTTTTCTGGACTTACTTTCGTGACTTGCATCCAGCGATCACAAAGCACATGGCATTATTTACCGCTCTGGCCAGAGCTCTGAAGCAGGTCAAACTGTATGACGTAAGAGTCAGTTCTCTCCTTGCAGCGTCTTTTCCCCACTAATCTAAAAAACAAATGATTTTTTTAAAATTGCATATAGTCCATTCAGTTTCCTGGGCTGGCTAGCAGCAAACTGCTAAGTTCTCTTCCTTTTATTTTCCTATGGTCAAATGGTTCTTTTCTTGTACTCTCCCAGCTCTTTCTGGTGTCTGTTTTTCTGGTTGATTCATCTATTATCCTTCTTTATATAATCAAATTTCTCTTCTCAGTGTGTCACTGTGCCCAGGCTTTATTGTACTCTGTTACCTCCAACTTCTTCCCTTCAGAAACTCCACACCCCAATTCCTCTTTAAAGTTGCTTGCTGAAGCATTTGTTCTTTCAGTATTGTAATACATTTATAAACTGGAGATTAGTTCACTTTGTCTGGCTTCCAAAGCCATTTGCTGCTTGAGACCATTTCATGAGCTTGTCTATTCATGTGGATAAACAAAAAAAAAACTCAACTATAATGTGAATTAGGAAGAGGAAACATCAGTTGCATGGAACAAATTCCAGTGAGTATGAAATTAGTAACAGTCACTTTTTATTAGTGCCATCCCTGCCTCAAGTATTTTACACAGACTCACCTTTAGGGAGAAGAATTTTGCAAGTGAAAAGGGTGATTTTTTTTCAGTAGAACTGAGCGACCGACTACAGTATTTTGCTAGTGAGCTCATCATTTCTATACTAAACAGTCCCTAGACTCACCAATTTCTGTCTAGATGATTAATTTGAATATTCTGTAGTTCTTCAGAGCAGTCCATTATTTCCCACAAAGCTTTTAAAACTTTCTACCAAACTCAGGATTTTGAAGTTATGTCTGGCTAGCAGATGTGTTTTTTCCAGAACTTTAAGATAGCTTCCCTCAAAACAAGAGCCTTTCATAATTTAAATTCAAGCCAATGGAAAATTCTTATTGATTTAAAAATATATTCCTGAAATAGGAATCTGAGCATGTAAAAACATATCAGACACTTTAGTTGTAACATCAGGACACAGAATGAAATCCCAGTTTCAGGTGACCAGAGCCATCTGACTAGCTCTTATTTTTTTGCAGACTTCATGCTAATATATTGAGTAGTGAAGCATGTCAATTTTAAATAGTTAAAACTTAAATTTCCTTCATCCAAAAGAAGTGATCAGATAGGTATTTATGTATTTGACATAGAGATGTCCACTGCCTTAGAAGACAGTATCAGCCATTGCTATTAATTGTGGGGTTAAAGAGTAAAATCTGTTTATCTGTGACAGACTTTAGGATAAATACAGAAGGATGAAAAGGTTATAAATATAGCTGACCCAGTTTGCTATCTCTTGTCAAGACTGTCCAAAGAAAATACTGTGGTTCTGGAAACCAGTGGTACATTTTTAAATTGTGTTGATTATTTGCAGCTTAAAAACATGGTACGAAGTAGGCAAAGGAGTTCCCCGTTGGTTTCTAGAACACATGATGCCTGAAATGTTGTGCCCCATTTCCCTGGTTCGGCTGCTTGAGGCCAGCATTGCCTCTCTCACAAGTTTACAGCGAAACCCTTCAGGCTTCCAGGCAGTTAGTCTACGTTTGCATCCAAAATCGGATCTGCTCTGTGCAATAATAAATGGTACAAAGTGGATAGAGGTGAAATACATTTTTTTCACAAATATAATGAAAAACTTGACACATAAATGGAGTTTATCACAGACTAATGGTAGACTCGGAAAACGGTGTGCTGATGACTTTTTCAAGAAGTATTTATGGGGTAAATTTTGATTTGGCTTAGGGAAATTTAGCGTTCTTAAATGCCAAAACTGACTAAATAGCTTTCTTACAATTTTATAAATGATAGCAGAAATTATTCTAATTATGCTTATTAGCAGATATAAATGTATCTAAAGGATTGGATTGAGGGAGGCCTTAGAAAGGAAGCAGTCTCGCTGAACACATCAGCAGGACATGGCTAATCTAAGCCCAAGCTTTTCCAACATTCATTTTCCATGCCAAGCGTGATCATTATAAGACGTGATTATACTGTATCAGTTTTAGGGGTTATAGCTTGAACTACTATGGAAAACTGGCTTAAAATTATAATCATGTTAAGATATTAAATGTATTTTCTAAAATATGTGGTTAGCATTTCATCTTTTGAGTGCCTCAGCAATATTTCAGAATTAGTTACTTCAGTATTTGTGTTGCTTAGTTTTCTGAAGGCAGAGTAGGAAAAAGGTGTAAGCATGTTACAAGTTCTTCTCTATGACCTGCTTGTGCTGCATACATTTTGATTGAAATTCCATGGAACTTATGATTTTTATAACCCTCGAGAGAGTGGTAAGCACCGGAAGGAAAAAATAAAAACAATACTAATCAGACCGACCCCAGTGACTTAGACATTCAGGATGCAATCCTGGCCCCAGGAAAAACATTTACCATTGATTTCAATGTAACTGGGATTGGAGCTTTCTTACTCGCTTCAACAGGAAGCGGTTTAATTTATAAATTATCTAAATACTACAAGGAGCGGGCAGAGGAGAAAGTTCGCTAGCGATGAGCTAACCACCCACAAAACTAATCGCTCCTCTTTTAATTCTCTTACACCAGGAGCACGGAGCCCTCCCAACCGTAAAGCCATGCACCGCAAATCAGCATGAGGCTGACTTTGCAATGCAGGTGAGGATACCCAGAATTCTAATTTAAATTTCATCGCAATGACCACATTTAAATAACTCTGTTCTTTTGTTCACATTCAAGAACCTGCCAAGGAGACCACTGTTTTTCAGTAATTTAGTATTATTATTATTATCATAATATTTGTAACGTATGCAATTCCTGCATCAAAAGGACCTGGCTGGACACTATATTTAGGATACAAAGGTTATATGAAATCTCCAGAACCAGTCACCATTCACTGGCAAGTTTCAATGAGATTTTCCTTGCTTTAATCGGTTTGAGCTAGCTCTTTGGCATTCCCTTATAAATAATAGAAGCTACACACTGCACTTTTATAATATCATTCATCTAAGGATCTCATAACTTAATTAAGTGGGACATTGTCAGGTTAAAAATCATATATTTTTTATTAAGTAATTTCCTTATCTATGTTACTAATAACATTTTAGGCTATTAAGCTGAAGCAAATTCTTCAAATGTAATTTAACATCTACTACTAGCGTGTATATATTATATATACACAGCTGGTTTACTTTCTGAGATATTAAAACAGATGTGTTAGCTTCACTTTTGTCTCAAGTTGGCTTCATTTACAGATTTTCATGTGTGAACAATGCTCCTTAGCCCAGCAGAAAGACTATAGGAGAACACTCAAATCTTATACTAACATTTAAGAAAATAAAATACATGTTTTTATGAATGCGAGTCATAAGGATTCAGCAAAACTGAAACTTAAGTTTTGAGGGAAATTTTCTAGTATCTACCAGTGTATTTGGGTTATTTTCACTTCCTCACAGGGGAAAGTGGAGAGTCTTGTTCCTGTATTAATTGCAGGAGCGTACAAATCGGTTTGCTATGAGGGAAGGCCTCATTAATAAACTCTCTGAGCTGTATCTGAGCCATCACAGATACCCCAAAATATGCGGTTACTTTGCAGAGTTTTGATAGTCTCGCAACAGCCATTTTTTCACTTGTCTTCCTACAAACTAATATAGTACGGGAGAGGGTTTTAGACTTCCAATAGGTCTTTCTGCTTAAAAAGAAATTCCTTCTCTTTCCTCAGGTCTCTAGGTTTGACAACGAGCAAAGCAAAGATTTGCTTGCAACTCCAGAGCTCCTGCCACAAAAGCCAAAGGGAGTTTTTAGCTTTCATTTTGCTTTTCACTGGTCCATTGCTCAGACATCAGTCTCAGGAGATGCACTGCCAACTGCTAAACTTTTTAAGCAGGTGGAGGTTGAAATAGGAAGCAGGTCGTGGAGTCAACAGCAGTGAGTCAGCTCTGTCTGCTGCTTAAAAGGAAAACTGTAATAAGAATGAACATAATAAATACAAATAATAAAACACGCAGCCAGAAGGGATTCCCAGGAGCCCACAAGGGGCAATGCAAAAGTACTGAAAGCAACTTTGAGGAAAGTTGATGAAGCCTGATACCAAACCAGAATATACCACAGTTGTGGAGAACCCCTTCGATGAGAAGCACTAGTTTTCTTCGGCTTTCAAATGATTTTCTCTCGGTATTCAGCTGCATGTGGAAGACTAATCATTTTGGTAACCCAGAGACAACATTAAAATAGGCCAAGGACCACCTTCCTATGACTGGGAGAATTAAACAAGCACGGCATTATTCTACCTGAATATGTTTTACTTAATAAATGTGTGTGCTTTCAGAGCTGGCTTCCGCTGGCTGACAGCAATAGTGGGACTTGAATGCATTTTTTTTTTTTGCCATAGCTAGTTTATAACAAAATCACTGGAATTAAACTGATAATCGAAAGCAAGTCCTTCATTACTTCACCTTAACATTATGACGTCAGTGTCAAATACATGTGGTAGAAAGAGCCATAATTTTCATAAAGACAGTGAAAGTATATCCAGGATGCTTTGAAACTAGAGGTAATGGCCACAAACTGAAGCACCAAAAGTTCCACAGGAACTTAAGGAAAAATTTTTTAACAGTGAGGGTGACAGAGCACTGGAACAGGCTGCCCAGAGAGGTTGTGGAGTCTCCTTCTCTGGAGATCTTCAAAACTCGCTTGGACGCAGTCCTGTGCCACGTGCTTTAGGTGACCCTGTGTGTGCAGGGGGGTTGGACTAGATGATCTCTAGAGGTCCCTTCCAACCCTAAGCATTCTATGATTCTATGATTCTATGAAACTTGAAGTCCTGTATCAGTACAAAATTTTGAAAAAAAAAAAGACTTTCCATGTTGAACCTATCCAGGATCCAGAACATACTCTTGAACCTAGATGTCAATGTCAGCACTCCTATGTCAACTGCCAAGCACACCAAAAATTGTTTTGTGGACCTGGTTAAATCTTTCAAATCACTGATGCTTCTTTTTCTTAATCTGTAATGTGTAAGACAGATCTAGAGAGACACTGCTCTAGTACTGTGATGCTCAACTATCATTATGTACACCTCAGTCAAGCTAGCCAGAGACAACTTCAGATAGGATAATGCTTTTCAAAAATATATTTGTGTCTTTTAGTTGGCTGCTTAAAGTATGAGAGTTGATTACCTCTGATACTAATGAGTAAAATTGTTTCATTAATCATCATGCAGACCCTTTTTAGCTGCCTGCATGTTTCAGCAGTGAATACATGAATTCTAGCAGTGATAGTCCTTCTCAAGTAGGTACAATTTTTAAATGTCACACACATATCTAAGTAAGTCTGAATTACTTGCCTTCTTCTGAGGCCACCTTAAGAGCAGAATACTGAATTCAAAGGTAACTTGTCTAACACAACAGTGTCATATGAAAGTCATATATAGCTAGGGCTATCCCTGCCCACTTGGTCCACTTTAAGAAGCTATGTTAATGTTCAGAGAGCAAATCTAGACCTGTATTTCTATGCTTAGAGGTTCTTTCATAGAATTTAAAAATAAATCCTTGGTTCACATATTTAAAAATACTGCCGAAGCCGAAGTAAAAACAAACAAACAAACAAAACACCCTTTTTGAGTTGATATAACTTACGGAACATTTTTACTGCAATTACTGAAGAAAAATCAATAGAAAACTAGCTGTACCTATTCAGAAGATAATTTAACTTAACTCTGTTAGGGCACAGGTGACACTTATTATGTGTGCCCAGTTCGAAGATGTTACAAAGCACGTGTAGACAACTAGATTTTGCAGCACTGACAACATTCAAGAGGGAAAACGCTCAGTTTCACAGTGCTGCCTACTGTAAAACATAGGAAAGAAAATGACTTTCTATGCTCTGCCTGATGAAAGCAAGCGTATGTTTGTACTCCACATCTTTCCCTCCTTTACCCGTTATTTCTTGGGCTCGCATCTCCACTAATTCACCTTCTCACTCACAGACACACACAGAGCCTCATTTTTCTTCCTTGTTCCCATTCACTTGAGCATTCATCCAGTCTCTCTTGCCATAACCCGGTACCTACCCACCTCTTACAAGGCTTTGGTGTTCTTCCCTCTCTCTTTTGCTGACACGTTCACAAGTTTCCAGCAGGGCTGTCCCCTCCAGGAGCTACCTTTCTGCCACGTCGCCAGGAGCTCTGGCCATGCCCTAGGTGCTGCTGCAGGAGTTGCCTCCTGACACTAGGCACTCCGAGGGCACGTCCAAAGGACCCCGAAACACAGCGTTTTCTGCTCTGCTCTGCTCTGCCTGAGATGCTGGTCAGGCAACACAGCTGCTAATTATAACTTTGCCTAGTCCCTCACCTCGCTGTGAACCAGTTTCCTCTCTGCCCTACGAAGACAGCTAGGAGCAGCAAACTATATCCTTGGGGTATGTAAGCAAGGCCTCCTTCATTAAGCGCTATGAAGTGTTTTGATTTCCTCAGAAGCTTGGTGTTATTTTAGTGCTAATCATTCTAGTCTTCAGTACGTCCAAAATGATTTCACTCGTTACCAAAAAGCTCCGTTGTCACACATTACATTGCCATTGTACTGAAAAATAATTAACAGCCTACATTTTGGGGTCCATTATTTGAGCTGTTTGACTGACTAGGGAATTATCCAGAATTCCAAGTTCTCAACAGAAAATTAGAAAACATTAGAAAGGTAAGCTGGGGAACAGCCCTATGAAACAACTTGTACAAAAAAGGAGTAAGGAGACAATTCCTTCCAAGTGCTAGGACAAAGCAGCGTGCAAAAGTCACAGTAATCGGATGTAACATGCAATATATATGATAATTTAAGAAGGTAATCTAAAAAGACTCTCAAAAATTATCATAATCAAGTATTTAGTGAACCCTTCTTAAAAAAAAAAAAAAGGCAACTGAAAAGTCAACTGAAAAGATTCCAAGAATAACACATACAGCTCAAAACAGAAGATATAACATATGGCTATACCATTGTATATTTTAAACAACGCACAAAAAATCTAATGCATACAAAAGAAACTGCCTATAGTAGTAGGTGCAGTAGTAGATCAGGAATCACTGCCTCCACTACTGCTTTTTCAGAACCGTTACACCTCTTTGTCCATGAAACAAACTTCATCAGCTTACAGTCTGACTAATTCATATAAAAAAGTCTGAGCTGGTACCAAAATGGTTTGCTGACCTCAGTTAAAACAGGTGGGACTGAAACTCTGCATCCAAACAACCCTCAGGTTGAAATGCCCATGTGGCATTTGTGCCTACCAGGTCCTTGCTGTGACCTGGCTCGCCTCCTCAACCTCCAGAGCTCCTTGGGTTCAGTTAGCTAAGATCAGGCAAGCACTCTGACTACAGAAAAGGCTATACAGCCTATTGTACAGAAGAACAAACAAACAAAGCCTACAAAGGTGTCGATAAATATGAGCTGTGAAATTGCGTATGGTCCAATCCTTAGCTGGAGGTAAAGAGGCATGTACCTAGCAAAGGCAATACAAGACTTAGAAGAACCTGAACTTCAAAATGCAACTCGAAGTCTCTGAGCATCAGCAGTTTGAGAATGGGCATCTTTTAAAGAATCTGTACTTATATGACCAGACCAGTCTTTTCTTACAGTTTCAAAGATGCAGAACGTCATTGTCCTTTTCTTTCCAGCTTCTCTTCCTGACTTCCAGCCAGGCCTGCACCCAACACACACGGCTCTCAGCCACAGTGGAATTTCTCACTGTGGCACCACATGCCCAGCTGTGCTCATAAAAAAGGAAAATCTGACAGCATTGTCTGAAAGACACAGCTTGGGATAATTGTTCATGTAGTTCTCCTGTCAGTGAATATTATCATATTCCTTTCACAGGAAGGCTACTCCACCTCTCATATTTCTGTGCTGGCAGACACAGAAATACTCTCTCAACTTTAAAACAGTGCTTCAAATATGTTACAGGAGGAGAACAGTTTTTCAATCCTGTGCAAGTTACAGCCAATATCTCCACAAATGTTGCCATATACTCTTTGGAGAGCATAAACATAAGTAGTAGTGAAAACGGAACCAAAAAGTTCCAATGGTTATTTATAATCTTCTATAACATGGGATGACTGTTCCTCATGACTAAATCATCTGTATTTCCTAAAATATATGGATTACAGATGTTATAAAGCAGCAAAGAAAATCTATATTACCCCGTAAACACTCTAGCTGTGGAAATTTTAGACAAGAATACAGAATCAAAAGTTGTACAGCAGCACAAGTCTGACACATACCTGGCCCATACACAACAGATCCTTCTATGAGAAAATATTTTCTAGCACTGACCCCTGATTTCTACCTTCAGTTCAACTGATCTAATTCATCATATCAAATCAAAACTACCTGGATGGCTACTGTTACCATACTGCCTGAGGTCCTCTTAACTCCAATGTCTTCATCTTCCTAAGATCCTCATGAAGCAAAAAATGCTCTTATCCTCACTGGGCAGTGCCCTGCCACACTCACTTCCTCAGAGTCCTCTGGGATAGCTGTGGAAAAGCAAGGAAAAGACCCCAGAGCTGTTCAAGTTCTTCTTAGGGATATACAGC
>NW_010580047.1:57564-129488 GCF_000705375.1 Tinamus guttatus
GTCAGGCCCAAAGTCATGACCAGAAGGACATTCTGTCTGCTTCTTCTTTCCTTTTCTTTTCCTATTGTTATTGAGATAAGAATAAACAACTTTCCCACATTACCTGGAAAGAACTTGAATGACAGTTTCTTCAAGCAATTTTCCACCCTCATGTTTGTGCACACTGCTCTAAAGGCAAGTCTTGTGCTGATCTCATCGTAACACTTCCAGGTGGAAGCTTGTGTTAACAAATTAAGGTATGGATTTGCATGTCACCTTGGCCTGGTTCCACACCAGAGATGATCACCTGTCTTTAACTGAAATGGACACTGGTCAAAACCAGAACCATTTAATCAAACCGATGAAGAGCCCTCTAGAAACATAAATAAATAACTGATGCCCAGGTAGAGGAAGCAATGCCCTTGGTAATACAGTAAAAGATATTTTTTTCTTTTGATTAAATAGAACAATTCCTATAGTCTCCATGTCTTTCAGTAGTCGAAAGAAATCTCCCCTCCACTTGTTTCTATACTATATACAGAAGTAGCTGTAGACTAGCTATTCACATATCATATGCTTCTTCCAAAAATTAGTCATGATTTCAGGTGACTAAAAGGTACCTGAAAGACTGTAATGGTGCACTTAAAAATTAGAGGTGCACAAAATCACTAGGCATTTTATGAATTTAAGACCAGAAGAGATATAAAATATACACATACATAATACGTGTATTTAGTGCAATGGATGACTTTTTCTATATATTTTGTATGTTATGAATTGCAAGAAATAAAAACATGAAGCTAATACAAATACATGCACACACAGAGAGAAAATTATGTGGCCCTTTCTAGCATGAAAAGGAAATTATTAAAAGTTGGATAAACAACAACTGAGGATATGACAGGGGCAGCTGGAGAACCACACTGGGGGACAGAACTTCTAAGTGAATCCACACAAAAAAATGTCTCCCCTGACAATCCGTTGTTCTTCAAAGAGAATAATGATTCTAGAGATGAGTTTGAATTTGTCTTCGGATGTCACAATAAATGCTAAGAAAGCAACTGAATGAGAGTTATTATTTCCTCTGAGCAAAGAAGGATTTGGGTAGACTGTCAGAGCGCTAGCACCAGCAATCTGAGGGCAGACACAAAGCAACAGCAAGTTAGCCGGAACCTCAGAATATATCCAGGGCCTTGGGAAAGGAAGATAAAAGAGGCCATAGGGCAAACTGGAGATCTAAGAAAGGTAGATCTAAGAACCACAACTGCAAGACAGCTGTTAAATCATGAGGGAAGTAGGAGGATTGTTTGAGAAAGTGATCACAGGAGGCATCATGTTTTCCGAAACCAACAGATCATTAATGTATGTGAATTTAGTGGAGGATGTGCTCCGCTGAGGTTCATACTACATCAGTGGAATAGCTCAGCTGGTTTAGGGGTACTGGGGCTGTATCCAAGTCCTTGCCCCTATCCACATACTCACCACCCTGGGAGACTGAGCTCAGCAGGCAGTAGTAGTAACCCCTCTGTGCTCAAGAGTATCAACAACTACATTACGGGCTGTGTAATCCTCCCTCTCTAAATGAGCATGCTGGGCAGAACATAAATCCAGCCCTACCTCTGAGAGACAAGATGCTTTTCCAACTGGCCTGATTGAGTACTTGGACTGATGATGACTCTCACAGTCAGATGTGCAATTTGCCCTCTGGCTCCTTGTTGGTTTGGACTCACTGCCTATATTCTCATACTCCAGACTACAAGAGACAGAGAGAGAGGTTTGTTCACATTTTAAGGTGCCTAGCCTTACTGTTTGACTTCATAAGAGAATGGGTTGCAGAGAACAGGTTAGCGATGTACTTGCACCTGCCATATCTGAAACAGGCCACTTCCACTCCTACTGCATAGCAGCTGGACACAAATCACAGACTGACTCAGGGAAGCAGAGTGTATCCTAGCCCAGCTGGATTGGCCACTTGGGAATAGCAGCATCACAGTTCTGTGGTACCTGTTTCATTATTTGCCACCTTCTGTGTCCCAGCTGAATGTCTGTGCTTAATAGAATGAAAGCCAGACACAGTCTAAAACAGACAGTGGGTACATGATGAAAACTTAAAGATGTTTTTTAAATCCACCCCCTAGCTTTCTTCCCCTTTCCAATAGTGTATCAGAACATACACGGGTAAATGCTTCCCATCCATAATCTTCTCAGTCTTGGTTTGTTGTATTTATTTTAAATACAATGTCTCAGGAGCACAAACATACAAAAATTTACAAATGCAAATGGAGTCCATACAGACTTAAGCTGCAAATTTCAGATGTGACCAATATTGCATTCTTATATATGGGCTTTGGCCTTTTACAGGGGAAGAGACAGAATAACAGGTTTAAAGTGAAGCACAATTAAGGAGGGAATCACACTGGAGTGCTACTTTTTCTATTCCTGAAGGTGCTCAAAGTTAAGGGAATTCAGAATCACAGTTGAATTTGGCATTTTATAAACTGATATTTCTTCATTTCAAAGACTGAGCTAAGTCTGCAAATTTCCAAGTACCTAGCACACTAGAAAAACAAAAAAAATGGGAGCAATCACCAGAACGGAGAATCAATTGCTTAAACTAGGACAAAGTAGTAAGTGACATGGAAGCAGGACTTTCTCTCTGCTTTCACTTTCACAGAGTGCGGTACACGATTTCATTTGGTCTTTGGATTAATTTAGGGAAAAAAATGTTGAAAACCCTTGTGCTTAGAATGAATATACATTAATCATTTGTTCTGAGTAACAAGGTGCAAAGAAATGTAGTCCTGGCAGGATACTAATTTCTGATGTTGTCAATTAAAAAACTTCTGCTGATGTTCTGAATGGAAGAATCTCTCTGAAAGTGCTTTTATCGAAACACCCAGTTCCAAGTCCTGGATGATATGGTTAAGCTCTGTCAGCACAGAGACCAATATAAATGCTTTTCATACCATCTGCCTTGATGCCTTCACAAAAAATAACAAAGCAGAGAAAACATGTAGGTCCAAATTTCTCCATTTTAACCTGTTTTCCCTTAATATTAAGATGGGAATTTAGGCCCTAAAAATAAAATAAAAAGCATGTGATTGCTTTCTTTTCATCTTTCCTCAAAACCTTACAGAATCATCCCATGTTGCCAGGATTTGATTTTCTTTTTTTTTAAAATTAGAAAAGCAGCTTTAAAATAAGCCTAGCCACTGGCAAAATATTTACCCCACTTGCTTTTGCTGTTCTGAAAAGTGCTTGTTACAGTACGTGCATTTTCACCTGATGTTTATGAGGCGCTGTATAATTACCAAGGTTCTGATTTCTCTATTTAAAAATAAATTAGGGTGGTATACAGGGGCTTGCAATATTAGGAGGCAACTCCAACAGCTAATGATGGAGGACAGTGCCTCACTGAAGGCATTAGCGATCCGTCTGGCCAATTAAGGAGTAGCTTAGCTACAGCCCTGCACTGTTTCTCAATTATGGTGCCTGCGACATTGAGAGTTGAGTTTCAGTATGACACGGAAAAGTGAATCCATACGGGCTCACAGTAAAAACAGGAAAAGCTGTTGTAGCCCTGCAGCAATGAGGAAAGGGAAAACACTATTGCCCAGAGATGTACCTCTACTTGCAGACAAGAAAGAAGGATAGGACTTTAGACTAGACAAATAATTCAAACATGAAACAGATACTAATAAAATCTGGCTTCCTATGGATTTGCAATGTGAGCTGGCAAGTGCCACATGATACTAGTGAAAAGATAGTGGGTCTCCTCTCCCACAGCAAAGCTGAAGTTCTCAGGGAGTGACAGCCAACATGTGCTGTGGTGGTGGTGGAGAAGGGCACATGCCGGACGGTCAGCTGTCCTCCACCAAAGAGGCCTCACTGATACGCTCTGCTTGTCTTTCCCTTAGCAGGAACATCAGTTTGAGCTTTTCTCCTCTCCTTAGATAACACATTTTGTGGAAAATGCATGATCTTCTAAGCTTCTATCCTTGCAGGCTTGGCTGAGACCTCAAGCTCAGAAGTGGGGTATGGGCCTGACAGACGGGCGCCAGGACAGACAGCCAGACAGCCCCCCAAACCTTTAAAACCTAGATGAGATAACTGGGCAGTAAATTACTTCAGAAGTTTGGGATGTTTAGAAGCTGGAAGTGGACCCAAGCTTCAGTCTAAGCCCCTGTCTAGTAAAGAGAGACTGAAGCCTTGTCCTTTACTTCCCATTCTGATGTGCATGAGCTCTGACTACGTGCACTTTTGCTGGTGGCTGGAGACTTTTTCTTCCCCTACCTCCAGGGAGTTAACATGAGCCTTCCTTCCCTTCCTCCCCTTTTCTCACTTCTCGTGCTTTCTCCCTTCTCCCACCAAGGCAGGAGAAAGGGTTAAATGCCATAAACACTTTCTGGACGGTACCTTGTCATGTACTTCACCTCGCCCCACACACTGGTTACACTGCTCTCCCTCGGGACACTTCCACATATCTGTCCTCTAAAAAGTTAAAGAGATGGGAAAGATTTTCCTCCACATGTAATGCTGTATAAAGAGTGTGGGTGGGAAAAATGCAGTGTAATGGAACTGAAACCCCATAAGGGAAATCAACACAGGCAGCTGCTGATACACTATTTACTTGGATAAATCATCCATTTTCCTCCTGGGCAAGATGATTTGAGGTATCACCTACCCAGGATGGCAAGTGCAAATATAAATAATAAATAAATCTATCTGAAGAAGAATTCTAGCTGTAATGAGTTTTGTAGAGAACTAGGTTTCAGTTAAACTTAATCCTTACTGTCTTCAGTGTCTCCAGCAGCAGAAACATCTGGTCGGTTTTAGATTCCCCTTGGATTCCCAACTTCAAAGGGAGTTATAAAGAATAACAAATACATGTACTGGCACTGAAAAAAAAATTAGAGCAGCAGGAGAGAATGGTAAAATTGTCCTTATTTGACTGCTAGTGACAGGCGCCACAGGCAGAACTGTGAGAAAAAATCTTAACGGCTAAGGCAAATAAGCCTTTTTTTTTTTTTTTTTAAATGACTGGCGCTCTCTACTAATGACGCAGAAAATCTATGCGATCTGCCCCGTAATGGCAAGAAGCACATGTGCCAAAGAATACTCATGCAAGGGTACGTAGAAAACAGATTTCAGATCAGATATGTACTAAATAACAGGCAGTAAACCAGAAACTAAGTTTTGTTCCCAGCCCTTGAACTCAGTAGCCTGTGTATGTCCTTGATTAAACTACTGTGGGCCAAATTTTAGTACTTCAAAGTCCATAGGACATTGTAAAGAGTGGTCAACACCAATGGAATCTCAGTTCTGTTACATGACTCGGCTTTTGAGAAGCTACTCACGGGACACAGGTAGGTCAGTAAACACAGTAAAATACCTACAGCAGTCTGTCTTTCTTACACTAGCTGGTGTCTCGGAAACCAATAAATGGCCACGCTCCCCTAAAGAATTTGTCACTACGAGGAGCAACCTCTGATATGGCTCTACCCTTGTATGCCATGAGTGCAAGCATCCAGCTCCATGCTGACCTTCTGAATCAAAAGGCTCATGGAATAATCTCCATATCCTGTTCCCTCCTTCACTCACACAGCATCAGGAATCTTCTTCACCCTTTCTGTGCCTCATTTTAGCCACATTTAACCATTTCAGCCACAGAGATTTTTGGGGTGACTAAACAAGAAGGAAGGGTGTGTGAAGATTCATGAACATGTATAAAACCTCCTGGATGCCAAACATTAACTGTTCTGTGGACATAAAAATTGTTAAGTCTCTTTCATCAAAACTATAGACTCTGAAATGTTTGGCTTCATGTAGTACAAGTTTACAAGATGGATGCCAGAAGGGAAAATTACAAAACAGGCTTTTGCAAATAGTTTTAAAACCACAGCCATCCCTCTTCCACATCCATTCACAGAGAGCCCATAGAATATAAATTTTGAAGGTAGTCATCAAGTAAATTCCAGTGATGCCTAAATCAAGGAGACTGATCACTCATGGATATCTGATGGGACAAGAAAGGTGTATTTGGCAAATAAATTATTTGTTTCAAATTAATCATTCACCTCCATTGCTGAGGTGCAGCCTCATTCACCTCCACGACTTCTTTTCACAACCTTATTTTGCCTTTTTGTGTCATGAGGTAAGCAGCCACCCACTGTTTCACCTTTAGAGACATCCCAGGAGCTCCTGTATCTCTCACATAACAGCAAGACCAAGGCAAGATTTTCCATACAAACAGCAATCTCCTATCTGTCGCAGAACTTTCAAGTAGAAGAATCCTAAGTTCATGCACAATATAACAACAAAAAGACTTCTGCAATAGGCTCCATACCGAAGGATTCTAATCCCAAATTGTTTTTGCAGTGAATAGACAGTGTAAGTAGAAATGACTTAAATATACAAACTCTTCTCCAAGTCGGATTCTTGACAGTAGGAGACTGTAAATCTTGTCACCCTGAGGCAGAAATAAGAAATTTTTGAAGCTGAACAGTTCACTCTGAAAAGGGGACTCCGAAATCAACACGAATGCACAAAATGAGCTGATTCTAGCTGATTTTGTGGGGGCCAGAGTAGGATGAACTCATCCCTCTTGCCCAGGGAACTGCACAGCTGAAAGCAAGGCTATGCGCAAGGCTCTCTAGTGATTGCAGACTGCCAGGATTGGAGAGAGAATATTTTAGGAAACACTACAGCCTATGACATACCAATGCTAAAGGAACTTGTGGGAAAATCCTGAACAGACCCTTGAAAGGGGGTCTGCCTCCTGAGTAAGGTTCTGTTGCCTGGGTTGGCAGCATATTCTCCGCTTAGTCACCACTCTGGATTAATGCTGACAATCTCAATTGTCCAGCAGACAATTACCTCTGAAGAGGGCAATAAAAGGTACATATGTAGATCATGAAATGTCATGGTTCCCAAAACTCACACTCCAGGGGAGGATTTCCTCAAGTAACACCTAATACTGAGGCAAGATCAGAAGTTTTATAATTTATCTACTTGCAGTGTGAGATGTACTACCTGGGGTGATTCTGGGTCTCAAGACTAACATAGGTTCTGACTGTATCCAGCAGGTTAAATGGAGAATTTCCAATAAGGGCTTGATCCCAAGCCTGCTAAAGCCAAGGAGAGGACTCAGATCTGTCCTGATAAAAGTTACAGGCCAACTTCACCTTTGTTCTACCACAAACAAAAACAAACAAGCAAGCAAACAAAAACACCATATACAGCAAACCACAGTTCACTAGAAAGCCAGACAGTTATACTTTCTGCCCATAGCCCCCCCAAACACTCCCTTCCATAAACAGACTTCACTTTTTGAAGGCAGATGGGTGAGTATCAGATTAGAAATGTGAGGCTGAGAGATCTAACAGCCTCCATCTATTACAAACAGCGAAGGACAGAAAGGGTATTGAAAGAGAAAGGGAGGCAGAATAGCTCTCTCTTTACAAGCTTTAAGGGTACCAATCTTTCTAGCTCAATCGTATCTCTGAGTTTGATGTGTTATTTATTAAAGATAACAGCACAACAAGATGGACATGGGATATCAATCCTGGGACAACAGCTAACAAATCCTTTGGTTATCTCCCAGGATTCATCCAAGCACCTTATATAATTTTTTCTTTACGTCTTGTTTATAGCACATGACTTTCTCCTGTGACTAGAGCTGGTAGACTAGATGGTCTAATGGTTTCTTGAATATCTTTCCTGCCCTCTGAAATGCCTATAGGCATTCAGGCACAATGTAGCAATTGAATGTAAGCATTATAATGACAGTTCAACTTCTGGTCAATCCTCAGCATGCACATATATATTTACTAAGCATTAATAGTATGGTAATCTAAAACGAACCATCCCAATAACACTAGCCAGCAAGACAAAATCTACAGATGCTTTCTGTTTGCTTGGGATATTTTATTGCTTATATTATTACCTTTTTGATGTGCACTGCTCTACCAGCATGCAGGAAATATTATGAACGTGAGCACGACATAAACTATTCCACTAATTTATTTTTGAGATTTGAAGTTTGAGAGCTTTTAATTTTTTTTAAGGGCAAAACACACCAATATCTCAGCTCTTCATCTCCAAGACCACTGCAAAGTACATTCTTTGGATTAAATCAACCTTCTTAAGAATAAATTCAATTTATGCTGGTACTGCAGTTTACATCCTTAGTCACAAAAAAAAAAAAAAAAAGAAAAAAGAAAAAGAATCTCATGAATACAGGAGACCCTTGTTGGGTAGAGCATATATTCTGTCTTGCCATAGGCCCAAGGGTGACAAGTACGGAACAACTGCACTACTGTCCCAAGAATAAAAATTTTATTTAAAAGCAGCTTTTTTTTGTAGGACAAAATACACCTTTTCGAGGTTGGTAAAACAGAAACAAAAGACTGAGTTGAATAATGAAGAGAAAAGCTTTTCTTTTCATATTATGCTGTTATTTCATGTTTTCCTCAAACCTGAGTGCAAACTCCAAGGTAAAGCTGCAGCACCTTTTCCCTCAGTGATCAGATACTGACCATTCCAGCCATAACTTACATATGTCTCAGTGGTGATACCTTATGTGAGCAGGTTAGGATCACAGTTTTTATTCAAAAAGTAAATGTAGTCATACAAGAGACCAGGTCAGGTATTCCATATTTCATGTGAAATAGTACCTTCAGCAATGGAGATACTGTTAATTTAATCTTCATTCTTAATTGTACTTGTGTCAAAAATACTTCTTTTTTTTTTTTCTTTTCTTTATTTATCTGTTTATTTATTTATTTATTTTGGTAGAGAGCTCCACTGTGCTGGAATCAGGCCAATCCTATAGAACCTGAGATTAACCAAAATCATAATTTAAATATTGGGGTCCTGGACAAGAATGATGCTGGTAAGACTCTACTATTCAAGTATACTGATCCTACATGAGAAGGTGGTTGTATTAAGGTATTCACCCATAATGTGAAAAACTTGGTCCAAGACTACTCCATAGAAAGAGGAGTCAGAACAGCTGAAAGGATATTAAAGGTTTCACAACTTGCTTAGCAGAAACATGGGATAATTCTGATTTAACTGTTATGGAGATAGGAAGTTACTTTATAAAATCCTGTAGAGTCCAAATATGAACATACAAAGAAAGTCAAATTAACAATAGAAGGTTTGAAAAAACATGGATGTATTTGAAGACCATCACTGTGATGGATACCAACACAACATTAGCTCCGTATAGTCTAAGGGTCCTCATACATCTCAAAATCTCTGATGATTTCTATCGGCTCTGATGAAGCAAAATCCCTAATGTTATCTGGCAGAGCCCGAACAGAACACCACTCTTCTGCTTCACAGAAAATTACTCACATTGAAATTTGGTTTAGTTTCACAGTTGAATTAAACACTGAATTGCAAAGTTGCCCATGAAACAAAAATAAAAAAAAAATTCAATCAATTGACTGTTTTGTTTTGACAAAATAATTTTGTTTTGATTGTTACTTTCATTTTTGATTTATGTTCCATATTAGAATATAGAATACATTTTGGAAAGAAAAGTTTGAAACAAAAACATTCCTGAACCAGAAATGCCAAAAACCATTATCTAGAAATGTTGATAATAAAACAAACGGAATCCTAAAAGTAGTTCTTTTATTTTTTCTTTATTATCTCGTCCTTCCACCACAAAAATATTCCATTTTTTTTTTTAAACTCACTCTAATCCTGGCCTTCAAGACCCTTTAGTGAGCTATAGAAGCTTTGAATATCTTTGTAATTGTACAGCGACAATCTAAATATTAGTTCTAATGCAGCTGGTGTGTGTTGCTCCTGCTACTCCCTTAGGTTGGTAGAACTTACACATTTATGCAAACGGAGAGTTTTTTTCAGATAGTCATGTATGCCACAAGTAACAAGTCTCGTTGGGTCAAGTACAACAATTACAGTTGTGTTGTGGGGATGTGTGGATCAAACTCAGTTCTGAGCAGGATACAGAAGCAGACTGAAAGTCACAGAGAGTCCTACAAAAGAATCTGGAGGGAAAAGTGAGGAGAGGTAGCTGTTTGGGGTCTTTTCCCGTAACCTAAAAGGAACGTTTAACCCTGTAGAGAAATGAAAGAATCAGTGAGATTAATGAGATGTTTAATAGTATGAATTCCTATTTAACAATTGGCTGCGACTAAGAAAGCTCTTGATCACTGCCCCTATATTCCCTAATGAATAAAATGCAAGATACCACAAATCCATGCGATGCCTGACTGAAACTGTCAATGAGTCCTGGTCTAACGCAAGAAGAATTTAGAGTCTTCATCTAAATGAGGTAGCAGCAAGAGCTCCAACATAGGGAAGCACTCACTTGGGAAGGCCAGGATGAGGGCTGAGGTATCGGCAGGCCTGTAACCATGACAGCACCTCATTCCAAGTGATTGGCATCCCCTGGCTACTGCCGTGCTGAGATGCTTACAAGAAGTGGTCGCCTCCTGTGCCATTCTGTGAAGAGTTTTTGTAACATGGGCAGAATCTCATTAAGAACCAAATAATTTTGTTTGTTATCAAGGTGGATTTGTGAATGCAATGTTCAGAACAAAAGCCCAAGGATTCAAACAACAGTACTGCATTGTCCCCCCTGAGAGCACTTTCTAACTTGACTTGAACCTGCTGGAACAGGGGATGCCACTCGCTGCATAGCGGAGGGACAGACAATCTTGTTGACAAGCTCTGTGTTTATTTAGTGTTAGATTTGGGGAAAGGTATGTTGGAAGGGGAGAGGCAAAGAAAAAGAGTTTGGATTGAATATCTTTACAAGCAGGGCATTACCATATGAGAGAAATACAAAAGCTTGTTCAAAAGTCTGAACTGCAATTACCCGAGCAGAGCTTTCCCTGCTGCACATCAACCAGGCTATTCAATTTGGGTTTTGCATACCGGGTCCATGTGCTGAAAGCTTCCACGGTCTGAAAGGAATTGAACACTCTCTCCTCCTTCATCTTCCACATTCAGACAGCATATGTTGTTTCCCACTTCTAGCAATATGACTGCAGAGCCTAACTGCCCTGGGAAGATAACTGACTTTCCCATAAACACAGCTTTCCTCAGCACACTCTCTTACCTAGCTCCACCTTGTGAATGTTTGGGACATGGAATAAAGGGGAAAAAAAAAATTAAAAAAAAAACACGCCAAGACCCTCTGCAAGCAGCTTCAGAACCACTCACTCTTCACCTTTACAAAGCAAAAACACAGATCAAGAGATCAGAGAAAACAGAAAATACCAAATATATGTCCACACCTCAGCTTCTTCAGCACTAGCAGTGAGCGTTCCTTCGGTTCAGACTGCCATTATCTGAA
Source organism: Tinamus guttatus (assembly GCF_000705375.1). The sequence goes on from NW_010580047.1 coordinate 68,879, forward strand.
AAATTCCCCCTTCCTATACGTAGGGCATGCTCCAAATGAGGGACCTCCTCTCTTAACCAGTTTCCTTCTCCCTCAGCTGGTCTCAAAGTTATTAGAAAACAAATAAACAAACCAAAAAACCTCTGCTAAGCATATCTCCTCTCTCAGCTTTCTTCAATTTTCCCTTCAAGCCTCTCAGGATTTGTTGTTTTAAGACCATGCCCTAACACATGATCTCTCCCTCCCTCCCATTTCTCTTTTTTTCTCCTGCTTTCTTAAAACTTTCATCCCCAAAAGCCAGTTTGGAGGAAACTGGCTCTCTCTAGTTACCCCATTGTTCTTCTCAGGCAAGATCTTTTTCAGATGTTCAAAATATTTAATGACAGACCTATTCATACAAAGATATGCCAACACCACTCCCTTGTCTCTTTAACATGATGTAGAGTACACAAGAAGATTGGTCACAAGATACAAGGATTCAGTTAGTCAACAAAATAAAACTCCAACTTGTAAACAGTGCAGTATATTGCAGGTTCCTAAGCCATTGCACCCTCCACAACCAGCTGTTTGATAAAGAGCAGTTTCAAGGCAGACCTCAACAGGAAAATACATCTACTTAACACTTCCACAGTGGACCTTGACTAGCTTCCTTTACAATGAGACCTGGAGAGAAGCCAAACACCATATTAAGCCACAAGAGTTCATTTCTTACTTCCTGGGGTCTTGTCTTCACCACAGTTATCTTGAAAAGTGCAACGCTGATGTTGCCCTCCGCATGACTCCCACCTACCAACAGAAGTCTCTTGCTCAAATTAAAGTCCTATTTCAACTTGATGCTTTGGCCTAAAAAAAGATGGCAATTGGCAGCTTGGGTGCTGTAGTTACTAGTAAGCAATGCAGGGGGAACTAAGCAATTCTCCAGACATGGGTTTAAACATCGTTTTTTACAAACAACAGTTCTTACAAAAGTAAAGCCATGCTGTTTTTAAGTGTTTTCACACACTACTTCTGCGTAGCCAAGCACTAACCGGGAAGGAGAGGGTTTTTTGGAGTTACCTTGCAGTCACTGCCTGTGAAACATGGCACAACTCACCTGCAGTTGACTTTCACATGAACACTGCAGCACCGAATTGCAGGCCTTACATATACAGAAAAATATTTTTAAGGACATTTTGGCATGTGAGAGCAGGTTAAAGAGACTAATCTGTGTGGCAAATCCCATCTCTTGACTATTACCTACATAAAACATCCCTTCGCTCCCATGCCTGAGATGAACAAACTTGAACATAACTAACACAAGCCATTACAAAAGCTGCCATACTCTCATCTCAAGATCTAGTTGATTTAGCTCTAATTTTTTATTTACAACCTCTAGAGCTGTAAGCCCAGTTGAGAATTGTAATTAATAGTGAATGTACTCAAAACAACAATTTGGAGTTTCTTCTCCTTGGACAGAAGTGCTGCCTTCCACAGATGACTGTCCAGTATGAAGAGATGAATCTGAGGGACACAGGCAGGTTTTTTTTTTTGTATCATACATCTAAAAAATTACTGTGGTTCTCTTGGGCTGACACAAAGCCCTGGCAAGTTAGACCTTTGTCTAAGTTTGACCACTATCCACAGGACACTTTCCCCAGTGCCACCGCAGTAAGCTATAGGCACCATAAGAGCTTATCACAAAGCCTAAAGTAGTGCAATTCAGAAGTGAATATGAAACTGCAAACTCCAACACCAGCTGCAGGGGCTGTATTTTGCCTGTGGGGTTTAAGCCAAGGCATGGGATAACACAGCAATCATCACCAGAGCCCATCGATAGCGATGCTCTTTCTCTGTCACCAGACGAGGGGAGCTTTGCCCATTTTGCAGCCATTAGCAAATGCCATACTATAAAACTGCAAGTGTAGCAGGATTTTAACAGCCTTTTCCCTCTAGCTGATCTGGGATTTTTCCTTCCTTGGCTGTAACCAGTTGCGACCAGTTGTGAATAAGTCGTTATCCCTCTGTGCAACTCGCAGAAACTAAAAGAAACCAGTGTCATTATGCAAGTTTCAGAGAAAAAAAAAAGTTTTGTTTTATGGTTAATTATCCATGGTCTATTTACAAAATAAATCAACCCATTGTGCACCACCAGGATTTGTGGCCTCATTTGAACTTTGCTTTTCATTAATCACTTTAAAAATAAAAGCTAACTAGATTTTTTTTTTCCCTTTTTGGTTTATTACTTGCATCTGGGTATAAATTGTAAAAATGGTTAGAGAACAAAGTATGGATTATTCACCCGTAGTTTTGTGACTTACAAGACCTCAGTCTTGTCTTTCTCCATTTGCCTAAGCAGATGCACATTGCAAAAATGTTTTGTAAGAAATACAATCACAAGATGAAAATATTTTTAAATGTAAACTTTCACTTATTCCAAAAGAAGAAATTTTGAAAAGCTTCTCTTAAAAAAAAATAAAGGGCAAACATTTACAAACATTTTAAACTTATATACAAGGAAAACAAGATTAATGATGTAGATACATAAATAATACACAAATGTTTTGTGAGCTCTGAGCGTAAGGCTGTTTTGTTCAGACAAAATCTATTTACAGGTTGTCTCAAGAAAGGAAAGGGTATTTTTTAGCATTTAATTTGTTCTGATTATTGCAATAAATGTTTACTATATGTTATTATAATTTACTATATATTTTACTGTACCTTTTTACTATTGTACTATTTTCATAGTATTTAAAAAAGAAACCAGAAACATCTCTTTTGAAAATCTTTTAAGTATATATGACATTTAGATCTTGTGCATGCTTGAAGAGGGAGAAAGCTTGTTTCAACTCTGGAAACTAACCAGTGGAGAGCATAAGGGCATATTTTAGCTGTTCTCATAGAATGCAATTTTGTTAACATTTTTCTCACTCTAACAGGTTTTTTTTTTAAAAAAAGGTTTTTTTTTCCCCCTAAACTGGACCCAGCCCTCCTCAGCTGATGAACAAGAACAGCAACAAAACCATATTCAACGCGAGGATGTCAAAATGCCTCCTCCTCTTCCCTCTCCCCCCCCGCCGCCTTTTTTCCCTCTTTCATTCACCAGTCTCCCTTTAAGAGTTCGCTCTTTTTCCGTGGCGAAGAGGAAGGCACACATCTCCACAGAATCACGAGTGAAACGCCATAGAAAAAAAAATTGGCTGTGAACGTGGCCCACAGATATTTTTTAGCGGCCGATGCGAAGAGGTGAATTTGAGGCGGCAGGTTATTAACAGTTCCTGCTGCCGGCAGCTCAAGAGGGGAACTGCTGCCCGCAGGCTGGCGTGAGGCAGGAAAGTCGGCGCCGCGGGCCGCCTGCCTCTCCCTTCTGCCGAGGGCCGCGCTGCTTTGAGCTGTCGCTTCCCAACACTCGAAGGGAGCGTCGGCCTAAGCGAAAGTAAAAACGCTGCCTCCACCTGCCTTTGCCTCGCCTGCCCTCGCTGCAGCGAGCTCCCTCCAGCCGCTTCCCGTTAGGAAGGCTAAATTGGGAAATGTTTAACATTCTTTGCTTAATCTTTGCAGTATAAAGGAGAAAAAGCAGCTGATTTGCGGCAGCCGTGGCTGCGAGAGGCCCGAGTGGATCTCCCCTCCCTTCCTCCCAGCGGATCCGGCTGTTTCCAGCCTCCAGTGCCTGCCTGACCCAAGCGTTCCAATCAGCAATGTGTATTTAGATGCTTCCCCCCAAAGACTACGTTCAGACTTTCTGACTTTTTCTAGTCATGGAAGGAGTAAAAGGCAACTGAGATGTTTAATAAAAACTGCCAACAGAGAAAAAACAATAAATAAATAAATAAATAAAAAACAGCCAGAAAGTACACGCAGTGAAAGCTACAGGCCAGCACCTCTTCAGCTGTTTTTTTGCACCATTTTCTATCCGCCTCTTCATACAGCACCCTATGCCAAAAAGCATCATTATTGTTCCAAGTCCAAAAAGCATCGACGGCCTGTCCTTGACTCTCAGTAGCTTCCAGGAAGGAGACAGGTAACTGAAGACCAAACACGGATGCATCCCTGCTCTAGAAGCACGTGCAAATATGCTTCGGATTGCACATGAAATCAGCTCGCGTCTCGCTCTCGCCAATATGGATGTTCAGTCTCCATCTAATCAGCCCTATCCAGAGAAGAGAATGCAACTAATCACCATGGGGATGCTCCAGTGGCTGTCCAGAGAAAACAACCAGCCATGTCCAGATGTGCATTCCTCCAAATGGTACCTGCAGAGCCACGTGCCTGTCTGGGAACCTCTCACTGTGGCGGAATTTCAGGGCTTTCCCCCAACAGGTGACACAGCCCAGCTCCCTAAATCAGGCTAACGGCAAGGACAGGAACATATAGATTCTTTAATGGGAGAAAAGAACCTTCCACTTTGCTTCTTGTGGGAGCACAAGATGATACTCCTAAATTAAGATGATATTTGAAGAAAGGGATGAATGCAAGAACACCAAATGCATCAAATGCCTAATTCTTTTCTCAAAACTGCTTTACCCATATTTGTTTTTGCTTCATCTCTTAGGGGGTTCCACAAGGCAGAAGTGGTGAAACCAGTGCAGGTACTACCTGTGAATTACTTTACCGATAATCATGGATAACAAATTCTAATGAAACTAAACCAAAGTGCCAGAGTTGAAAAAAAAAAAAAAACTATTTTTAGGAGGTAGGAGGGAAACTTTGCAGCAATATTACTAAAAACAAAATAAACAAACCAACAAAACTCCTTGCAATTAATTCAGCCATGCTGGCTACAGCAATTGTACTAGTTAGTTATTTTTCCAATATAACTAATCCCTTGCATGTACTAAGCAGGAAAATAATGAAATTTTAAAACCAAAAGTAAAGTAGGGATTTTTTTTTAATCTATTTGGGATTGTATATTTAACCTTTTCTCTAAAATAGCAAATTTAAATTAAAGAAAACTAAGGCACAGATTTTCACAGTGACAGAACTTGCCGAGCTTATGTTTAAAAATAAAATACTAGACTTCTCTAAGTTGTGAAATGAACTTTTATTCACTATAATTGAATTTTAGGAACTATTTGAAACATCACTTTTGCCTATGAATTTAGAAAGAAAGAATTTTCAGAGGTTGCATTTCTAAGGCCTGGTTGAATCAAATCCCAAATGCTCCTCATTTAAAATTGGGTTTTATATTCTGCAGAAAAGAATTCCCATCATTCTAGTTGCCATTCAATTGCATACATAGAACCAAACATTTGGCCGAGGGTATTTCCAAAGATTTTTCTTTTTGTTTAACTATTAAGTACACAGAAAATAATTAAGTATGTGTTTGACAGGGAACAGCAGCTAGTGCCTTGTTACCGCTCCACATAGCTGTACAAAGCTTGGGACTGGAGACGTGGGAAGCTGCAGGTAACAGTGATATACAAAGAAATTTCTCCATAGCTGAAAAGCATGAAAATGCCTTTGAGATGGAAATCTGCTTGTCTGCTTTCAAATGTTATCAGGTTTTGTATACTTATTCCAGATATGTCTTCCACTGCAGTTAGTTCAGACTACAAAATTGCAAACTAAAACTTGCAGAAGAAAGGAGAGAGGCAGAAAGTAATTTTCATTCAAAGACACGTGGTCATTCTTACTCATCAGGTTCCTTGTGAAGCTGCATCATCATTGCAGCTTCCCAGTGTTTTATAAAGCCTTGGCAGCAATTAAGCCCACCAGGATCATAAGGGATCCTGGAGGCCAGGTTAGTCTTCCGCTGCATGCAACTATGTCATGAAGGGCTATTGATAGGCTGATACAACTCCATCTTAAACCTAGATAGGTTTCCAGGCCCACTACTCTTATAGGAAGTTTTTCCACAATTTTAGTGGAAAGTCTAAGGCCTTCTCCGGATTTCCAGTTAACACTAATTTACAGTGGTGAAAACAATTTTGTCTTTGTGGCAATACTATCCTCAATTTTAAATGGCTTTTTAACCTCTCCAAATTATTTCAGCACCTTCTATCTGTGCATTTAACGGAACATTATAAACATTAATGGATCTTAATGTCTTCAGAATACTTCAGTGGGGCACAATAAATCAAGTATCTGCTATAATCCCTAATATACTGAGGGAGATAGGAGAACAGAGGAAGATGGAGCTGCCCAGAGCTAAAGCAAGAATTGGTCACAATTAGGCATAGAAAACAGGTATCCTAATGTGCTTTTGAATACATATGTCCTCCCAGGGAATACTGTGAAATATACAGCTTGCAATACACTTATAAACATATAGCTTACAACATTAAACTTCCTGCTTTCACAAAATCTTTCATTCAAAGCTTGTCAGGAGGATCAGTGTGTTCGAAAGGGTCAATTTTAATTCTTTTCTTATTCAAGTGAAAATCTCTATATCATCTTTTGACTTTAAAGCCCCCTTTTCACTAAAACCTTTTATATTGCTCTGTCTGCATTAGAAAAACGGGCACTATTTACATTGATACTCATTTTATGATCTTTTACATTGTCAGCACAACTCTTGAAAATAACTGAGAATCAAGCCCTGTAACTTTATAATTGATCTAATACTCTCCTGACGTAATATCAACAAAATTAGCAGCATTACACTAGGGAAGAATCTGTCCAAGAATCCACATACAGACAAGAACTATTTGAAAAGGGCAAAAGAAAGCAGACCCTGACACAATGCTTGAAACCACAAACAGGTCAGATCCTCCGAGAAAACAACGGAGAATAAATTGGTTTCAGTACGTTAGAAATAGTTTACTCCTAAAATATATTCAAAGAGTATGAATTCTTCTTAATACACGGACTCTCTTTTTCTTTCTTTGACTGCCCCCCCACCTCCATCTTCAACTGTCTAAGCAGGGATAGGTTTTCTTCACTAATATTTAACAGGCAGAAATCAATTAAAATATCTTGATCAGTCCTAATCCAAAAAAAAATCTGGATTTGAATGGACACAGGTCACTTAAATAAAATAAAAGTGAATAACTAAAAGTTTGGTACAGCACAAAGTTCTGCTGTACTTCTGCACTGGCTGCCGTAATATGCAGAGTGACCTGACACTCACAGGAAGGACAGGAGAGGAGAAGCAAAAAGCTTTCATTGTATACGTCCGAAGTTTGGGGAAAATAAATAAATAAAGGGAAAAAAAAAAAGAGACAGAGACACTGGGCAGAAGTCACGGATGTTCCAGAGAACGCTGTGACAGGAAAATACTCAATAAGAATTCCAGCAGCCAAAAAAAGATCTTAAATAGATCCATTGTCTTCCCGGCTGAAGCCTTTAGAAAGGCTAAAAATTAAAGTCTGGGCTGTGGGCACCCAGTCGTTCTTTCCTTTCATGAGGATTTGCAGGTTTTAATGCAATCTGTCGTGAGGAAAAACAGTAGAGCTATACAGTGCAAAGAGGTAACAAAACCGAAAGGCAGACAAGAGTTACATAACTGGCTTTTTACATAAATATTACATTGAAAGAGAATTTGCTTTCAGAAAGGAAAAAAAGAAAGGAAAAAAAAAAGAGGATTCAATCCAGCCTCCCTTATTGCTTGTCCCCTTTTTGCTCTATCATATGTATCAAGCAGTTTAAGTGAGGTTTTTCTTTTCCTTTTTCTATTAAGAAAAAACACATAGAGCCATTTCAGCCTTAAACACTTCAAAATAGTTTTTCTTGTATTACCTGAAAAGTGCACCACATCAGGGAAGATGGAAGAAAGTCTTATTTTATAGCACTAGCAACTATGGCTTGCTAATCTGCAGCATGGGACAATTAGAAATGACCATGGATATTAAACGAACTCCCCTCTGTACAGTCTGAGAAAAGGGGAAAAAAAACTGCAAGTCTCCCCATCTGTTATTTCCTTTTTTTTTTTTTTTTTTTGGCTGAAAGCAAAATTATGCAAGAGCTTTTGAATGTAAAGGCTGTGTGTGCTTTTTCCCTTTTTGTCTCTGTGTACACGGTATGTGATATTGCGTAACTGAGCACTGAGTGGGCGGTTAGCATTTACTATTGATTTACACTACTCCATATAATGAATTCAGAGCATTAAATGAAGCAAACACATGAAGAAATACAGAGGGGCGAGATGGGGTTTTAAAGTATGCGTGAGGAGAGGCACCGTGGAAAGAAGGGAATGCAATATTTAGAAATGGAATTATGTCTTTCTAAATAAAACATGCTTTCCCCAACGTTTTCATTTTGCTGCCCTTTGTTTAGGCCACTGGAAGAATGGATGCTTAACAAAATCCACTAATGCTTCTGCCCCCAAGTTGGGTTTCCCTCCCGCACCCACTGACCAACTCTTACTAGAAGCTAGAGAAAAAAAAATCTATGCTGCAGTGGCACTTCCCATGTAAAGGAAACAGGGAGACATAACATACAACAAACTCACAAAGGAAGCCCATATATTTAGGCATGAGGTTATTGCAGATTTACTAAAAGGGAAGTTTTCCTCAGGTAATATTATACTTCAACTTAGCACTTACTCTTACAGGAGCTGCAGGCTTGTAGGAACTGCAGTCTGTGCAGTATGCAATACAACGCCTGCACTTCTTGCAATGATTGGGTGACATGGGAATATGAGAATGGAAGCAAGGAGCACTTGACTGGTTTGCTCACCCTTTAGGCCTGCTGAGATATCCCCATCAGTGTGAGTCTAATCAATGTGATTCTAATGTGTGCTAATATAGTTTTTAAAGCACAAGTCAAAGCAGATACTCAGCCTAATTGGTGTCAGAAATGTTGATTACTGAGCAAATCAACTCTCAATGCCCTTAAAGCTCCCTTTGCAGCATCTTTTGGAAGTCATGCACTGCTATGGTTGTATCGTCATATTGATAACGTCATATTGATATATGATAGCATATATCGATATGGTGTTATCGTCAAACTTACTAAGTGTGGGCAACATGCTTATCCCTACAGATCTGGCAGCAGGCATTTTTACAGGTGCTAAATTAGCAAAGCAAACAAAACTCCCATGTTATCATGAAAAAGCCTGACTTATTTTTATGGAAATTCCAGAGATATTCAATTTTCCTGTCTCTTATGTCTTTAAGGTACATATCTTCTAGCATTAACTATGGTACTAGCAGTCAATATAAATATCTGTCAGAATTTTAGATTAGAGAGAAAAGGACAATGGTAATTCACTGTCTTGCTTATGCTCCTTCATTTTGACTACACTGAAATTACCCCACAAGAGCTTTACAAAAAAGCCCCACCATGCCTAACTAGTCTGGTTTGTCTGTAAAGGAAAACAATCCTTAAAGAAATATCCAGGAAGGGATGGATTCCAAGGTAAAGGCACAACCAGGTACAACATCTCAATGAAGCACATGAGAACACAGCCTGTGCCAACACTAAATGTGCTCACCCAGTTGACCAGGAGAGTGCTGATGGAAAGGAATGAGCTATAGAGACCCACGCTCTCCCTCAGAGTCCCCAGGTCACTCGAATTAGCCATCACAACGAAGTGGCGGATGATGCTATCCATCAGACTTGGGAAGACGGAACTATGGCACCACTCGGCATGCGATGGAAATCTTTGCTCTTCTGGACAGACTTTGTGTGAAGAAGAAAGTATTTGCATGCACAGTCTCTCAATTTCAAGTTAGTCCAAAAGCTTACGATGCCCTCATCTTACAGGGCACAGTGAAGAGATCTAAAATGTGTTAGTCTTAGGGCACATAATGTAAAACAGAGAGAGTAAGTAAAGACACTGACTACTAGCCCAAATCAAGCTCCGGTGTCAGTGAGAACAGCTCCGCTTGCGTTAGCGGTGCCCAGACTGCGCGGGCGTATATATATGAGTTGGCATGTCAGATCACCAGTAACCGCATCTGGACTGTAACTAACAGGTTCAAATGGAGAACTGAACCTCCTGAAAGTACGGCAAAACAGGTTATGTTCTGGAGTTCACTTCTGATGTATTTTGAAACTGAAGAGCTAATAGCTGAGTCTGACAAAAGTTCTTATTATAATCGACTTCCCTTCATATATTTGGGAAGGTTTGGTGTGTACATTTCTATTCTTGATGTTTACCCAACATGAAATTTTCATGACTCTGTGAATACGCAAAAGTTCATCTCTTTTAAATATAGGGAATATGAAGAACAGGATACTCAGTGAGTAAGAAATAGAGGGAAAAAAAAGAGGGTGGGGGGAGAGAGAGAGAAAGGGAGAGATCAAATTATCTGTAGTTAAAAGAAACAAAAAACATAAAACTGTGGATGGAGTCACAGCTTATAAAATCAATACTGGCTGGATTCTTGTTTCAAGAACAGAAAGTCTTCCACAATTATGGATATTTTTAAAAGTCCACATAACTAAGAAATCTGACCAGATATTTTGCAAAGAGCAGCATGGATTTGTACTTAGGTCAGAAAACGCTAAATATAAGTTTGCATGTGCAAACAAATAGCCTTTTGTGCACAAAGGTATGCTATAGTCTTTAACTTCTCTGATGAATATTTACCTCCACACATACCTATAAAGTAGCACTATTTTTCCTATGTGTATGTTTGTTTTGATTAAAGAAGCACATGACTAGTTGATGCTATCTGCATGTATCAAAGATTGCACAGCATTGTATTTGCTGAAATATCATGCATGACTTCTCAGTAAACACTGCATCATAAAGAAGAGACTTGGGTTATACAAGTTATTACTCCACAATTTCATGATTTTGCATGTAAGTTCACTATTTCAATAGAGTTTCTGGCTTTTTTTAATGACTGTAGGAGGATATATGCACAGTGGTAGGTTGCCATGGGCTTTTAATGGCAAAATGAGTAATAAAAAAAAGTTAAAATAATGGAGATAAAAAATAAATACATTAGAGATGCTTGCCAGCTCTTCTTGCTAGCTGAAGAATGAGTAGAAATTTGCAGGCCTCCTGCAGCACAACTCTCCCTGGAGTGAAAGCAGTGGGCGACAACAAGGCTTTTCTTGGCAAGTGACCTTTCTGTTTCCTCTTGTGCTCCACCATTTTGGAGATGACCGTGACACAGCAGAAATTGCAGAATTTCTCTCATGAACCAACCACACGCCTAACAACACACTATTTCCTAACGGCTGCTACAGACTAACACATTTCCAAGACGGTTTTAGTCAAAATGAACGGCGGTGAAGTTGGCTGAGGCTCAGAAAGCAAGGTCCAAAGAGACTAGCAGAGAACTCAGAGTCAGAAAAGAGGTCTCTGGATATTATTGCCATGTCTGCCAGAACCAAAAGAATTGAGGTTATGTCAGTGTTTCCATAATAAACCTCATTCTTTGTAACTCAGCTGTAATGATCTGATCCAGACTGAAACCAAAACATGCAAGGTCTTAGATTAAAAGCTTTTTTTTTTTCTTTTTTAAAATATTCCCTCTATTGTGAATATAATTCAATCTACTAATTTCAACTGGTGAGGAATTACTAATTGAACGTATCAGAATTAGGAAGAGAAAGTAGAAGAGAAGCAAAAAACAAAAATCAGAAATCATGGTGAATGCTTTCTGGGACTGCATAACTTTCACACTAGATATTCCCTAACATATTTGGGAAACACCGTATTTCTGTAGTAACAGGGGAGGCTAAATGCAACCCCAGTCCAACAATCCTTAACATTTGTTAACTCCTGTATCAGTTCCAGATTTCGCTACTGATTCTTACTGTTCATAATCAGTTATTACTTCAGTCTCTTCTCTGTTTAACACAGGTATCACGACAGATAACATAAAACAACATAAACCCTTTAAGATGGTATTTCATATGACTTGATATGAGATTAAAACTACTGCAAATCTTTCCCCACTTGACAGTTTATTTTTGTTTCTTTGGCTACTTTCGGTCATACTGAGTGTTGCTGGACTGAGGGTGTCTTGTATGGCTCGGTGTTACCTGCTTTGGAGTTTGTTCTTCAAGAACACAGCAACTTGACAATACCCATCAGCTTATGAGATATTTTGAAAACAACTAAATAAACCAAAAGTAATTGAATTATTGGTAACACAATACAGAAAAGCAGCAACAGTATTTTCTACTGTTATATCTTTTTTTCCACAAGCATCTCAGAGCACTTTGTAAAAAGAGATAAACTCTTTTATTAAACAACTTGCTCCGCGGGTAGTTCCCATGAAATCAAGATACCTATTAGGAAAATAATATGTTCCTCAATTACCCTACTCTATGACATAATTATCATCAATTCTACTCACAAATGGGGAAATAAGTACATAGACTTTAAATTATTTGTGTAAGATCCCACTCAAAATGAGCTGCAGAGCTGGAAACACAAAGCCAAAATCTTTGCTGCCAACCACTTGCTGTAAACACCTCAGTAGTACCTGTGTGCTTTACAATGGAAAGCAATACACAGCATTTTGACAATTTTCTAGCATTTTCCAGGCACTTCTACTCATGTGAACTTCCTCACCAAAAAGAAAAAAAAATTAAAGAAAAAAGAAAAAACCCACCTAAAACAAACAAACAAACAACTTCCTGGTCAGTCTGAATAGCTGCAACATATTCGCTATATCTAGGAAGAATAAGACCTTCTTGACTGTACCTACCTACCTTATAGCCAAACATAATCTGCTGAAAAAGAAAGCTAACAGCAAAAACAGGCATTGAATTTGCCAACAGGAGACTAAGATACATGGATATATTCATACACTCCTGACATTACTTGTGTAAGTTAATTTTGTTGTGAACTTAAGTGTTTTTCCCAATTCTCTGCCATGCTATAAAATATCATAAGAAAGCAAATAAGATCAATGTGGCAAAAGCAGAAAGTTGACAAATACAGTCACTCATTTACTCACTGTAAAAATAGAAACTAGATGCTGCCCTCCATTAGAATCTTTATCAGGATTTTTATTTTATTACTTCATTTTAACATAAAATTACTAAATGTTATGCTTTGTTTTCACTCTCTACCTTCAATTACCTTTCCCCCGCCCAGATTGTACAAGAACTTGTATCAAGTAAATAATTAAGGAGACTAAATCTTTATTCTTATTTGAAACTCACTCTGGAAAGAAAAGTTTTCTTACCTTTCCACTACATTTGCTGAAATCTGACAGGATCTTCCCCTCAGTCTTTTCAAACTCAGCTACTCTTTTATTATACAGAATGCAAGTAATAATGAAACTGTGCTGATCTGCTTGCTTTCACTCTATATAGTGTCTATATTTATACGCTTATGCTTCTGTTTGATTCTATATTTATCTTCTTTATCTGCCTACAGTGCATCTGTTTCTCATACACATAGACATATATACACACACACTCATGCACGCGTGTGCACACAAATATACAGGCATATATAAACACACATATGGGCAGATCCAAGAATATACATACTTGCAGTAGGCTTCTGTTCAACAGCAAGAGTTGTATAAATATAAACATGTGCAATATGGACTGTATAAATGAAGACACATACACAGAAAAGAACATAAACAATTGCCTGAATTTGGCTTGCTGGCTTTAGGATGGGTTATTATTCAGTGGGCTGCCTAGTCAAGAGGATTGTGCACAACTGTTTCCTTTACAGTACTCTGCTGCTGCAGCCCTGCAGTGCTGGGTGCTCTTGGGCCCAACAAGCACTTTCACCACCTGCATTTTGACTGCAATTTTGCCTGGAGTTTTTCTGTGCAAGCTTACTTGGCACAGTTGTAAAGCCACTGCCATCCTGTCTGTGGAATGATTCCCTGTTGGCACCAGCAGCAATTTCCTTCAGGCTATTCATTAAAGACACTAGAGTTAAGCAACTCTGCACTGGTTGAGGGGACCATGCCCTAGAAGAAGAGAACAAGACGTGACTCCAGATCCAGGTCAGTCTGGTAATTTCATGACAAAATGTTAATAGTCTATTTCTCTAGGCCTTAGCAATAAACAGCATTTTCCCAAATAGGAAATAAGATAAATAAAATAGACTAAAAAAGAAAAAATAAGCCTTTTATGTCCTGATCTAGTATGTTATTCGTTCACACCCTACCATCTCAAAGGGGTGTCAGAGGGGGAGGACGCAGACAGAAAAGCTGAACAACAAAGTCACTGGTCAGTTCTTCCTCTGTCCCTTGCTGTGGAACTACATTTTGGCTTCTCGGTAGCTCATAAGACAGTGAAAATAAACTGTCAATTCAATACACAACCTCTGGGCGTTTCCAAAGGAGCAGGAATCCCTGACCCAGAAACTCTCTTTTCTTAGAACACATCTATCAACTATCAGAGATTCAGGCTAAAGGCAATAACATACAAATAAAAAGAACCCACTGTATATCAGGGGTAGCTCTAAAACATACCCTACCCACAGCCTGTGCTTGCAAGCCTGCATAGCTTCAAAAATGGCCATGCAACGTCTTGTATTTTTACAGGAGTAAAAGTATCATTCTAGTCTCTTAACAACTTCTTTAAAAAAATGTTCAGCACAACCTACATAGCCACATTTACAGTACTTGAAAAGTTTCACCACTTAGAAATAAAATATGATTTTGCAAGAAAGGAGATAAAGGATTTTCTGTTAACTTCCATATTACCTTAGCATCATGAACGTCGTAGGTTTAGTATGAAAATACTACCATAGGGCTAGAAATAACTTTTTTTTTGATAAATGCAATGACTGTACACCTATACTATCTTTATTGGTGACCATTTAATAGCCAGTTAAATGAGAATGCTGTATGAAGAATATAAAAGAAATTATTTAATGCAAACTCCCTCTTATGAAAAATGTGGTAGATATCACTAAAGTTTAGAAAATGCGTCTACCTTTGTCTGCATACAATGCACTGAAAAATATTGGCTGTGGCAAATGCCTACTACGTCTTATATTGCTTGAAGGGTAAGAACTATGTTAATAGATAAATACCTCTCAATTCTTGGCACATTGTCTGGATGTATATCTTAATATCTGACAAACATCTATCCCTCCTTAGTAATTCTTCAATTAGATTTACTAACTGATACCTATGCTCTTAAATGTTATTCCTTGAGAAGAATAATGCTATCAGATTAAATAAAGCAACTCCCTACTTCCAAATAAATTAAAATCTAAAAACTCAAGTCCTATCCTTCTTTGAGCGAAAGAGGCACGCTATTTTATGCTGGTGCATTTATACAGTTTTTAACTCAATCTTATATTATTTTAACTATAGCCATGTACAAAGTTGATCTGGTATCATTATTTCAGTAAAAACATCAATCTTTTTAATCAGAACAATTACATTAGTATAAAATTAGTACACAGTAGGCCTTAGTAAATGTCCAAGACCTGCTAAGACCAAATTGTAAAGACCAGCTGTCTATTCTAATAGCTGTAATTCCTAATTAATTTCCACAAGGCTGAAACAGTCCAAAATATATCATGCTTTTGGTAAGGGAAGCATCTGGTCCATGCATTACTGTGTAGTATCAAAATTTCAGAAACCAACAATGCTCATTTAAAGAAAAAAGAAAATATTTGTACAATTTATCCACGGACAAACAGCTGAAGAAATGGTTAAAGGGAATTATTTTGTCACGTTTAGGAGAAGAATTTCAAAGAATGACATTGACATTGTAAACCAATGATACGGCCTTAACAGCTCTTCTTAGGAAAGAGGCTGAAATCTCATCAATAACAACTAATCGATTGTGCTGCTGAAGAAACAAAAACTTGAGCTGCAGATCTGCATGTATGACTTGGCA
The DNA here is from genome assembly GCF_000705375.1 of Tinamus guttatus. The sequence goes on from NW_010580047.1 coordinate 84,509, forward strand.
CCACTGTCATATCCCTAGCACTGGAAGCTCTCTTACATGCCCAACAATATATGTATTTTTAAACCTAGATTCAGAGTAAGCCGTATGCTTTCTGAAATAATGTCGTTCCACCAATGTCCCAACGTGGCACCCATAACTTTAAAGGGAGAAAAAAATCTGTGATTTACAAAAGTCAATGTCATAAAAAAATATAAACCTGTAGCATGAAAGAGAGAATGCTGCAGGAATGTCTTGCTTAGCACAATGCACAGATTTTTTTTCTTTCTTTTTTCTAAATAAAAAAGGACTGTAGATGACTTAAGAACCAAATGCACTGTTGAAATTGAGGTATCAACAGATGAATTTCAAAACATTAGAAAGGACCTTTCAAGAGGCTCAGCGCCAAGGCTTCAGCCCTGAGTTGGATACATCTTTTCAGGAGCTCCTACTTCTTTATAACCCTCAATTGTTTCAGCATTCTCTGAATTGAGAAAACAGCCTTAGTCCTGTTTGCAAGCCAGCAGAAGCAGATTTGAAACAAAAGGAAGGGAAAAAAAGTTTAACTTTGACTAAAATAATTACCTCAAAAAACAAAATGCTGGGAAAACCCTAACAAAATGATTTAGTCCTATCTCTATGGGCTTAGACTGATCTGCTTTACTTGAGAAATATTAGAAATCACTTGCCTACTTACACAGTGAAAGAAAAGTGTCCTTCTCCTTAAAGAAATCAGTGAAAAAATACTAAGTAGGGGTTTTTTTTTTGTCAATCATTATCCCTGGAAATTATCTTGAAGGCTCGGTGGGATCTTATCAATGAGTATCCCCCATTGCATGGGCAAGTAAAGAAGACAGAGGCAGACTCTTCTCAGTGTTATCCAGTGACAGGACAAGAGGCAACAGGCACAAACTGAAATACAGAAAATTCATTCAAACATGAAAAAAAAAAAGAAAGAAAAAAAACCTTCTGAGTGTGAGGTTGTGGAGTCTCCATCCATGAAGAAATTGAAAATCTGACTGAAGACAGTCCTGAGCAACGTGCTCCACTGGACGCTGCTTTAAGCAGGTGTATTGGACTAAATGAGCTCCACAGGTCTTGAGCAACCTCCATGATTATGTGAAATTCTATTTTCAGAGATTAATTTGGAAGCTACATCAAACTATACTGAAGTATTTCCTTGTGCATAGCTTTATTTGACCTTGTGCTGCTCAGAAACCTCATGTCCTATAAGATGAATGAACAAAAAAAAAAACTCACAGAAGTATCAATATGCTTTTATAAGGCCTTGAGGAGCAGCAAAAGATACATCTTTTATCATGTACTTAGTTTATGACAGCCGTTGGAGACTGACACTCAGGTCACCATAATCTATACAGTATCGGATCTCTCTCTCTCTACATGACACCTTGCATTATTTTGCTGAACTCAAATCTTCATTCTGTATTTTAATAAAGCCTAAAGAAACTTTTTTTTTTTTGTAAATACATTAAAGAAAGAAAGAATAATCTTCAGTACCCATTCAACCAAGTATTTGTTTTAGGCTAAAAGAGTCATTCGAAATTGCAATACGTGAATGAACAGAATCCCACCCAACAGATTTACATCATTAATAGTAATCTGCAAGGCCTCTTACCTAACTTAAATTAATTTCCAAGATGCAAGATTATTTACAAGTCAATCTAAAGCAGTGAAAGAATCCTGAAAGTGTTTCTATTATTTATATCTAGTTGGCATATTTAAGAACTAAAAAAAGTTATAGCAACTTAAGATAGCACAGAAATGGATGAAGTAACCTGCTGAGGCTTCAAAACTAGAAAAAAAAAAAAGGAAGCAGTGAACTACCCCAGCTAGAAAACCAAAAATGGGGTGGCCACAACTGGATGCATATACAGCCACCTATATTCAGAATTAAAACCAGTCGTTCATGCCAAAGCATTGAAGAGGAATATAGCAAAAGCCAGTTTCCACTCTCACCCATCACCTCAAGCACTCGCCCCTCCTAAGAACTATGGGGGAAAGCAGTAGTAGGTAAATAGGATGATAGAATCCTTAGTCTTTTCACCATCTAAAAGATGTTAATTTTAAAAGATGGCATATTCAGGCATATCAGTATTTGGAAGCTTTTACTGGGACATAGTGCTACTGAACTGCAGCAGCTCAGAATTTAATTTAATTTACCTTCTTGGGATTTCCGTATGTATCTAGAAGTGAGAACCCTCTTCTGATGAGATTACTAAAAGACACACTCTACAACAACTGATCAGAAGAAATGTTTCGAGAGCATTGAAAATTAAACAACTTTTCACCTCTTCTTTCCAGATCCTATCTTAAGAAGAATTTCTATTTGGACTTCTATCCTTGATCCTGGATGCAGAACCTTACCTGGTCTAGTGATCATACTTTACTAAGACCACTTTTGAAGATTCAGAAAGTGATCAATAAAGATTTTAATAAACAACTTATTAACTGCTATAGATTATTGAGTTGAACAAGTCAATTGACTGTTTGTAATAATCTATAGTTTAATCTGTGTTGTGCTTACAAAATGTCCTATACATAATACTCATATCAAAAATGTACTTAGAATATTGATTAATCATATATTACAAACTGTTTATAAGTGTGCCACCAACGTAAGTGTAGCTGGATAAACAATGCAATAACAACTTGAAAAGAAGCTAATGTTTACAACACTTATAAACACATAAAACACTTTTCAGTGCAGAGAGATGTGAGTAATACTCTGTTTTTGGAAGGATGAATGATTCAGATGGTGATCCAAATCTTATCTCCCCTTGCTGCACAGTATCTGCAAAAACCTCAAAACATCCAGGAAAACTAAGCAAATTGCACGCATGGTGACACAGGGATCACTGACTCCCACAAGATCAGCAGGGAGTTTGCATGGCTTCAGATTTCTAAGGATCTGCAGCAAACTCCCTCCCCAAGGAACACCACCAGGGAGTATGTATGTAGGGGGAATTTGTGAATCTCCTTAGGGAACGTAATACTAATAAACCAATGAATGGATTACAATTATGAACATTTTCAAGCTTTACCTATGTGACAAGCTTTTGCTTCATTGACATGCTAAATAGCACAAACAGAGACTGGTCCTTACTGTCTTCTTTTCAGTAAATTGCCACACAAGAAGTTTGCTACTGTCAAGAAGTTCACGGAAGGACAAGAAACACATTAGATATTACCTGTATTAAAATACAAAGAATGAGGCTTATACCACTGTTTAATGTTAGTATCTTTGAAACTGGAATGTAACCGATGACTCCATTTCTGATTTATGTTTCTGCACAATTCATAATTTTGCTGCAATAACAATATCATATATTGACTGTTATCAGTAGAAAGTATCAACAAAGTATAGTGTCTGTATTTATAGCTCTATTACAAGAACAAGACTGTCCATCTTTATTATTTAGTAGCCCCTAATTGTATCATTCTAGGCAGCCAAGTGAACTAGGCTATCTGAGATCTCAGCACAATTTTCTATCCAACACCAACGATTGAATCAACGGGCTGCAGTTCCACAGATTCTCCCAGAAGCACAACTACCAAGCATGATTTTGCAGCATGATGGTTATGCACTAGAAAATATGGATAACACATCTGGGCTGGGAAACATTGTTAGGTGGATACATTGCCCCATGTCAGTTGTGACCACGTCAGAGTAGTACATCAGAAACACGTTATGGTTCTGATGGGAGGAGAAGTGAATACAGAAACATATTACACTGAGTGCAGGAAGAATCTAAGGGCATCATAGAGAAGCTAGAGAGAGTGATTATATAGGCTCAGGGGGATACCAGCAATTACGAAAAGGACATTGCCAGCCACAACTGAAAAGCAAAGAACAAAGCCAACAATATGGTATTAATCACATGCCCTGCCGGCGTGTAGTGCCAAAGTATTCAAAGCACAGAATGTTCTTTATTCACCTCACCTTATATTGCTGAATGAATGTAGCATTTATGAGAATGAGAGATTAAAAACACTGATATTAACCAACCTTTGGGCCAAATCCTACTTATCTTATTGATGCAAGTAGTTCCACTGATTTTAACAGATGTAATTACTAGTGACTTCAATAGAACTACTCAAACAGTTAGGAGGGCAGGATGTGGCTCACTGCATAAGCAAGCTTCCCTTACCACCATGGTAATGGTGCCAGCTCATCATTTCTGACGTAACTCTCCCTGCTTTTCCAGTACCGGATCCCTTGAGCAAAGACTGCTGTACACACCAAATTCTGCGATACATATGAGATAAGCACAGTAAGAACTTGAATGAAATAACCGCATTTATTTTTACTCACCTCTTCAGAAGCAATAGACAAACCCTTTTGACATCTCCAGTTTTACAGCAGGGTCTTATTGTTCAATTTCCCCACTCCTTATGAATGAAACATCTAGGAGGGGCTGGAATTAAGCTACTGCAAAGGCTGCCCATCCCCAGATGATTGCTGTGCCTTTGAAAAGAACAGGATGACTAAACTGATTCAAAGTTACTCTCTTGGGTACAGAGACAACAGGTTTCTAGCGATGGATAGCCCTGTTGAATGAGATTAGACTCATCCCTTTCTCTCTACCTTCAGATTTAAATGCAGGGTCTCGTTTTTGACCAGAGCTGTATCCTTGTGCAGAATCCCTTCGGACCATGCCAAAATGGAAGAGATTTGAGGGAGGAAAACATACAGCAAACAACATGAGGAAGAAAAGGAAATCACATTGTAGTTTGACATCTTAAGAGAGATGCAAGGAATTGCCTTCTAGGGGCTCCATCACTATTAACCTGACATACTGCTTCAATGCCACAGAGGTAGGTGCTGTTAAACATGTAAGATGGCAAGGCATGCATGTGAAACAGAGGAAGGCTCTTCTTTTTCATGACTTCTAATTGGAGAGGCAGCAATCCAGTGCTTTTTTGGCAGTAAAGCCCACTGGAATATATACTTTAACCTAAAAACATCTTCCTGCAATTCTAGTCTTCCACATTTCACTTGCTACAACATATTCTGAGTAGCTATTTGTAAAAGGGCCCAATTCTTGTATCTTCCTTATTTCATTGTAAAATTGAAGATAACTCCATGAATCTTAAATTCCTTTGTGGGCACAGCTGAGAGAAGAACCAGTTTCAAGATGTTCTGCTGCAGTGGCTCTTTTTTGTCTTGGTGAAGGGGTAGTTCACTACCCTATGAAATACTACTGTGGCACCTGAATGAGTTATAGATTCAAAGCTAACACAGGTCCATATATTTAAAGACACAGACTCCAGGCACTTAAAAAAATCCTAATGCTTTTCCTGTAGAACAGGCTTTTGCAGGTATGATATTACAAAATTTTTACTCATTTTGTAGAAATTATATGACAGGTCTTAGATCCTGTTATGCACACATAACAGGATTTGAAAAATCATGATTATCTCAAGCACACAGAATAATGGTTAATATCTCAGATTTTAAAATACAGTGGAACCTCAATTATCCAAATTTAGTGAACCCAGACAAGGTTTTGCCCCTTGTCATTTATTAATTAAATGGTAAATTGCTTCTATTACTAATTATTTCCACAGATCCATGGGCATGCAGGGTATTTTGGTTACTGGTAAACGCGATTATCAAGCTGGATTCAGTGTTCTTCCCATGTTCTTCAGATAATTGAGATTCTGATATAGTCTGAAAACCATTTAAAACATTTTTAAATGTATTACTGGGAGAGTTTCCAGGTCTTGTAGGTCCTTTGGGGTAGAGGCATCCCCAAGACTGTGGAAGGCAGCACTCTTGACAATCCAAAAGAGAGGAAAGTATGTCAGCCAATACATAAAACAAAAGCAAAGCTATTTCCTGAGCATAATCTGATAGTTTTGAATCCCCGCAATATATTAATTTGACTATGTGACTAATTGCCTCAATAGGATGCTAACAAGTCAGACGTAACATTAAATTCACTTTTTTTTTCAAGGCTTGCCTGTATTCAGAGCAACAGAAGTTTAGCTATACAAGGATCTGAAGAACTCCTTAGACTACAGGGATTCTACAAAGGAGGACTTGCCCCAGCTAGAAAAAAAAGGAAGCAGAGTCTATGGGAGAACTTTTACCATCAGAGAAATGCAACAGGTATAGAACCATACGTAGGTCAGAACGAGGCACCTTCTATGGCTGAAGCCATAAGAACTTTGTATATTTGTATAAAAGAACAGGACATGAGTTGATAAAATTCAGGTATCAAATAGGAACCAACTGTCCCACTTCAAACAGAGAATCAGTTTATATACAATCAGGTGACATACGAGCACGTGAGTACAGAATTTGAAGTCTAAGGAGTAAGATAAGAGAACTGCAATTCCTATTTTTCAAAGATGACACTTACATAAGACACAACGTCAACAGTTGGAGGGGATAATCAGGAGTATATTGTAACGCTGGGGTACATTTCATAAAAATGACAGAATGAATGCACAGGTGTGAGGGAGTGATGCTGTGAATTAAAAAAAAAAAGGCATACTTAAATAAAATGACTAAGCTAGGTGCATTAAGAAGCACCATAAAATCTCCCTGGATTTTATTCCCAGCCTTCAAAGAAAGCAGTTGGCATTAACCTTATACTATTCAGTATCCTACCAAAATGCTGACAGTGATCACGAAATGCTGAAAGAAGATTTGAAAGGTAGCAAGGACTGAATAGGAGATTAGAGGCAGGTAGTCTAGGTAGGTGTCCTAGTAGTGCAAGCCACAGTCACCATAAATGACTGATTTTTGGTGCAGCTGGTCAGAAGACCTATGAAAGAAGCAGCAACTTTGATTCAGTGCTAAGAAAGATACTAAATCTGCTTTAACATGTGTAAATGAACCACTTTGTAATAATGATTGTAATGCATGTAAATTCAGTTCTCTGTAGGACTGAGAAAATAGCACTGCCACTACAAATAACAAATTCCCTACAGTAATAGGTAACTTCAGAAAAAGAACTGTTTAAAATAAAGACCCTACTAAAAAGAAAATTTAAAAGGAGAAGGCAAGGCTAAAATGGTTCAGGTGTTACTGTAAGAAAATGTGCTATCAGAGATTCAGGTCTCTGACAAGTAACAGGAAAGTCTTACCTTAGCATCACTGTAATAATCCTGACCCCCAGCTTTCTGCCTCCATCATTTTGAGTAATATCTCAGCAGTTTCCCAGCAGGCACACCAAGTTACAGCCTCAGTAAGGAGACCAGAAATAGTTCTGATTTACCTGAATATGCTTGGTTGTAAACTGCTATAATTCAGTTATCACTACATAAGAATATTCCTTGAAAAGGCAGGTAGTGTCCAGGAAAGAAGCATGATACACCTTTAGATGCAGGAATCTTTACAGTTGTCTTGAAGCAATTCATTTCTGCTCATCACATGGAACTGATAAAATAAATATATAACTGCTTGTGAGGCAAGGCAAGGCAAGGCAAGGCAAGGGCAAGGGCAAGGGCAAGGGCAAGGGCAAGGGCAAGGGCAAGGGCAAGGGCAAGGGCAAGGGCAAGGGCAAGGGCAAGGGCAAGGGCAAGGGCAAGGGCAAAGGCAAAGGCAGAGGCAAGGCAAGGCAAGGCAAGGCAAGGAAGGGAAGGGAAGGGAAGGGAAGATACTAATAGGATTAAAAAAATGTGAAACAAGTGGTTTACTAGACATAAAAGACATCATCCAAAGAAAAGGAAAGCATATCTAAATGTAAAAAGTAGAAAAGAATGTATGTTTTAATAACTTTAAAAATAACCTAAATGTAGAATGGCCTATAACACTGTCAAGGATGAACTTTTGAAAGCCATGAAGAATTTTTCTGACATCTTACACAGGCCAATTGATGAGGTGCGAAAAGAGTGTTCAAGAAGAAAAAAGAAAAAAAAAAGGAAAAAAAAAGTAATTCTTTGTGTGTGTATTTAGAGAAGTTTAAAAAGTTTTGGTAATGAAAGCCTTTTTCTGGGAGGACAAGTCTGAGAAAACATCTCAAGCTGAGGTGTAGTAGAATAGAAAATAAATCAATAAAGTGTGTAATGAAAAGAATAAATGGTCATCTATCAGGTATAAAGGAATTCAGCTATGAAAGAGCTTAACTAACAACTCTTGCACATAATCAGGACAGGTAATTACAGAACGGAAAGTGGCAATACTGAAAAAGGGTTCCAGGAAAATCCAGGTAGATCATTAAATCTATATTCTACATCAAACAAACTGGTATAAAATATAATATACAATATAATAATATAAATATGAATATAAAATATAATAAACAATAATAGGCGCATTCAACCTTACTCTCTTTTCAGAGACAAGTCTAAATTCACAAACCTATGAATTCTCTGAAGGAGTCAATGTTATATAGCATATGTATGACAGTGATTCAGGTAATACTACTTTCTAAAAAAAAAAAGAAAAAATTGGAAAACCCTCACCAAAGACTGAAAAAATAAGAAAAACATCATAGCATAAGAGAAAAAGTCCACTTGGATTAATAAGTGGCTCAAAGATATGCAACAAATGGGAGGAACACTTAGCTTTTTTAATGAAGGATTTATTACTGGAGTCCCACAAAAATTTGCACTGAAATCCATACTGTTCAACACGTTCAACATGTTCAGCAATGATTGAGGAAAGAAGGGTATATTAGTGATGCAACACACATGGTACCAAGCACATAGCACCAAGTAACCACAGTGTGATATACAAAACCAAAATGTTGTATAAAGATCCAGTAACACAGAGTGACTACACAATAAAATGAAAAATTAAATTTAATGTTGATGATGTACAGCAATGCTCAGGGGGAAAATGATCCTAAATATCTGTACAACATGACAGGATCTAAATTAGCTATTACCACACAGGAAAGAGGGCCTGGAATGCTTATGGGTATCCCTGTAAAGGCATCAGCTCAATGCTTAGCATTGATCACGAAGAAAAGTTGGGAATTACTAGGAAAGAAATAGAAAACAATGCTAAAAACATAATTATGCTCCTCTAATAAATCCATAGTAAACTCAAATACTGAATGCTATATGCAGGTGTGAGCTCTCAATACCAAACAAAGATACAGAAAACCTAAACAATATGCATAAAGAAGCAAAAACAATGGTTAAAGAACAAGATAAATTCTGTACAAGGAGATATTAAAAAGAGGAGTAGGATGCTTTGCCTGGACAAGAAGTGTCTTAGGGGAATTTGAAGGAGTTCTATTAAATCATAACATACCAAATAAGAGCGAGGTGAACTGTGAATAATTGTTCCCTGTTTCTCACTGCATATTTCTAGGAAGCATCCAAAGACATTACCAAGCATCAGGTTTAAAGCAAACAAAAGGAAGTATTTTTCAGACAATGTGTAATTAAATTGTGGAATTCAGTGGCACAGGAAGTTTCTGACACCAAAAGTATAAATGTCTTCAAAAAGCAGTTGAGTAAACTCATAAGAGAAAGGTCTACTAGGAGCTATTAAACACAGTGATCCAGAAGCCAAAAACATTACCTCGCAATAAGGAATGGGCAACTCATCTGCACAACTCTGAAGAGCACAATGAACCAGTTTGACTTGTGCATCAAAGCTAAGCTTCAAGCAGCCAGCACATAGATCACAGAGACTCTGCCTTTAAAATGAATTTACAGAGCACATGGATTATGGCTGCAACTGGTGATTTAATATTGCACTGTCAACATACTGGATATTGATAAATATCCACCCTCAGATACAACCATGGTTGCGCTCTGCCTTAAGGACAAAACTGTTGAGGTGTAAGAATGAAACACAGAGGAATGGGCGGAGAATCAGGTATAATTCCAGGAGACTTCTGATATAGATAATGTAGTTTTTCCTAAGCAGCTAGGCTTCCCACAGGTGGTCTTCATTCTTGAGATGAAAACCATCTGCCTTATTTTGTTACCAGCAACACCCGCTTTGCTTCTAGGGGGTGCTGAACATTCACACCATGGCCTGATTTCAGTGGGAGCGGCATTTGGGCTACTACGCACGTTACACCCCAAAACGCCTTTGTAAAAACTAAGTAAAAACAGTAAGGTCACAAAGCAAAGCACTCTGAAGTATGAAAATATCAAAATGAAGTCTGTCACAACAGCTGTAGTGTTACAATACAATCTTCCATGTTATGATTGTATATTATGTGCTCTCTATAATGGAGAGCATCCAGGGAATGAGACTAATTCAAATATTCTTTTTTTATCCTCTCTGTTCAGTGTGTGGCCCCAAGCCTTGTTTACTGAGTGGCATCCAAGTCTTGCATGAATTAAGATTTTTTTTTGTTTCTGGCTTTTTCTGTGGTATTCATCACTACAGTGTCTGAATATCTCAAAAATCTTGGTGAATTAATCCCCACAAAGTGCCCTCAGATGTCTGGAATGATTTTAATCCCTCACTGAACAAAAACTGTGACTTTTTCCTGGCCACACACAGGAAGTCTATATCAAAGACAAGAAGAATATATGGATCTTCTCATTTGAATGGGTGCTGAGCATCTCCTGACCTTATTCTATAGCATGAATCATCACACTCCTCTTCCTCTTCCACAGTTCATCCATGGTACAAGAATTTTCCAAATAGGGGAGTGATACCATGGACAGGGACCTCATTCCCACCACACCATATGTTTAATATTGTAAATTGGGAAAAGCTGCTTTAAGGATTAATCACTGCTTGATTTGCAAAGTTCTTGAAGAGGTTCAAATCATCAGCACAATGAAGGAAGGATGGCATTTCTTCTTACTTTCTTTTTTGCATAAATTTCTGCTTTCGAATTGCCTTTTCTAGGACATTTGCTAACACAAGGTACTTTATATTTATATACGTATTTAAGAAATCTCAAGCAGGAACAATGGTGTAGGTTTAAGACATCAATGCCTGACATGGGCTCTTTCTGTAATATTGAAGATCATTCACGACCATGAACCTCAACTTTATGTAACACTTTTGATACATAGTACTTGAGCTCTGAGGACGTACAGATACATAAAAAACCATGCTAAGTCACCACCACCTTAAGGGTCTGTCTCACACCTCCCAATGCCAAGAAACTGCGAATAAAGCTCAGTCTGGGCTCTCCTATTGTGTCTCCCATTGTGCCTCCACGGTGCAGCAGTCGCGGTCTGTAGGATCACCCACCGCAGGGCCGACTCGCAGTTCTCTGTGACAATAGGGTGAGGCGAGGACAGACTGGCAATCTCGGGAAATGAATTTCCTGCCCTTTGCGGGTTGCAGTTAGACATTAAGCATTATTTGAACTTTTGTGGTTTAATTTTCTTTGTTATTGTTTTAATTCTAATGGTGGAAAACAGGAGAAGAGACAGCATCCCTCTGGAGGCAGTGAATCTCAGTGTCTGGGCAGTCAACGGCCATGGTTTTTGTTTCTGGCATTTTAAGATACACCAGTGAACAAAGAAAGGACCTAGCACTTTGCATAATGGGAGAAGGGTGTATTTTTTGGTACATATACTGGAAGCCTTTAGTATCTCTTTTTGTTTTATGGCCTCACCATTAGCTTTTGATCCTATAACAGGCTCAGAAACTGCTCCCCCACATTCTCCTATTAAGCACTGAAAAAGAAATAGGGTAGAAAAGTGTTAACTGCACAGGACACAAATGAAACAAAGCTTCCTTCCAGCCTGAGAACCGAGTATTTGTTTCACTTGACTATTATGGTTTATAGTGATTTTGCCCTTGTTTTTCAGAGGAAATGAGCTCTTAATTACTTAGGAAGAACTGGAAGGCCTTGGAAAACATACCAGAAAAATCCTGCCCCAAGTTCTGAATTTACAGAATTATCCTAGACTGCCCTTCGCTCTCTCTGTTTCCAGTGCCTGTGGGCCAAATCCACTGTCTTTAACATTAAAAAAATAGTCAACACGCAAGGAGCCTGTTTGTTATGTTCGCCCCTCAGAGATGCAAAAGATATTGTAAAATGATATTAGAATGTATATATAGGAATATTCCCTTTACATATTTCAAAAGAAATCATAAAATAACCCCCCCCCCAGAAAAAAAATCCACTAGAACAAATAACAAGGGTGGAAACTTTCCAAGGGGAGAAGTATCAGCAACAGGATTAGAATCACTAACAACTGCCATGAGTTTTATTGAAAACCAAGAATCATCAGCCTTAGAGAGCTTTAGTTCAGGTCCTTTTCCACAAGCATATGCAGAAGGGAACTTTCCTGGTTCCATTCCCTCATTCTCTTGGGTGCCACAGCTTCCTCTTTTTTGCTTCTGTTTATAGCTGTCTCTCACCATGTATTTTGGGGAAAAAACCTCTAAATAAAGATCACAGGCTGTTCCATTATATGCCCTTCCTCCTCCTCTTCCACCCCTTTCTTGCATTTGTGCAGTGTTGTGGCACCTATTAACTACCAGTGTTTTCAGAATGACATTATACAAGGTGCAGGATGTACCACTGTGCCCTAAAAATATCAACAACTGCATTAGTCTCACAATAATTAATGGCAGGCATTATGCAAATGACAACTTTTTCACTGCAAAATAATGACATTTCTTCATTTTGAGCAGAGTTATGCAAAACAATGAATTGGGAATGATAAATCACATGGAAGAATTAAGAAAGCCATAACGTTCCTGCCCAGGCAGGCAGAAAGACAGACAGACCAACAATTTAGAATACATTGTTTTTTCTCAAACTGCTATTAGGAAATAAATAAAAGCATAGCCAGTTGGTCATTAGAACGTATGTGTAATTTAGTTTTCCCCCCTTTAGGCAACTATACATACTGGGACGTTAAATTCTAGCAATTGGATTATTACAAGTCACAAGCAATTTTTCTTTTATTAACCTTAATAAGTCATTCACTCAGTGACTATAGTCATCAGGCAAATAAAATGTATCACATGTCATTCTCCTACACATTAACTAATTTCTTATGCAAACATCACAACATATAGCAATTACTGCTGCTCAAAAGAGCCCGAAGTCAGTTTCAATTTATTTTATTGCTTTTGTGCTTGGCCATTTCCTGTAGCACTTTATTGCCCGTGCCCACGTCTTTAGGTGCAAAGGAGAAGAAATGCAGGAAATGAGGAGCTACTTCTCCAGTCCGTGCCAGCACCTTTTTACTCCTTACAGTGACTGCTGTTGTGGAAGGAAGCAGGCGAGGTTGGCTTGCAAACCTAAAGAAGCTTCTCAAAGGTAAAGACACATCTGTGAGTGTCGCAGAGCCACCCTTCCCACAGTGCTCCCTAAAGCACTGGCTTCCCGGAGAGACAGGGACAGGAGGAAAGCTTTGAAATCCCCTCCATACAACACTCCTCCACCATTCCCCACAGTGTCTCCTGCTGGAACTGAAGTATCTATCAGCTTTTTAATAGATAGCACTCCTGGGGAGAGTCTGATGTATCAAAGAATTACAGCGATTAAAGTTGGAAAGACCTATGGTATTAAATCATTTACTCCATTCTCCCATCTGAGCTGGGCTATTCCTTACAGTATTTTTTCTGATGTTCTATTTAGTCTTACTTTAAAGAGTGCAAAGTAACTGGGCTTTCACCTCTTCCCCAGGGAGGCTATTCCACAGTCTGATATGTCATAACACTGTGGAAGTTTCCCAAGATATTCAGTGCAATTTAGTTTTTTAAACTTGGCTTTATTAAACAGACACAGGCTTTCACACTCCCGATAGTGCCACAAGGTTTCTTTTACCTGTTAGTAGAGATGGGAGCTGCACCAGCCGTTTCCCCAACACCCAAACGCACATCATCAGCCCAGACTACCTGTGCGCCGCAATGCTGGGTGGGTTAACTGCACGGCTCCCACGGAACACAGTGACGGGGACCCGAAAACCTGCAGTTCACACATCGCACTGAAAAGTCAATTCCAACTGCCTCTGCATCAGTGGGGAAGAGCAAGCACCACACTTACTTTTCCCCAAATGCTAAATACCTTTACCTTCACCCAAAGAGAACTCATCACATCACTGACATAATGCTACAACAGGCCCAGGAAAGGTAAAAAGGTAACAGCTGGGCTGGAACCGGTATCTTTATAAACACAGTGGCAGCAGTCGTGTTGCACCCTCCCCACCCCCCTCCGCCATGTCCCTGCCCATACCATTCATTTCAGGACTTTTAAGATTCAGTATAATTCTCCACCACTGAAATACCGCAAAAAATTCTCCACCTCCAGCCTCTCATCCGGAAGTTAATAACATTTTGCAGTTCTCCTTAAATAAAATCCAGCCCATCCTGGATCAATAAGACTGATGCCTATTTCCCTAATGGCAGCCGATTGCCATTTGCTATTCAAATCAGACTAGATAAATTACAGTACATGCCAAGGAACAGGCCAGTGAATTAAGACAGGCCTCCTGAGGACCAGCGATATTATTAATCTTTTAAGACACTATCATATTTCTTCTTGACAGTGTGCGTAGACTCTCAGACATGCTGCACCCAGATTGAAATATCAGCTGCTGCAAAAAATCAATAGCGTTAGAAACACAATAATTTTCTGTCTGCAGGGCCCCCAGTAAGCAACACTAGCGTTTTGCTTTCTTCCCACATCTCTGTTCCAAATGCATTGGTTTTAAAATCTGGATTTCCAATCTGAATAATAACTGTGGTGGGGAAAGTTGCTTTTGTTGTCGTCCTTTGCCACAGAAGCCACAACGATGATTCCTGATAAGGCTGTGGTTCCCTGAGACAGTGCGAGGTGCTCAAGGGTCAGTTGCTCACCTAGTGTTTTACCCGTCTGCCCCCACCCTCCCGCCCTGTTTCTTGCTCTCTCGCTGCAGGCGTTATCAAGACAGATATTGCTGGAGCTCCTGCGCTCCCTAAGAAAAATGAAAACAGGGACCTTGGACCTGAACTGACAAAGGGAGACCGCACATGACAAGAAAGCTCAAAGCTTAAGGGATTTCTCTTCACACAGGCAACAGAAAGGGTCAATTCGAATGTTCTTGATCTTTTTAGACCTGTGGATGAATTCAATAGGTGTTCTGACAGTCAAGTAAGCTGCCCCCTGTTTCTTAGCTACTCTTTATGGTAAAGGGGAGAAAGATTCCACAACTCACAACAATCCCAGAAAGGGCATTTTATGATTTACTAGAGCAGTGGGCTCAGGGGAAAAATGGGTAGCTTAGGGGATTGGCAGCAAGATGTTAAGACTCTCTTTCTCCTCAATCTTGATATGATATCATGTAGTTTTACTCTGTAACATACAAGTATAAAACAAAATAAAATCAGAAGTTTCCAGGCAAAGACAATCATGAGAGTGTTCTGCATATAACAGGGTTGGAAAAACCTCTACATCAGTGGACCAGCGTGGATATATCAACTCCACATTGGCTACGCTCCTAACCCAGGTTGCCAGATTGCTCGCATCCCAAGTCAGCAGAGACCAGGAAGAGTTGATGAATGTCTTAGAGGGGTGAGAGGAGTAAGACGATGAAATCACTCAAGTTACATCACATTTAGCAGTTGCTTTCTGCCGTTAAAATATTGTGAGAAACATCGGAAGGACCTGGGAAACAAAGGAAGAGAAATATTAACTCTCCTTTTGCCTTTGCAGAATCATGGGGTCTGAAATTCAACCTCCATTTAGAAAGCAGGGCAAGCACAGCCATCGGCTCTACAAACATACCTCATATTTGATCTCTAGTGAATCCCCAAGTGACCTGACCTATGGCCTCTTCATATTAGTTGCGTGCTCATTAGCCCCTGGGTGAGGAGCTGGCCTGAACCTTGTTGAGTATGATCAACCTTCAGTGTGTTCAGCAGAGGACTTGGCTCCTCTCCTTCCCCAGGACTCTCAGAAGAGTCTCTCTCCCTGGTGCACACAGGGATGTGCCTTGGAATGCCGTAAGGCTTGTGGGTAGAGAGGGGGTAATTTTAATTAGAGCTGGCCAGTGGTGAATGAGAATTTTCTTTTCTTCTTTGGGACAGAAACAACAGGCTTCTAACATATTAAAAAATAATAAGCTGTCAACAATAGCTGCCATTAGACCTGAAACCTGAGGTTTTCAATCTCTCTCACCAGAAGTGATCAGAAATCTTCCTTTTAAACCTCTGTGAGAAATTTCAACTCTGAAAAGAGAGCATTTTGATGAAATGACACCTTGTCAACAGTGTTCTGACCAGCTCTAATATTAATAGAATAAATCAGTGATGCCATTTTCAATTAGAAAACATTTTTTTTCCCCAATAACTTGTACATCCCAGGAGTAGACCTGAGACTCTGCTCTTGCAACTCATTCTCCATGAGTCATGTTTGATCCACTGGTTTTACGGTAATTGCTGCCAATAATACAATGTCACCCTACTTCTGACCAATTTTATTTATGTCAAGTGGGGCCTAAGAATATGCTAATAAACAATTTACATCTGCCCCCAAATTCATGAAAGATGTCTCAATAGTTGGACACTAATTTTGGAAACTGAAACCAAAGATGAGCTGGAAAAACGTGCTCATAAATCTGACCTTGCTGTCCATATATATTTGTAGCTCATTCTAAACTGCGGGGCTTGCAGGAGCCGTGGGTACAAAACTGAGAGCAAGCAGTATGGGAGCAAAAAATAAATGCTGAAGAACCAGCACAGACAGCATCCCTGGCTATAGATGGGATTTGAATTCACCACTTTTCCTCTCCTATTCTCAATCACTCTCTTCTTGCATTTCCATCTCTGCTACTTCCTCTAACTACAGATTATTGCTGCCCTGCTTTGATTTTCTACAGCAAAAATTATTATCTCTCACAGTACTAAAGCTGATAGCATAATAGTTTCTTAGAAGATGCCATGTTATCTACTCAAAGACAACTGGAACTTACAGATATCCTATATACACACACACACAAATATGTACATATAAAAAGGAAAAACTCACTTTGCAAATCAGAAAAATAGTCTAAAACAATGTGTACAGCAGTGAACTCTAAGTGAGGCTGTCTGACAGGATAGCCTATGGCAATCCCAATAATGTGATGGTAGTCTTAAATTACTCTCATAACCTGTGCCACACCTATGCAGGGAGCCCCAAGACTGTATTTGGACTGCTATACATGGACATAAAACTTCACACAGCAGAGTATGTGTCAGGCAATACATGAAATATAGGAATTCACTGTCTTCACATTTGTAAGCACCATGATCACCCGAAGAGGGACTAAGGTCTTTTGAAAGGGGGAACCTTGAAGGCAGTGGATAACGTAACTAGGCTTTCCCATAGTCTACCTACAAGTATCCTCTTTTTGTTGTAAGGAAAATATTCACTTCTTTCTTTTCTCTCCCTTTCCTTTTTTTCCCCTCCCCTTTTCTTTCTTCTTTCCATCTTTTCCTGCCTTTTTTTTTCTCTCTGCCATTATACACTCCCCTCTGCCCTCCATTATCCTCTCATTTGGAATAGAAATGATTTCTGAAGTTAACTGGCTATCCAACTATTGTTCAGGTTCCCCTGATATTTTTCCCCTGGGAAGCAAGATCATCAGTGCAGTGGACTCGTATTAGTGAGGCCATGTAACTAGACAGACTTCTTCATGCTGAAAAATACCCTCTTAGGATTTAAAAGAAGCTGTGCACATCTGCCTGCTGACATTTCTGTTTCTCAAGTAAAGGATTGCACTGAGGGCAAAACTACTGTACAAATGAAGTGTTAGGGCCATTGCTGCTGGTCAGAGCTGGTTCAGAGAAGATTCTCTAGGCAGCTCCCTCTGGGAAGATCCTGCTAGAACTGAGTTTGCCGACTGTAATGTTTAAATACCATTCAGAAGTTAAAAAACTAGTGACAAACCCACTTAGGTTTAAAGCCAGATTTCCATTGCAAAACACCCTGCATGCCATCCCCGCTGACAGGCAATGCTAGGCACCGCTGTCAGCTACAGGGAACAAAAGGATGAAGAAGAAAGTAAATGTATTGCAAGTTTAAGACACAGACACATACTGCTAGCAATTGCCATCTGATATTCTTCCTCATTCCCAGTCTATGCCCTAAGACATTGCTGTGATTTTGCAATACAGAGACAAATTGCTCTTTGCACAGAAATCTGCCCACAGGCTACGACGCCAGGATACCTAGAGTACTCATCTTACCCTGTGCTTGCTCTCTTATTTAGTCATAGGTGCTGAACAAGCCAATCCTTTGATGAAGCAGCAGCATGGGGAGCATAATCAAACTGTGGTTGTGATTCACTGTGAAAGCCTACAAGGGCACTTCATAGAAACACATGATAAAGAGGGAAATTGCAAACGTGTTTAGGGGAGAGAACTTGGGAGAAGAGTGAAAGTGCAAGATCTTCACACTACAAGGATGAAACAGGGAGTCAAAAGACCAAATTGAATGATATGGGTTGTACAGAATGCACCACGACAAAAAAGGCAGATGTGAAGAGACAATAGTCAGAAAATAAAGGGTCAAGAAAGACATAAAAGATGCAAAGGGAAAAGCAGAGAGCATGGGGATGCTGAGGAAAAAAAAAGATCAGATGCAACAGGATCGGATGGGAGACAAAAGCCTAAGCATTCAAAAGATGTTAGCAAGGAGGTCAACCAGACTTCACCTAACCAGCACAGGATGGTTTCTTCTCCTTAAAAGATGCATCTGGGTAAGAGCTTTTATCCCTTATTTCATCTTCTGGATATCAGCATCTATGTTTAGCACTGACTTGAAAGTAAACCACTTTTAAGAGCTCTGTCAGTTATTCTTCACACTTTACCAATATCACGACCTCCCTGGCATTGTCATAAGCATATCCAAACAAAGCACAAATTTCACCTTTGGTTAATGTCCCTGTTCCACTGAGCCATAGGTAACAGGAGGTCACTGCTACCCAGCTGGTACACCACGAGCTTTAGGAAATGAGCCTGGAAAAGGTAATGCTCTTCTCAAAAATAAAACTCTCCATGGTAAACTGAAAGGAAATTGCTACTGATTCTCCCTGGTTGCACTCTTAATAAAGGAGGTCAGGGAGAAAGAAGACTCAAGTGTGAGAGATGAAGAGCACCTGAAATCCCACATTTGCTTTCAGCGGGACTCATGTACAAACAGCTGTGGGAACTGAGCTGTGAGCCTCTGCAAGACACAATAACTAATTCCTATCAGTAAGCCATGACCTCCTCCTCTGTCTAAAGAAATATTCCCTACGAATCATGGTTGATATCTATTAATGGGTAAGGGAGGGAACATCTCACACGGAGGCAGCCCTGCTGTATCTCTCACATGGGAAAAATATGATTTTTCATGCTCACGCAGTTCTATCCCCTAACTGGAAGCTCTGCTGAAGACACTCCCAGATCAGTTACAGGTTTTAATTATGAGATGACAGTGCTGATGGCTGGCTTTGCTTGAACCTGCATGTGTCACGGAAGCCGATGGGAAATATAGAAGAGAGAGATCCAGTTTAATTAGCCTGAATATTTTACAATTATTATTTTCTACACGCAAACCCTCCCATATCTTATTTGTCACCTATCAGGTCGCTGTTCTGCTTATCCACCACAATCTCTCCTTGTCTCTTAGTGTCATAAGAAACCAATGGTGAAAACGACAGACAGATGCAAACAAGATTTTGGTAATTACAGCACTGTGGCTGCTGGTTGTTTGAACATCGTTTTATTTCTTCCAATCAAACAAGTCCTTGGACTTCACAGCCCTAGAGCTTCAGACAGGGGCGAAGCTGATTATATTATGACATTAGAGTGCAGACTGGCAGATCAGACAAAGTGGATTTCACTCAGTAATTAAACTGCAGTATCTTTCGTCTAAAGTCCAGGGTAGGATTAATCGAAAGGTAGCTCTTTATCATTGCGATTAGCGCTGGGATTTGAAGAGTGAGTCCACAGATTTCTGATTTGATAGCTAGTTCTGGCCAGCAGCTTATCAGTGGCTGCACATCTGTCTGACTTGTAAAAATAGCATAAGGTCAAGATGTATTTGCCAAGTTGCACCATTTCCTTTATTTTATTTTTAGCAGAAGGAAATTCAGATTGATTTAAATATTGCAGCTTCCATTGTCTTTCAGTGGCCGTACAAAGATTCCGATTTAAAACCTGTTAGCATGTCATGCTGCCCTCATCCTAAATTGCAACTATAGAACAGATTCATATTTTTCTCTGTAACTTTACCTTTATTCTTCAAGGCCAGAAAAATCCATCCGATCTTGGCAAATAAAACTCTTTCCTGAGTGGGTGCTATCAATTCCTATACAATACGGATTTAAAGGACAAGATGTTTATAGCAGTCTGAAGTGGTCTCCTAACTCTATTTTCAAGCTTTCAGGGAGTTCCTAAGATTTAAAAGACAAAAATGCAGTCTGCAGATTTTGCTTTTGTGACGGTAGCGTGTAAATTCCCTCAATTTCACCTGATACAGGTTTTCTAAGTTTCCAAGAAGTTCTCAATACCCCTACTTCTGCTCACAGCTTTAATAAATCCTTCAGCAAAACAAAGTTAGGATCTGCCTTCAAATGCAGGGGATATTCTCTATCCGCAATCGGCTGCACAAAAGGCCACTTCTGGATATATTCCAGAGGGAATGATCCAGATCCGGAATCTTGACAGCTTCCCTCAAAATTTGGGGAGGATGACTTGGTGTTTGCCATTTTAAATTTGTATAAATTCTCAGTTTTCTTTGAATGAGTTTTCAAGCCGTGTCAGGCTCAAAAACACATGAGCCACAGTCCACTATTACTAGGTTTTTAACAAGTTAATTTTTTTTTCCCAATGAAGACTGATTAAAAAAAAGAGTATATTTATAAAAACCTCAGCAAAAATTTGACACACAGCTGTGCAGGTGTTTTGTCTGAAGAGTGATTTTACTGAAAATGTTAGATTTTTTTGTGTGTGGAAAAAAAATCATAAAACTTTCAGCTGAAAATCAGAAGTATTGCTGTCTGGAAATCACGGAATTTTCAACAGAATTCTTCAAAATTTTTAAACCACCCATCTTTTTCCCCTGGGTCACAATTTTTACTGTTTTGTTTCATCCATCAAACTGGTTCCATATGAAAGTCCTCTGCCTACCATATTGAGACTGAATCAAATCTGACCTGGAATAGCTTGGCCCTTCTCTACTGCAGGGTAACCTCCAAGACGTCCCTTGACATTGTGCCTATAGCAACGTCTCCTCTCATTTGTGTGACTCTCTCAGGCAGATTACAAAGTCCTCGAGCAGGGGCAATCTCTTAACTTCTACTCAAACACTGACTACAAACAGGCCCTAATGCTGTTTGGGGATTGGGGCAGTGCAACACTCCAAATAACAAACAAAACTATTCTCCAGGCAGGCAAAATATTTTATTGCACGGTTTTATTGTTATTGTTGATTTTGTAATGGAATTTACAGGGGAAAACCCAAATGATTCATAACTATTCATTTTTAAAGTCTTGAAAGCTATTTCATAGCTCTCAAAGACACAGGAGACCCTTAGTGTCATGCAGCCTGAACCCCCTATTATATAGAACACACAATTTCACTCATGAATACATTTTCACCATTAATCACCCTATAGTGATCCCTAAAACTACTGCTTGAATGGGAATTTTTTTTTTTTTTACTACAGTCTTGATTTAAATAGTTAAGATAGTAGAACATCCACAAAAAACCTTGGAAATTTGTCTTAATAAGCACCTTTACTGCCCCAAAAAATTAAAGTGGGGAAAGAAGTGGAAACCTAGCCAAGTAATCAGAAAGAGAGAAATGGCATAAGATGAATGATTAATAGGGCACTTCTAACTCAACTAATAAAATCACAGATAAGTGATACGTCTCTGTGCATATTTGTGTGAGTGGACATAGACACAGACAGAACATAACTTCAGTATTTTTTTAATGACTAAAAAAATATGCAGTGAAATCCCATTGCTACCCTAGCCCTCGGTAGGGGTGAGAAGGTGTTTATCAATCTGGTACAGGATTGATACTGCACATATGCATTCAATAAATAATGTAAATAAACTACTGCCAATTCAAAGCTCAGTTTCCCAGATCTTTCACCATTTCTCCTGAAAATTCTAAGATATTTTAAAAATATAAACTAAGTACCAGACTCTGCATTTTTTCCCAGTTCTTAATCTTTGTTTTATGTTTTGATCAGATATTCAGCATCATCTCTCTGATCACAAAATCTACAATCTTATTTTACAAACAAAACCTGGAGTTCTTTACATTATCTATTTACTGCAAAAGTAGCATCCTTATGAAAAATACCAGATATTGTGACACTTTCAGCAAAATTGTCAGCAAAGTAGAACACAAATCTAGATGTGCACAACTTGAATAAATACACAAATTTCACAAAAGAAAAGAGGCTTGCAGCTGTGAGCTGCCTTGGAGAAAACCTAAGCACTGCATGCTACCTGGGATTTCACAGAGTGCTCCACCAAAAGTGCTTCCGCTACATGGGAATGAACCCTCAAATGCAGAATCCTGATCTTGGCACATGCCATATTAAAATGAATTAGAGCAAGATTTGCCACAGGTTAAATACGAGTATAATTAATGCTATGTTTTACAGAATTCCTATAATTACAACCTTCTTTCTACCAACCACCTGGAAAATGAAAAAAACACATGTCCCTCAGAACGAAGCTGCTTTCCGAAATTTAAATCACAACTGAAAGTGTGGATAAACGCTTCTAAGAGAGGAAGAGAAATTCCCAGACATCAATGCCAAAACTAACTGCATATGTTCCCTAAACTCGGAAGAAGCTGTCAGCATCTAGTTCTTAGGCCATATGTTAGCCAGATGAACTAAATTGATCCATAAGCCTAACCAGGAAGATATTGTGATGGCTGTTAACTGTGATGCACTGATGAAGAATCTGTTTTTCTCAATTAAAGACATCACCATAATTACTTTCAGCTGAGTCACTCGCACTCTCCTAATGTACCCATCCTCTGAAGATAGTTAACATAGTATACTTTTAGTCTGCTATATATCCCAGGAGCCCAAAGTACTTTGTGATCATGAACTGATCAATGATACTATCTATCTGCCTTGCAAATAGTGGACCAAAGTCTAGACAACAACCCTGGCTGATAGATGGGTGATGGCTGAAACTTTGCTTTTACCAAAGCAGAAAATTGGGAAACAAAACAAAACAAAACAAACAAACAAACAAAAAAAACACCCACATAACTTATATTTTCCTGAATTAACACAAACTTTGCCAGGGTAACTTACTGTCTCACTCTATCAACATTAGGGAGATCTACAGTCTCTCTGTCCCATATGCTACTTACAGGCAACAATATGACTGTCCAAAGTGGAAAACTAACAAATTAGAGAATAAAATGAACAATCTATCTGACCAATCCTGAGAATTTCTGTTTAGTCAAGATTGGTTCTAGGTGAATTTTCATGAACCTTAAACCCTTCAGTCTTGATGACTATCAAAATAAATGTTTCTAGAGAAGACATCCATAAATTGCTTTCTGGAAAAAGTTAAAACAGCATTGCAATATTCATGGGCTTTTCAGATTTCACCACTGAAGAAATCTATGCTTTCATCACTCTCTAAACAGAATACACAGAATTCTAAA
Source organism: Tinamus guttatus (assembly GCF_000705375.1). The sequence goes on from NW_010580047.1 coordinate 108,007, forward strand.
GTAATTCACTAATCTTTTACTTGGTCTCTACTTAGGTAAAACATCTAAAGAAGTCTATGGGAGCTTTGCTGGAATATGGGTTGAAAAGTTTCTTCTTATTTTCATGACAGAACGTCATTGCAGAAGAGTAACAGAATACAAAATGGATGAAAAAGCTTCATACTTTCACAGTTGCCTCTAACCAGAATTGTATCTCCAAATAAAAAAAGGGCCTCAGGAGAGCAAACTGTTCATGTCAGATTAGCTGATAACTGATGGTGAAAAGCCTTATATTCTCAATTTAAAATAAATACTGCCATTAATGACCCCTGTAGAATAGAAAAAGATCAACAGTCATTATACGCAACCTATAATTATAATCTAAATATACAAAACATATGACATACTCCTTTGAGTTACTTCAGATAACACACATTTTCCCTTTTATTCAAGAACTTTAATAAACTACTGAGACTTAATAAACCACCAAGATTTCCTTTTCTTATCCTGCGCAGACTTTGGTAACATGGACACAAATTCTGTTTTTAATTTTGGCCTGCATATATGTATTGCAATAAATTTAACAATCACAATACCTTAATTCAGCTTTTAGTAAATATCTATGAGCAGTACTGGGAACACAAGTCACCTTCACACCACTTGGTCTAAGTGCAGAGCTGGCTTTTATACTGTGTCATCAGATATAAGAATACCTAAAATGTAGGCTAATTATTTTTAACTGCCGATCACTCTAACTGCATATGCTGCAAGTAGAATGATCATTTATTGGTAAAAAACCCAACCTAGGGGCTCATCTCACCTAAACTGGCAGACCAATCCAGCATTAATAAAATCAGCTGCTCTAGCTCTGGCATCTCCTCTTCCTCTGGTAGACTTAATAGAGAATGAGAAAACACCCCTAATAACTGCTAGCAAAAGCATATCTCCTAAAATATCATGTGGCAGGACAATATGCCACATGCAGTAATAAGCACGTAAAGTTTGAGTTTTAGGGCTCATTTGCTTAAGCATAGTTTTGAAATGCCAGCTGAGAAGCACGAGGTCATTAAACACCTCTGGACAAGGCTAATATCTCAGTCATCTCTGGTGGGATTCCTGTGTCTTTTGCGAACCGGATTTGGAGGCGAGGAATTGGCCTACAGCAGCTCAAATGGCAACCAATGCCTAAGACTAAGCTACTAAATCGAGCTGTTGCTGTGCACAGAATACACACTGCCTGCGTATTAAGCTGTACTTTTACATCTATCCACTCCCTTCTGACATTTTTATTCTTAATGCATATATTAGGAGATCAAATTCCTTCTGTTTGGGGCCAAATAAAAACACAAAATAAGATATCAATGAAAAGCTCTGTTCACAAAACTCCGCTTTATGCCCTTCAGCTCTTGTCTGAGGAAATGAATACCATATCTCTGCATATTAAACTGGCTGCAGTGCACAAAATTTCCACTGAGTCTAGAAGAATCTGGAATTTTAAGCAAAAACGTCAGTTTTACATTTTTCAAACACACTGAGCTCAATTCACACACAAAACCTCCTGACTGAACAAATCATGTTGGACTGAATTTTCCCGGACTTTTCAATTTTCCTTTCAAGATTGCATTTCCTGGAGTGGATCCTGAGTTTAGGCAAGTCTTTTACACCAGCCAACACACTCGACTGGCTAGTTTCAAATGTTTGCCCAGTTTCTGCAAAATGGCATTATTTGAGTTCTCACCTTTCTTCTCTGGGTACTGAGAAAGCTACTAGGAAAACTAGCTGACACGAAGAGATTTCTCTCCAAAACAGAAATGCCTCTCTGCAAAGCTCCCTCAGCATGTCCTCGGATTTCAAAATATGGATTTAAAACCACAGAGTTTTATCCATATTTATTCAAGAGCTCACAGAAATGGCAAATACTACTAGATTAGGGTTTTCATATAAATAATATAATCTGCTATCTTTTTTTTCACCACTTTACAGAAAGAAGCCTAAGACTGGTAGAAGCATTCAGGCTCTGTAGATTTCCTTTTTATTTTGCCCATACTTGCTTTTTTCCACTAGCAGTGGTGATGCTTTTACATGACTGTATTTTTCCCTATATGCACATTAAAAACAAGACTCCTGGTTTAGAGCCCTGAAACATTAGGTAGTGCAATGTGCACCCACAAAGGAGACATGGGTTTGGATTGAAAACAACCTCAGGGACCTGGGTCAGTTGCATACAGACATCTTATAACCACACATTTATTGAACAGGGAGTTTCCCTATGCAGTGTGTTGCTGTTGTATTCTTGAATGTTTTTCTTTGAGAGGCAGTATACTGTCTTTGAATTCAACAAGAAATCAAATTGGGACTCCTGGGCTCTATTTCTAGCCCTGCCACTTACCCATGATAAGATATTGGGCAAATCATTTAACATAAATATGCTCCGGTTTACGGAGCTGAAATACTGCACATGGGTGCAGTAAGACTGATGAAAAGTACTATAACAGTATTATTAGAGTGCTTTCTCTCAGATTTTAAAAATTCCTTATCACAGGTTTTCTGCACCTCCCTTGCTGAATTCAAGACAACTTTTTCTTAAGAATCTCCTTTTCCAAGAAGAAAACTCTTCTAATGGCTCAAGGTTCCTTGTCCATTTGCACAAGATTTTAGAATAAGACTAAACATGGTGCCAACAGACTAAAAGAATTTATGCTCTGATTGTCTTCAAGTCCCAAGAGAGTACAGTATAATAAGCTAGTATCTCTCTACATGTCTTAATCTGAATTTAATTTATAATTCTGGATATGTGTGAGGACAGACACCTATTTCCTTCTTCATTATTTCAATCCTGTCTGTTTTCTTGCAGGGTTATACATGGGAACCACTCCTTTGCATTCAGTTTGCGCTCTGTTAAGCAACTATTGGTTTGAGTAACACCATCAAACCAGTGAAATTATCTTCAATTCAGTTCTTTTAATGCACGAATTAATGTTAATCAAAACCCTGAGGATCAGGTGCAGCAGATTAGAAGTACTAAAGGGAGTTCAGCTACATCAATTAATATTTAAGAAAGACCAATAATTTCACATGCAGCCAAATTTAGCAATGGTGTTGGGTATCTATGCTGAGAGCAACAAATACATTCACTTATTTCAAGGCTAATCTTTACTCATAGTATACGTACAACTAGGAAGACCTCATAAAGTGTAAATGCAAACCATTTAGGAGCTAATAAAAACTCTCATCATTATAATTAAATATCAAATAAGAGAAGTCCATCTTCTCAAGACCCACAAAGAAGCTTAGTGCTTCCATTTTACACACAGAAACAGAAAACCTAAGATTAACGTTTCTGAGACAGCTCCCCAATTTTGGTTATTTGATTTGAGGCACCATGCACTGATAAATCTAAGTAATTTTTTTAGCTGCTTTCACTCTTCACTTGCACTCCCTTTTTAGCCTGTGCACAGAAGTGTGTGCTTACACTAGTGGGTCTAGTTCAGATGCCTGTCTTTGTGATGGGGCAGATCACCTTCAGTGGGCCCACTATTCTCCAATGATTGCAGTGATGGACGTAAAAGACTAGAAGTCAGCAAGAAGATCCTTTGAACCTCATTTTCAGAATCTCTTTGCCTCTCTGGCACCTAATGAAAACCATAAGAGCTACAACTGCTCAGCCCTTGCATGAATTGGAAGATGTTTAAAATGGAGCTTTCCAGAATTAAGTTTCAAAAATTGAGAAAACACGTTGTAAATGTGTGACATCACCATCACGACAAGAGATGTACCACTTCCATGGTCATTTGTTTTAGACGATGTCTCTCCAGCTACCAGTGGGACAGCAGTCAGAACGGCCACGTGGGAGCCAACTGTATCATGCTTCTCTAGACACCATCTTTTCAACCACAACAGGACCTCTGGCACAAGCCTAACAGGAAAGCTATCTGATGAGCCCTGCTGTTCAGACAGCATGTAGCTCTCTCACCTCACAACAAGAACGTTTTCCAGCAAGCGTGACCGCCAGTGAGTGGGATTCGACGGCTCTCCATAGCTGCCTCTCTTGCTCCTTGCATTCTTCTTTTAGTTTCCTCTTCAATTACAAAAGAAACCTGATCTTCACAGATGGAAAATTAAGCATTGCCAGGATAGTCAATATACCCAACAGCCATTCAAACTGGTCTGATAAATGAAAACATTTAAGTAGTTGCAACCAAAATAAGCAACAGAAAGTGGGAAAAGAAGTGCATAATTATTCCAGCTAGTGGGGCACTATTTTTGTTATATCAGTTGGACCACCACAGAATACACAGAACACAAACTACTACTACCACTAGCAATATTTTTGCATGCGTTAATTATTGTCTGCATACTGAATCATGGTTATGTGTGGTACACTAAATTAGAAAGGATATAAATCAGCCTACTTTTACCACTAATGTGTCAGTGATGTCAATTGGTCTTCTAAAGCCCAGTGGCAGCATCATCACTCAAAAATATAAATGGTCAATCCCAATATACAGAGCACGATGTGGTTTGATCACTTTAAATTTACTCCAATCCTTCGCAATGCCTACATGGTTGCAGGTAGCGCATGCTAGAAATACCAGAGATTAGGTAAACAAGATTAGATAAATTAACAGAAATACCCTTTACCTTCGTGCTGCCACCTTGACCTTCACATGCCCAAGGAGCAAAGAAATGGCCACAAAGTAGACGTAGCGGGGAGGTCTTTTGGGCTGTCCTTCCTTTCCCCTTCACTAAGTGACTTTTTAGGGACTTTCCTGCATGTTAAGCATCTTTTTTGCATTGCTTAATATTGGTATTAATAATTCATATTTTTGTCTTTCTACTCTCACTCTGACAACTTTTATTTTTAATCAATGGGCATGTGTCAAATTGCTTTGTTATTTATTTATAATGTAAGCTGACAAAAGGATGGGATATGTGGTATAAAGCTGAGAGAGTGTTTCTTCCTACGACTGACATTTTCTGTAATAACTATATGTCTTGTTCTAATTGGTAGGGTCCAAAAAATACTTTTGCTACAAATAACGTAGGACATATTTAGTTGGCTTACATAACTGAATGCCTTTCCTCTATCTCCATGTTCACGTAGTGAAATATAAGTTAATTTATATTAAACACAGGTTTATTTGCATGCATGTACATCTTCACTGGGAAGGAAAAGTAGTAGAGCTCACAAAGAAAAAGTGGTAATAACAAGGTATCACATACCAGTGCACTTATTTGGGCAAACTCATTGCTCAGCTCAGTATGTCGCATAACACAGCATCAGTCCCATAATACAGCAACAATTTTCACAAACTATCTATGGCAGAAGTCAGTACTGCTGATTTTGGCTAATAAAAAACAAACAGAATCACTGATCTGCCCAGGATAGAGAGGGTGTCAGCAGCACAAAACATGGTTCAAATAGCTGCTCACCTTGCCCCTCAATGCATAAAGCTGTGAAAAGACTTCTTCCCTGAACATATGAAAAATAAGCTGCTGTTTACAATTGGCTTCTATGTTACATACTTGGGATTTGTCTCTTCTGCCCCTTTTATACACACACGTTTTGCCTTTTCTGCTATTTGAGACCTCATCGAGTTCCTTTCTGGATTTTTTTTTTTTTCAAACACTGAAAGCATCTCTTGGTTCCAGCTGAATGAAATTCAATGTTATGACTGCCTTGGTGTGTCCTGAGGCAGCAGACAGCCCTGTCTCGACTGTGGGAATGGCTTGGTGGAGCTGAGGATTGTATTCGGCAGTGATGCTCGCATGCTGGACAGGATGTTGTCATACGGGGTGTAGTCATTGTAAAATAAAATAAAGTGCAAATCTAAGGAAAAAATGGATTAGACACACTCTTTGGGTATGAAAAGGATATTGTGCCATGCAACTGCTAATTCAAAGGAGGGTATAGACTGAGGTTGTCTCCTTAGACTCCTTCTGCCTGAAAAGCTTCTACTTCCCATTTTCCTATGCTTACCACCACGATGCTTGCTGAGCGCTCAGTGGGGACCCTGCTTGAACTATTTGTTTCAAAGCATAGCAAGAGGGCTGGTGCAATGAAGTAACATCCCTTCATATCCTGTGCCAAGCACAACGGAGTATCAGCAGACACTTGGTCCAGCCGAATTATCTGTTACAGCTCTGAAAGTCAAGCAAGGGATACAGCACAACAAAAATCTCAAAGCAGCCATATGGGATGGCCAGTGATTTTGAGAAGTTACATCAAAAAAGAAGGAAGGTAGTGACTTATCTAGTTAGGGCTGTGGTGTGAGGAAAAATTTATTTTCATTCTTAAACTGCCATAGTCTACATACGCACATTGCTTTTCTTTTCAAGCTAGCTGGCATTTCATTCTGTTTTAATTAATCTGCCATGGAAGGGAGAATAAAAATTGAAGCATTTTCTTTGATGTTATCCTAGCCTTAATGCTTTCTTTCAATGCCTTCTTCACCACACACACCATGCTGAGAATAAGCATAGCTTTCAGAATGATGATTCTCCCTCATGATTTACAACTTGGGGATCCAAAGAATGCAAATATCTGTTTCTAAAGAGTAAAGATCAGTTGGCAGCCAGATCTTTTCTGACTTAAGTCTGCTTCTGATGTATAGTTTTTCCTAAATCCAACCTCCAGCATGACTACAACAGCAGTGGGTGGTTCATGTGCTTCTGCTACTAACATTGCTAGCAAGCGGGTTCCCCATCTTCTTCAAAATAAAGGACCATTCAGAGGAAATTGCTGCCATTTCACACACTCTGAAGCACAGAAATTCAGCAAAGCCAGGACAGCTCTTAAGTCTAACAACTAGCACTACTGCCTAATCAGGGATCAGCCACACATGGTATCTAGACAACTTTAGAATCAGAGAACACTCTCAAGGGAGATAGATGAGCACTCCAAAACTTGTGACAGAGATGGGGAATTAATCCCAGAGTCCAGCCTGTCCTTCCTGAGCTGAGACTACTAGTGCTCCCCTCACCCACCTTTCTCTGCCAGGGGAACCTCACAGAATTTCTATTTGTGTTGCAAATCAGGAATGTCATGGGCCATTGAAAAAGGTCCTTGGCTAATCTACTCAAAAACTTCAGGATCTAAAAAGGCCAGAGGCAAATGCCTTTGTGTGCACGGATAAGCTGGGCTGCATCATGACTAAAGAAAAAGCTCTTTAGATATAAGAAGAGTGTGCTGGAAAGTACCAGCTCTCCTTGGTTATGAAGTAATATCCATTTCCACTCATGGTCTTCCCTTATCTCTTTCAAAACAACAAAAGCAGAGATGATAGTGGACAATTCAGTTATTTTTAAACTTTCACATGAACCTGTTTTTGCTTAAGGGTGAGGTTTTCACCATATTCAGTATTTTCTTCCTCCAACTGAAGCATAAAGTAAAGCTTCCACTTACTTTGGTGGGTATAAAATAAAGTCACTGCTAAGCACTTTGGAAAAGCCTACCCTAAAAGAAGCCCTAAGATCTAAAATAATCATACAGTTTTCAGTGTGTACCTGCTGCTTATGGGTGGTCCTGTCTTTTCTCACCATAAATTTTTCATGTCCTATGAGCTGAAGCTTCTCTTTCTTTCTTCTTTTATAATATGCTTGACTTACTTACAGATGCAGTTACATACTGAATGGCTGGCATATAAAGGTACAGAAGTCTAATGGGGAAAAGTGACTGCCATAGATATTATAGTTAACTATTCAATGTATACTGCTATATACATATTTACATAATTACTATCTGCCAGGAGCATAATGTAAATGTAGTTTTAAATGATACTTGCTATGTGTTCAGACTAAAATCTACCAGAACAGAATAAAAAGGCAGGTTTGACTCCACCTATGCCTTGAAGACCTTGGTCTTGGGATGGTGAAAGTGTCAAAACAAGTGGGTCACCTGAAGTAACACATTCTGCAAGAACAAAAAACAAATTGAATTGTAAGGTCATCTGAGTGCTTCCAAGGACTAATGATCTTCTAATTTAAATAGAGAGGAAAGGGTCAGGGCATTTGGCTTTTCTTCCTCAATTGCCACTCTATTTGCTGTGTGGCCTACTTCATCTCTCTGGGTCTCTATTTCCAAATAACTAAATAGGAAATGCTAGTTATATACTATACAAACAAGCTGAAATGGTGTAGTATATTTTGATCAAGCTCTTTTGAGATCTACTGAAGAGGCATACTATCTAGGGATTAGGTATCGTTTACAAAAAAAACTTTTGAGGTCTTCATGTAAAAAGCGATGGTATTCTTGCCAATGTGAAACCAAAGGAAGTTTATCTTTCTATGCAGCCATTTTACAAAGTATGTCCTTCTATTATACAAGACTGCCTTACGCATTATGTGCACTTCGAAATTATGTATACTAAGAGGTTCTGATCATACATACACCACAAGCCAAATTTAATTCTGACTTATACATCGAGTAGAGACTTTGACCTTCACGATGTGCCAATCGGGATAGAATTTATCCCAGTATCTTTCTCTGTTGAAGTGTTCCACAATCTTGCTCATGTGTTTTACAGTATTACTTTCTTTTTCCCTGTTCATTAACTATTAAAATAAAATATTCACATGACAGATTTTTGCCTCAGTTTTCCCACAGCAATCATATTTCCTCACCCAAGAGGCTGTCAGGAAGCTTCATTAATTGTTTCTGAAACATTTACAATTTTTCATGGAAATAGGTAAAACATCCGTCTCCTAAAAGAGAAAAACGGTTTCCAAACGGATGAAGTATCTCAGCTCCCCTCCAAAGGAAATATGTATTTTTATTATTCCCTCAGACATAAGGCATTTGAGACACAGAAGTTATAATCAGTTCATTGAGTTCACTCATCATGTCTGAAGAACAGAGCTTGTGCCTTTTCCCTTCCAGCTCTAGGCTTCAACTCCAAAGCACTGTCTTGTTTTTAAGGTATCTGCGTACAGTCACAGGCAAGAGACTGTTCGTATTAAACGGGACATCCTGTAACTATCAGAGGCAGCAGCCTTGGTTCCCTCTGCGTTTGGGCTCTCCCCCTCGGCAAGAGCCCTGCCACTCCATCCGCAGCTTTCCCGGCAATGCCACTGCCCTCTCCCATTGCACAGTTAACACCAGAGGAGGAACACGGCCTGCTAAAAATGAAGCATCTTCTCGTATCCATAATCTACCGATGTGAAATCCCCTGTCACCTTCACTCATGTTTTTCTGGACTCACAGGGCTGTTACCAGAGTTGCTGCAGTCCGCAGTGGTTAGTCTGTGTGAAACACAAAGCCCATTTGCAGTAAAAAGAAATTACCTGCTGGCAGCAGCTCACTTGAGCTAATCTTACATGATGGTTTAGTGGAGAATGAAAATTTCAAAAACCTGCAAGATTTCTACACTGAAAAAAAATAAAAGCAACAGTAGTTGATAATAGATAAACATATTTTTTTTTTAAAAAAAGAGGAACGTTTCTTTCTACGTATCAGTAGCAGAGCCGGAACTTTTAAGGCATACCAGGGATGACTACCAGTAATTTAAAGGTTGTGTTTTTCTCTTCTAGACTGTCCATTTTGTTTCTTTCTACGTATCAGTAGCAGAGCACTATTTTAAAGCTAAGTTAAACTTTTAATATCTAAATGAGAAGTTAGTACCGCGCTCCACGGCTATGCCCTGAAAAAAGTTTTCTGTCGCAAACTGAGAAATGGAGATAGAGATTCAGAAGAGATGAAGGATACGCTGGGAGCAGAGAACGAAAAAGCACAGCAGGAAGCTGGGCCGTGACTACGGGAAGCCATGGGGAATTTGGGAAAGGATATTGGGCCACTGCTCACGGACAGCTTGAATTAATACAGTAAGGCTCTGTAATGATCAACTGCAGTAAACATTCCCCAACAGAGATCCTCTAAAGGAATGATTAGCCCTGAAAGAGTTACAGATTTGAAAGCCAGAAAGGCTCATACGATTACTGTTCTGCCTTCATGCATAATTGAGGCCCTCAAGTCCTGCCTCCTGCATACGGACCAAATGAGCCCTATGGAAATAAAGATCTAGCAGGTCGCATGTGCTCAGGCTGAGGTTCCCTCATGCAATTCCAGCCTTGCAGTGACCTATCCCAGTGGCTAAATCCATGGCCACTCTCCCCCATCCTGCGGTGCCACACTCCAGGCACAGCTCTACATCTTTGTCCTCCAATGTGCCAGGCGTCTTGCTGGCGCCCTGCCATTGGGATTGCACTACCTACATGCCCCATCATCTGAAGTCTCTGCAGAAGCCACGCACATCTCATCAGCAAAAGATCATGTCTCCTCAACCACTGCAGGCCTGTCCGCAAGCTGAAACCTCGACTAATGTATATTCTTCTAATGTATATTCTTCTAATGTATATTCTTTCTTCTAATCGCTCTGCAATGTGACCCCAACATGCAGCTCACATGCACTGGGCCTGAAAGCAAGCTGTACATTTGGGGAGCCTTGGATACAATTTAAAAGAGATGAAGTACTTTTCCAAAAGAAACAGGAACATAAAAGTCTTTGTAATGGAAACAGTGAGAGATGGGTTTCAAACTGATCAAGTTGAAGCAGTCTTCAAGGCGATCTTTTGTTACAAATGAGCAATATTTTCCCTTCCCACCCCCCAGCAGACCCCTCTGATATGTTTTATTTCTTTTGCAACTGACATCAACTCATTTTTCAAAGTCAAATACATCTACCTTCCTTGCTTCTCTCTCTTGGGACACTTTGAAAGAGAAAGAAAACATCAAGACTAGACTGTGCTGTGGGATTTAACATGTCAGGAGAGAAACAACAAAGAACACAATTATAGGAATGATACATACCACAAAATAAACTGGGAAAAAAAGTGAGGAAAAAATAAAAAAGCACAGCCCAATCATCTGAGCTATAGCTCAGAGAACATAAATCCAGCTATAATTTGGCCAGTCACAATCTATGGGTTTAAGACTCTGCTGTACTCCGTTTCACCACTGCCTATCATTCACACACATAAAACTAGCACAGCTTTGAGCTATACTGTTTGATCATTAAAAGTCCTCCTTTCCCTAAATTTGTCCTCCTGCCAGCACAAAAATCCCAGGTAAATCTGCCTCATAGTACCACGTCCTCAAGGTGCTCACAGCCTGCGTACTCAAGTACCTTTTATCCATCTCGTTTCAAGGGTCACTTTGTGAGGACTGACTCACGCCACCATGCCCTTTCCTTCCATGAGCACCTTCCATTAGTGTTTTTTTTTTTCCATCATTTACGTAACATCCTGAGTATAATCCTAAATGTACCCATTCCTTTGCTCTCCATCAAAGCTCCTGCTACCATACACTCTTCATTGTAAGTCCTCCTGCTCACCACCTTTCCCATCGAGGTTAAAGAAGCTTTTGGGAATGTCTGTTAGTGCAAATTTTCTGTTATCAGAGAGTGAGAGGATACTTCAAATATGCAGAAAAGAAGTAACACCTTCCTAATAAAAAGGTGAGCCTTCCAGTTGGAGAGGTCGCTTTCTGGCAGCAATGTGCAAAGAAATGCTAAAGCCTCATTACCGCTTACAGCCCAGGGAGATCTCCCACACTTCACTTGATAATTGTGTGGAACCGATGGACCAGGACCACCAAGCCAATTTGTCTGAAAATAGGAACAGGAGCGCAATCTTTTCTCTAGCAGTATCATATATTCACAGTTGCTTATAGTGCTCCCCCACCTTAACTTTCCATCAAGACTCCATCTTTTAAACAAAAGCAGAAAAAAATCTCCCTATCCGTTACTTCCTGCTTCTTTCAACAGTTCACCAAGTTTTCCATTCTATTCTTCTTTTTAACTTTTCAAAATATTTTACAGTTCTTATGACTTGCTTTTCCAACTTCTATAAACTTTGTTCCGATCTGATGACTAATGGAAAATTCTTTTTATGGAGCATTTATGTATACAGTACACCAGACTCCTTGACTTTGTCCTAGAAAAATGTTTGCATAAAATTATTGATCTGTAATACCCTCTCATTACTGCACTTACTGCCTTCTATTATGTTACTACAATTATTATTAGCTTGTTTTCTATTAGGATTTAATTCACTAAAGCACTTTTCTTGCAACCTAGAATTTAAAGTCTTTGATACTCAGTATGCGGGCAGTGAGGACAATGTTCATTATTTGCCTGTTCCTCATTTCTCACTACCAGCTAAAATGGCTAGTTATGCTTTTAGTTGCTTTACCTTTATCTTGCTCTGAATTATACTCTAGTACTCAGATCAGAAGGCAAGAAGACAGGGTCTCTGTTTACTTGTTTGCTACCTCCAGCTACTAAGACAGTTATTTAGTGGTCTTGTATAAATTACTTAGCTTCTGCAAGGATAACCATTCCCACCTCTAGAAACAGGAGCTACCACTTCAAAGTCCTCTGCTACCCTCGGCTCAAATGTGTTTAACAGGTCCCATGGCACCTATGACAATGAAGAGCTCTCAGCCCTGCACTATAGCCCTGATTCATTAAGCACATGCCAAGGATTTCAGTGGGACAAGTCAAGCTTAAAAACACAAAATTAGGGCCTAATGACTTCATTAATAATGAAGCATTTATATTATCTGACCATTTTCATTCTGAGTTGGGATTTATGGTAGTGTGAACAAAAATCTTAATAAATTGTACCCCAAATTATCAATAGCTCACAGAAGCACTATCAAAATGTGAAGAACTGAAGAAGTACAGATGTAGGTCTTTAACCGCTGGAATGCCGTCAATCAATTTTGACAGCCCCATATTAAAGATGTAATGGTAGTGGTGTGATTTTTCCTTCTTCACCAAGGACTTGACATGTGTTGTATTGCTTGAGGATCTCTTCGGGTATTAAACAGTTTGTTCCACACATTTCAGAAATGTGTTTTGCACTGCCTTAGTATTTAGTTTCAATAGTAACACACTTTTTCTTCTGTTCTTTCCCTGTCTTTTCCTACGCAAGGTTCACTACGATCTGCAGAAATACACATTAGTTATTCTTAGCTAGTGTTCTGCTTTTTTTCTGGGGGGATGGCATGAGAGAAGAGGAATAAAAACAGACATAAAACAAGTTGTGCAAATTATAGTCAATGACCACACCAGAATTCAACGCAAGCCTCTACCTTCAGCACTCTGCCTTAGCCGTGAAGCTAGCTTTGCTCTTAGCAATGGCTGGCTGCCTTCAGTGTATGAAGGCAGCTCCTGCAATATCTGCCATAGACACAGTTTAAAAATATATTATTAGGACTCTTAAATTCTTCTTTTCACTGTTTTCCTTTTCTTTTCCTGATTTTTCTGGGAAATAACGATTTCTTTGCATTATGACATCAGAAGAGGGAGCTGCACCTGTTAGCTCTGGGCTCTCCATTCAACCATCTGCTTTTCAAAACCTATTTGTTATTTCCTGGGCAAGTGAGAAGGCAGTAAAGTACATTTTATCACCTTAATACTGATCATTTACACTGTAGTAAGATATACTGGGCCAGTCAGATTTTTTACTCAGGAAGAAAGGAAGAAAATTCCATGTGAAGGGCAGAAACAGGCAAGAAGAACTAAAAGAAGGGGAAAAAATGGTGAAGTGATTGAAGAGGAATGGGAATAAAACTCACTTCCTTTCAGCAAAAACCAACTTGATATGCTCTGCGTGGACCCAGAAACTTCTTATTACATATTTTTATAACATGCACCTATATATCAGCAGAAATAAAAAGACAAAATCTGACAATCTAAATTGAAAAAGAAGCCTGTTCCATATTTTCTCATGTGACTGCTGGTCTTGAATTAGTGCCTGAAATTCATATATTTCAAATGAATGAAGTATCAGAGTGCCACCCGAGGAACAGTCCCAGACTTTGCCTGTTTTTCCCAGTAAGAGTAGACCAGAGACTGATTCATGCTTCCATTATATCACTTTTGTTCGTTTGTTTGGCATCCTCTCCTCTCCTGCAAGTCACTTGCAGATGGTCTAGAAGCCACAGAACAAGCTGTACTTCCTTCTGATTTCAGCCATCGCCCTCTTATGGAAGCCTTCCAGTTAACGGCATGCAAGGTACAAAGATGCTTCTCCACATGTTTCTGCCTTGACTTTGAAAGCCTTTCCAAAGTATTCCATAGTCAGCCTCTCCCACCGCCATAAATGAAAAAATAATTTGCACTGTTTTCATCTACTGAGGCAGCTCAAGAATAGAAACAGAGCGATTCTGTGCATTGTTCCATGCCTAGTACAGCCTGGTGGGCCAGAGAAAATACTTTGGTGACTACCATAACTCTGTTACATAATCTGGTGTTATGCCACCACTTCGGATTTTGCAGTCAGCCTTGATGACCCTGTCTCAAAGGGGATATAGAAGAAACAAAAAGGGTTCAGAGAATACAAAGACTTATTAGAGTTCTCAAGAGCTCTCCATATGCAAAAAAAAAAGAGGGAAATTCTCTTCAAAATGAGAGGGGAAAGGAAAGCAGAAAAAAGGAAAAGAAAGGAGAGGAAATGAGAGGAAAGGAAAAGAAAGGAGGAAAGGAGAGAAGACCGAATGCAGTGGAGGTGATATAAATGTAACTGCACAGAGAAAATAAAATAAATTTGATCTCACAAGAAAAGCAGGGACAGCCATTAGAACTAAAAGGCAGAACATTAAAATCAATAAAAGGATTATTATTTTTCATTCACATACTATATAATTAACTTGCAGTACTCTGTACCCAAGACATCAGAAGGGCCAAGAGTTTAGAAGAGTTTAAAAAGGACTAATTATTACTATAACAATAACAACAATAAAAATCATTATAATAATGATGAAATATATTAGAGAAATAACATATGACTGAATAAACAGAAATCCACAGTTATAGTACAATAAAGTACGAGGACTGAAAACTGCCACGTTCCCGGGCACAAGCCAACAAGCCAATTTGATAGCTCTTCAGGAGGAACTCCTGCTGTGGGAAAGGTTAAATCCTTATTAAGCTTTACTGGGACTGCAACATCTCTTCCGAAGGACCTGATACTATGTCCTGTGATGCTTAGTCTGTGGCTTCCCAGAGCAGTCCTGAACAGCATAAAAGTTCACCAAATGAATGTGCAAGCTTGGATGCCCTATGTGATAGGGTGTTACAACCAAAATAAAATCCCTGTAAGGTCTAAGGAACATTTCTACTCTTCCGGGATACATGCTGCTTTCATTTACTTGTAAAAGGGGTATTGTTTTGGCCACTCCTTTTCCTGCACTTGATGAAGAAAGGCCAGAAAGAAAGAAGAATATTTTGTACCGTTGACAAAAAATGCTAATGCTGTTCTTTTAAACACAAAAGTCTTGATGTACCATGCATACAGAAATGCACTGCATCCATTTTGATGCAGATCTTTGCAACATCTACAGGCAGAACCGGTCTTCTCTACAGCTTCTTTACTTATATCATTCAATGATTAATAGAGGAATAAGAATCATACTTTAGGGCAAAGCCTTCCTAATTACGTACCAGTCTCCAAGATATAGCATGCTTTTTTACCATCACAAGATGTGGAATAAACAAAAAAGCAAGCTCTCAGTGAAATTTAGCCAATTCACAGACAGAGCTTTCTTTCTCATGGATTTCTATCCATGTGGGGGTCGGTAGTGTACAATGGGGTGAAAACATGAGCCGGCTCTCTGTCAGTGGGGTATTAAAAGAGCTTCTCCCCTTTATTCAGCTGCCTATTTACACAGAACTCGTGGACACTTAGGTATCGTAGAGACCTTGAAACTTGAAAGTGGCCAAATTCAAAAATTAGAGGAACGGGAAACAGGTATGCAACTTGCACACAGGAGCAGAGTGGGATCCCAGAAATCTTATATCCTTGTCGAGCCAGGTTATAGAAAAAACACAGATGAAGGCAATCTCGAAGAGCTACTCAGAAAAAGCTCCATCAAGCTCCATCCCTGCAGACGCTGATAAACTTTCCTCTAAGGAAATTAGACTATGCTGAAATGCAGGCATATAAGGGCAGCTGTTTCTGCCCCACATTAGGCTACTGTGCAGCTTTTTAGTTAGGGTTACATCTAAAAAGCTATCATGCATGTAAACCAAACAAAACTGTGCCGTACACTTTCTCCCCAAAGCTACTCTTCTTTTCTTATACATGGATATTTCCGTGCCGACACAAAAGCATATGCTAAATCCAGAAGAGTATATACACTTCAACAACTTTCAGAACAAATATAGCTGTGAAACCAAAATACCAGTTTTCTCTTGCAAACAGGAAAAATAAAGCAGCATTCCTATAAGCAACGGAACAATCTAAAGCTTCAGAAGAGAAATATGCAGTAATGCACATGTTCTTACCTGCACAAGTCTGTAAAATCAGCCTTTGAGGGGTTTTTTACATCTACTCTGTAAAGAGGCATTTTTTTTAATGTTTTGAGTGGCCATAGCTTAAGAGAGCAATTATTTGCCAGTAAATATTCAATTTGCTTGTCCTGTGATTTTTCAGCTCCTAACTCGCCCTCTCCATAATCCTTCTCTTGCTGCGTCATGAGCACAAGAAATCTTTTCTTCATAACACAACACCTTCACTAATCATTTCCCAACTCTGCCAACCTTCAGTTAGCTATTTCGTTAGCATTAATTAAGAATTCCCTCTACTGGTCATTTTCTAAACTCGTACAAATAGCACCTTGAGCCCAGGACATTAGAAGGCAGTGAGTCAGTTTGTGGGATTCAGCCACCATTTATAAACACCTTCAACCACATTCACCCGGTTTACAATATTCAGGACATCTCGGCTGAATTACTGCTTTGTGTCCAGTTTGTATTCAGATGGGGGCCACATGTTCCTTCATGTATTAGAGCAGAGCTCATTAGCGCCTTTGCAGGCAAGACACAGCAAACATTTTTTTCCACCTTGCTTCCATTTGAACCTGGTTGAAAACATTTTCTCTGGGCAAAATAGTTACATGCACATTTAAATTACACTGCTTCTCTATAAAAATAACTTAGTTGATATTTAAGATCAAACTACTTATTAAAAGCACCTTCTAAAATTATGGAAATGCCTTCACAAAAACTCTGAGTAACCACGAGACCTAAATACTCAGTGAACAGACCTGGAAAAATTAAGTATATAAGTTTTCTCTCAAGGACATAAGGTACATAACCTATTTTAAAGAGGGTATGCATCTGTGCATCATACAACTAGATTATCACCTTGCAATAATGGGGAGAGTGGGTGTAGTTAGAAATCTGGATGTGCAAATTGTATTTCCTAAGAAATTTTGTGTAGGCAAGTTCTATTCTGCTCAATCAACAGTAGGCAGAGAATTACTATATTTGGCAAAAATTAATAAAATACAGCAGAAGTAACTTGAATCACCCACATTAATCGCTAAATCAAAATCTAGGCTTTGAAATACAAAACAGAACACCCTTGTAGTAAGTAGAAGAAAAAATGACCCACCTGGGATTGAAAAATACAGTAAAAGACTCATTTTAGATCAGTCATTACCATCTTATGATAGAAATGGATCAGCTGTCAAAATCACTTTGGGTCTGGCTACTCCTTACATGGGCAAGAGCAAGTTGTATGCCAAAATAGTGAAATTAACGTCACATCATGGACATCCCACTGTACTTAGAAGTGCTGCATACACTTTGTACAATGAGGCAATATTGTAGAAACCACAGAGTTTCCACAAATTCAAACCACAGAGTGATAAATGCAACAATAACTCCTCACATATGATTATGCATTTTAAAATATCACGTTCTGAGCATGAACAGCACCAGAGGTATCAAACATCCCTAATAAAATGCATTTATTTTATGTATATCCCACATATCAGCTGCTAAAAAGCAGACAAGTTAAAAACATGTGCTTAAACAATCCAGACATCTTTGCGATTCTTGTACACATTTATCTTTTGCCATATGCCCATGCTGATTGTTATTTCATGTTAGAAATGATTCAACTTTCCTCCCCAACCCCAGCTGCCAAGAAGTAATGCCACAAAGCAAGATCTGTGAACTCAGGATGGGTACTGACCACCACCTGCAGTCAAGAGATCCTTCTACAGACGTGCTACGGAATAAGGATGAGGAAACAAATGCCTTGCATTTGGTTTAGAAAAAAAAAAAAAAAAAAAGAAACCAAGATTGTACTGATGCTTCTTTCCCTAAAACTGATGATTCTGTGAAAGCTCTGAAAACATGGCACACAAAAATACATCTGCTGGGTGACAGACCTAGCTATCAAAGTGCCTTCAAAACAAGAAAGGAGGATTTTTCAGTCCAAGGCCCATTGGTGAGGGGAAGTCTTTGAAAACAGAGGCAATGTGGCCTGAGCAGAATTACATACTAATTGCATATAAGATAATGTAATTGTGCTCCCTTAGGCTTTGACTTAATCTGATGCAAACACAACAATTCCAAAACAAATCTGACTATTGTCTAGTATGGGCTATCTATAACTTAAAGAGAAGCCAGAGAAGAATAGGAGGTACTTTCAGGTCAAATTTTCTTCAATATTTATATGAGAACCTGAAAATGAAACTTTAAATCAATTTTAAATAAAATGAAACTACATTAAATAAAAAGAAGCTGACAAGCATAATTTTGCTGTTAAAGCTTAGAAGTGAAAAATAAACAGCATGAGAAAAATAAATTTGATTTTTATAAACAACTGTAAGCAGAATTCTTTGTAATATTCTGCAATAAATAATTCTTTCTGAAAAAAAATGGATAAGGGCTTCCCAATTTTTGTTGCCTTAAATTGCGCATTTTCACATTAATATCCTAATTTGTCTTTGCACAGCAGAGGTTTTGAAAGAAGAGCTGACACACTTAATAGGGACAACTGGGTTAAATGGGAATTTACTGGATCAAGTCAGAACATAACAAATTCTTACTTATCCAGTGTAATTAATGTAAAATTATACTCTTCTCAACAGGGACTGCATGGTAAAAGGGATATCTGGTTTGCTTAGGAGGTGCCCCCATTAACCGGATTTTTTTTTAAATGCTCTAAGCAATCAGCTAGTGGAGCCAGACACTGTCCTCAGGTAACCCCACGCAGCTGCCTTCAGCGCAAAACGCTGTCACTTCTCAGACTTCAGACACTCTGATGCGCGGCCATCTCCCCCCTCGGTGCCCTGCGGGCTGACAGGGACGTGCGGCCGTCCCTGCCCCGCGCGGCCTGGGCGGCAAGCGGGACCTGGCGCCGTGGTCCATCAACTGAGCCTGGCCCGGGGTTGCGCTGCCTGGGTTTGGCTAAGCATCCCTTCCAAATTCAGCAGACAGAAAACGGCTATGTGGTTACTGCAACTTTTTAACATTGGATTTTTGTTGTCCTCGTTGCAGTGGGGAGTTTTTTTCTCCCTGTTAGCCTCTCCTACCATGCAAACCCTGTTTTCAGAAGCTGGATGGATGTTCTATGGAGATGCCTAGTAAAAAAAAAAAAAAATGCCTCTCAACATGTTGGGTGCTTTCTCTGTATCACAAAAGCTCATGGTTGCAACATCTCCATGCCATCTCAGCATCCCTCTGCGTAATGAGCAGCACCACGATTATCACCAGCTACAGCTACATCCAAATAGTTTTAACTGTTACCAAAGAGGAAAGCAGAACCCAAAGGAAGAAACTAAGAAAACATTAATAGTGAGGAAAACAGAAGAACACCTCACAAAGTAAGACCATGTTTAAGCACGTTGTGCAGGTTATATTAATGATTCGACTGATTCGGCTGCTACATGCTATGTCTTTCTCCAGGTAAACTCCTACTGAAAGTAACAGTTTATCCTCACAGCACTGACTCCAGCCTAAGCTACCTCTACTAAAACCAATACTATTAACACTGAATGGATAAATGGTGTGACGACCCAAATCTGATCCAAGGCAGCGATGCCTTAAGGGAAAGTGAACATCTTATTAATAAGAAATGGCTTGATATGGAAAACTTTACATTAAAATTCCTGAGAGCAACATCAGGCCAGGCCCCGGCTCTTATGACTAATTCTTAAAGCCAGTCAGGCTCCTCATGGACAAACAGGGCCACAGCAGGAGGACCTCAGGATAAGGACCTAGAGGAGATGAACGTGAGCACTGCTTCCAATTAGCAAGCATTAAAATCTAGTTCCAGCACCGAGCTTTTCAAAATGGGGATCTGATTGATCTCGAGTCCTCAGTCTGAAATTCAGCTGCAAATAGTAAAGCAGGAAGCAAATGCTACCAAAAGTCTAGACGTCGACTGGGGGATATGGGGAAATGCTGCACTTAGAGCAGTGATTACATCTAAATAACTGCCAGGAGGCCACAAAATCACATAGTGACCAACAATAAGTCCTGATATGGCAAATGGACTCGCTTTTTCTTTTTTCATTTTTCTCTCCATGACATGAGCTTTTCTCTACATAAACCTTACCTGTCCAGTTCTGGTACATATGTGACAAGGACTATTTCCGAACGCGACAAGATGATATGACTTAGGCCAGGTGTGGAGCCAAAGCCTGCCCAGGCTGCTAGTGGGTGCCAAAGAAATTTAGAGAACTGGTGAGGAGCTTGCCCTCATTAACTGTTCATTTCCACACAGTGGTGGCTATAAAGGGGTTGAGTTTGCTTGCTTTTTTTTTTTTTTTTTAATTGGGGTTTGTTTTCCTTCTTTGTTGGAATCTGCTGGAGAATTGCTGCCAAGGAATTTTGGTTGAAGCATCAGTCTGAAGGGACTTCAACAAACTTTCCAGTCAATTTGCTAAGCTGACTTTCCTGATGCATAGCTTTTTGATATTTCTCAAATAATTTTTAAGTTCTGTACATTTCCAGTTGCTGTTTGTGCAGCAAGCTTATTTTCAGGTCCACTTTAAAAACACACCAAACTTTCAAAAATGACACATGCACACACACAAAAAAATTCAAAAAAAAAAAAATCAGATGACAAACATACAATACACATGCAACAAACAGATCAGAATTACTTTCTGTCAGTGAATGGCAAATATAACTGTTCCAGAATGCAGCAACTGGAGGCCACTGGAACCCTGCCCGTCCTACTTTCTTACGCATATGGTCTGCTCAAGTGAAGAAGGCCTCAGCAAAACAGTTAAAAGGTGCATCAGGAACACTTCCAGATAACAAATTGCAAGAAAGTTGGTGCAGTATACCTTGAAAACAACCACTTGGCCCATGTAAAAGGGATCAAAACCTCCAAACTAACTTGCCAGGCTGGATAAGCTGGCTCAGGGCATCCCTCAAGCATGAACAGCAGCACCTGGAAGTCTTTCACCTATCATCATCCCTATTCAACAGCGAGGGCACGATGGACGTTTGCTGACCAGGTGTACTCAGCCCAGAGCACAGAGTCCCTATGCAATTACCCTGCAGCAAGGGAGATTTCCTGGCAGCTGTCTGGGACCATGCACTGGGAAAGAAGTATCCCCCAAAGACTGTTGGGTGCTCATTATCAGTATTACAGAGCAGTAGGAGAAGGGTATTTGACATGTGGGTAAGTTGGCACAA
Source organism: Tinamus guttatus (assembly GCF_000705375.1). The sequence goes on from NW_010580047.1 coordinate 129,432, forward strand.
ACGTATCAACTTGTCCAAGGCTACAAGCCAGAGAAGAGAGGAGGAAGAAAAAAAAAA